>JAWWEV010000115.1:73651561-73665753 GCA_035583235.1 Hafferia zeledoni
CAAGTCACCTGACAATTTCAGGCCTAATCTAAACTTTAAAGCCTAAATTTAGCCCACCTGGCCAAACCCATGACACTGCTCCACTGTGGACTTACATAGGCTGCATTGGGACAACTTGCATCACTAGGAGCACAAGTCCTGTGAGGAGTGGCTGAGGGAGCTGGAGTTGTTTATTCTGGAGAAGACGAGGCTCAGGGGAAGCCTTATCACTCTACAACCAACTGACAGGTGGTTGTAGCAAGGTGGGGGCGTTCTCTTCTCCCAGTCAACCAGCAATAGGACAAGATTGCACAGTCTCAAGATGCACCAGGTTGAACATTAGAAAGAAGTTCTTTACAGAGAGAATGACTAGGCATTGGAATAGGCTGATCAGGGAGGTGATGGAGTCACCGTCCCTGGAGGTATTTAAGAAGAGACTGCATGCGGCACTTAGGATCATGGTCTAGTAGAGGAGGTGGTGTTGGGTACAAGGTTGGACTTGATGATCTCAGGGGTCTTTTTCAACTGATTTGATTCTGTGATTACTCAATGTAAGCATTTGTCAAGGACACATGTCATGGCACTGAAAGACATTCAACACCTGTGTCTTTTCCCTTAAATTTTTGTAACATATTTATGCAATATTAAAACTGACACACACCTCCCACTAACCACTCTGACTGTTCACAGTAAAGCAAATTTTACACCAAGAAAGGAGGAAAAAAAATCACTATAGATATACAGGAAGCTATTTTAGTTATTGAAACAAATCTTTCATGGAGAAATGCTTCATAGAAGGTCAAGTTCAAATTTTAACATTCCTTTTGGAAAAAAAAGAAAAAAGTAACAAATAAAACCAAATCTTTCCTTGGCTAGCAGATTGTCAGCTGTAACATTCTTTTATGAAGTTTTCTTTTAGAGAAAGACTTTTATAGTTTCACCATACCCTAAATTCCTGTGAGGTAATTTGACAAGTGATTTCCAAACTGTCAAATCTTTTAACAGGAATACTGTGGGAGCAGATGCAGTCATAATACAGTGCAGGAAATTTAAGTATTTTATGCAAATGAATATCTGTAGACAGGTGTTTTACAAGGATTCCATGCAATTTAAATGAGTGCTTCTTTTAACTTCATATAAGATTTTTCTTTTATTTGTTTATTTTGATATAGGCTTATGTAATGTTACCATTTATCCCTAATTACTTTCTACTTTACCTGTCCTATTTAGATAATATTAAAAAAACTCTTTTCTTTATTTGAAGTATAAAATTGTGAAAAACGCAATAGAACTTCGATTTTGGACATAGATTGAGAATGAACTGTGGAGGACAATTCAAACTTGAAGTGACATGAGGAAATGTAACTGTATTCATAGAAAAAGGAAATGGTTGAATTGTTGGAGGAAAGAGAAATTTAACAGGATAAATAAAAAAAGAATTAAATGAAATAAGTGGGTTTTTTGCTTTGTAGAGTCTTTTCTTTCTTCTCACCCCTTTCCCCGCATCCCCCCCCCCAAACATAATTGCTTTTCTTTGTGCTATAGCTGATTTCCGTGGCTCAAGGAAAACATAAGAATTCTGTTACAATATAATGGCAGCTCTTAATTTGATGAGGATAGAGCCAACTCTATCCAGAACTCTGCAACTGTACAACCTTTGCATATCTCTTTTCCTGCCATGCTAGCTATGGACCACATATTTGCTAGTCCTAGGCACACCAGGCAGTGTGCTGTGCCTGTGCAATGGGGAGTTCACCCTGGCAATCTTCACAAACCCATAGCTTATTTCATGAGTGATGCTCATTTGGAGAGTATAAGACTGGAATTGAGGCAATTCTTTAACTGTAAATCCATACTTTCTAATTTGAAATTTGCTGATCATAATCTTCTTTAAATTTTATCTGAATTATAAAAATTTGGGATGGGAGGATTATTACTGTTATCATTGCTAACGATTAAGTAGCAATGGTATTTTGCACTTCATAATCTAGTTAGTACAATCTTTTTTCATTTATAAAATAAATCCATATATACAACATGTGTACTGTCTTTCTTTAGAGAAGACAGTTTAAAACATTGGTCAAAGAAATCCAAAAAGGTGCCATTCCCATGGCTTTTGCAGTATTTCCTGGAGAGCATGATGGCTGTATCACAGACTTAGTGTACATCTTGCTGGGAATTACAACATCATATATATATTAGGAGATACGTGTGAGTGTTGCAAAGGGAGTCCCCTTCTACAGTAGCAACAAGTACATACATTTGACTGGCTGTCTATTGAATCACTCACTTTTACCTCTTCATTCTCATTCAATTTCTCTAAATTTAGTACTTTTGTCTTTTTTTTTTTTTGCCCACTGTTCAGTTCTGCTGACTTCATTTGTGGTGGCAGTTGGCCAGGCAGCCCTTTGATTTCAATTGTCTTCTCTTTTCTTTAAAACAAGATTAGCCTAACATACAATATCCACGATGCAATTGCTTAATTATAACTGTCCAGCTGCAGCTACTGATCGACGACTACAAAATATTGCAAAGTTTGACGCTAATCTTGAGGGGCTTAATTCATGAGGGCTTGATATCAATGTGAAGAAAGGCCGAGAGTTTCAAGAACTCTTCAGTCTGGAGAAGAGAAGGCTCAGAAAGGAGCTTACTACAATTTATAAGCTCATGGTGGCTGGAAATGATAATGAAGGATCCAGGTTCTTCCCTGTACTGACAGTACCAGAGGAAATGGACACAAATTAAAACATGTCAAGTTCCATCTGAACATAAAGAAAACAGACTTTACTGTGAGGGTTATCAAACACTGTCATGGATACCTTAAAGAAGTTGTCAAATCTCCATCCTCAAAGATATTAAAAATCTGACTTAACATTGTCATGGACAACCTGTTCTAGGTGACCCTGTTTGAGCTAGGGATTTGGCCATGTTCTCAAACTTCTCCTTCCAAATGAAATGATTCTGCCATTCTCTGAATATATATATGTATATTTATGTTTAGGCTAATAAAATTGTATGTATAAATTTATCTTAATAAAATACAAGAACTTCAGTATTCATAACATAATAAACCCAAGGATATTGATCACTGAACTTGATCTTTTCATGCAAATCTTCAAACCAGACAAGTTTATATTGCTTGGAAAAGTTATTGATATGTTGACCAAAAAAGAAAAAATGGTTTTATTTTGCTTAAAGTTTTCATTAAAATTCATCAGTAACCAAAATTATTTCTTTTGAATTAATTTGTTCCATTCTTCATGGAGACATTGCTGGAATTGAGTCCTCAACTTCTGAAAACTCCTCTTTGCAAATTATACAAAAAACTCCCCAAACAAAAACAAAACAAAACAAATTAAAAAAAAAAAAAGAAAAGAAAAAGAAAATGTTCCTGACCACTAGAAAGATGTCTGCACATTTTTTTCCGTCTGTGTTTAGCTGTACTTACACTAACTTCATCCCTTTAAAATAAAATGAAACTTTAGTATTTTGGCAGTATTCAGAGCCTTATTTCTTTTGGATAGAGGTTTTAAAACGGGAGTCATGATGGTTAAAACATGAAGCAGTCTTTTGAACTGTGTTTGCTTGCAATCTCTTTGTGCACATATATAACTAACAGCAACTTTGTGTCAGAGGAGGAAAGAGGGAAGCATCATGAAAAGATATAATTTTCACATCCATTTTCAACTTTTTTTAAAAAAATATCTCTTAGCAGCAGTTAGCTGTTAGAACAAATATTAGCCAAAGAAATGAAAGAGATCAGAAATAGGCAATTAATAAGGGTATTTTACTATAGTTTTCTTTGAAATAGGAGAAATTTGATTTAGGGTTTTATTTTGTGGATCACAGAACCACAGAGTTGTTTGGGTTATGAGAGACCTTCTAGTTCTAACACCCCTGCATGAGCAGAGATGCCTTCCACTAGACCAAGTTACTCAGAGCTCCATCCAGCCTGGCTTTGAACACTTTCACGGACGGGGCTTCCACCCTTTTCTGGGCAACTTGTTCCAGTGCCTCACCACCTTCACAATAAAGAATTTCTTCCATATATCTAGCCTAAATCTGCTCTTTTCCAATTTGAAGCCATTCCCCCTTCACCTATCACCACATGCTCTTGTAAAATGTCCCATTTCAACTTTCTTGTAGGCCTCCTTTAGGTGCCTTCTTACATACCAGGATCCCTTTAGGATAGGGAGACTGCACTAAATATTACATAACTCTAAAAATTACACTGTCTGCTTCTAAACCTCTAGCTCAGAAAGGAAGGGCAGGGCAGAAGAAAGAGGGGAGGGGAAGTGGGGAGAGGAGAAAGGGAAGGGAAGGGATTAGTATAAAATGCAAATCTAACACTATTTTTCAGCAACACCTGCCTTTTTACAAATTAACAATTCTACTTTAAAAGAAGAAAAGTAAATGGCAAAACAAAATAATACTGTTACTTTTCAAGGACATCAAGAATGTGAAGAAGCACATGCCTGACTCTTAAGATAAGGAAAAATCCCTAAGAATGTGAAGATTTGCAAACTATCTGATAATGCTTTTCTAAGCCTCTGAGATTTTTATGAATATTAAGGTAAATTTTGGACAAAAAAAAATATGTTTGAAATGGATAATTAAATGCAGTTGAAACACCACATATATAAAAGATATAGTGTTGATTATCCCAATTCCAGTGGATGTGTTAGAGGAAAAGAAACCACATGGTATGTTGTTCACAAGATAGGGCTCTGGCCATTGCTTGGGGCAACAGCGTTCCAGGAACATGCATGAAGAGTGGTCAGTTTCAGGGTTAGAATGTAAACATATTTTTGGTGCCATTTTTTTATGATTCTGTACTATCATGAGCATAAACCTATTGAGGCAAATCCAGAACAAACAACATCCTAATGAGATTCTGAGCATTTTTCAGTATTATATGTATTAAGTTGGTGATGATTAAAAACTGCAGAAATAAAGATTTGTTGTAATGACAGTCCAAAGTAGAGACAAATTTTAAAAAGACAAAGGAAAGGAACAAACAAACAAAACAACAACAACAAAACCAGCAAACCAAAAACTCAAACTCCCACACATTTCTTGGTTATGGCACTCATTAAAATCATGAAAAAGATCAGAATTTTCTTCAACAGTGTATGTTCTTTAGAAAACTCTATTGAAAACGTTGTGTAAAGATAGTGTGTTGATATTGCCTTTATTTCAAAGGGCAGAAGTCAGTAAATAATCAAACCAGTGAGTGTTGTTGATAGAGAGGAGAGAATATTGAAAACTGAGGAGAGGATTTTTGAAAGGTTTTTTTAATATTATATTATCAGGAGAAGCAGTTTTGGCTGCACTGGCAAGAATTTAAATTATTACTGGAAGGGACCTCTTCTTCTATCACTATCTCACAGAAACAGAAAGACTTCTTTGTGGCATCAAACTTTTGCATTGGGTTCACATTCAAACAAAAGGATTTTGACATGAGGAGGAGCTGAATTACAAGGCTCTGCGCAAAACAATGGGGAAGCCCTTGGAGATCTGAATATAAATGCCAAATACCTTAACCACATATCACTTGATTTGCAATGCTTTCACTTAAGTAGGTACTGCATGAAAGGCACAGACAAGTAGATAGATGTCTTCTTCTGCAGAGCAGACTTACAGCAACAAAACAGAATGATTGAAAAAAAAACATATGTGGTCTTCATTCTGAGAGAAATATAAAAAACAAAGAGACCCATAAGTAAGTCTTGATAAAATCATTTATCTCTCATTAGAAGGCAGTGGCTTGACAGAGCCTCTAAAATAACTACACAAGCTAAATTTTAGAAGTGTTTGTGCTTACTACTCCAACAGAAGCCCAAAGGGGAACAGAAATGTTTGAATGATAAGAAATGATGTGGTAACAACTCAAGACAGGATAAACAATAAGGAAAGTAATAATGCTAATATGATTATTAAGTGAACAAAATCACTGAAGTTAAACACTAATTCCAAGATACCTGACAACAGATGCTATCTCAGAAATACCTTGGAGATATTCTGGAACTGAAGCATATGCCAGGAAAGAAAATGTTTTGTTAAACAAAAATTCAGATATTGCTGACCTAGTTAGTATTTGCTCTTCAAATTTTACCAGTACTACCAAAGCTAAAGGAATAGTGCAATACATACACATTAATGCTGATTTCAATACTTTTATTATCCTACTTTCCCTGTGAAAATTATCAAAAAAAATTTACTTGTCTTATACTTTGAGGGGTGGGTTTTCAGGGGGTGTCAGTTTTCCATAATACTGTTGTAGAATTTATATTTGTCAATCCATCTTTGCCTTTTGGCTTCCTTTTGCTGTGGTAACTTTATTATAAGAATCAATATCTATTTCTGGCAAGCTGTGTAATTTCATAGCAGGTGGCTTCGGTATTCCTGGATCTATTTTCTGAGTTCTGTGAAGTTGAGGTGTCATTTTTCTTACTTGTGAGAGAGGAAGGTAGCAACACTTTTAATATGTGCTTCTGGATTATAATCTAAATTTGTATCCAGAAAAGGAAAAACCAAGACTTTTCACTGGATCTGTTTTAACAGGAGATGGACAACAATTTACAAGGAATGGCCTAAACATGGCTGATCCTGAACCCGTGGCAATAGAGTGCTCTGTGTAGGTCTCTTCCAATTTTTTTCTCTATGCTTCTGGAAAGATCTCTAGAACAAGTAGATCAACTTTTACATTATAAAATATCTGAGGAATAAGCTTAGAACCTGCTACAATTTGAAGAACAGATGAATCAGCAAGAAAAGCTGTGTTTCAGAGGTCAGAGAATGCATTTATAATTCAACAAACAGTAGAATTCAAGCTGACTTTGAAAATTTATCATAACACATTATATCTGTAAACAGGGAACAAAAAATCATAGAATCATAGAATATTCTGAGTTGGAAGAGACCAAGGAGAATTGTTGAAGTCCAACTCTTGGCCATGCACCATGTGCCTGAGTGCATTTTCTAGATGTTTCTTGAACTCTGGCAAGGCTTGGTGCCCTGATCACTTTCCTGTTCCAGTGTGATGCCTTAATATCTATATTATGTAGATTTTAGAATAGCTTGCTAGCGCCTTTGGTGTGCTGGCACCTTTGGGCAGGGTTGCTGTTTGGCATTCTTTGTTAAGAATTTCAACGGACAATGGGTTTTAATGAGGTGAAGAGTTTTCCATGTGTAAAAATGTACTGAGAAACAGGCACAACACCTGATATAACCAGATAAAGCTACTTAGAAGCCTTGAAACCATTCCAGGAGGCATGATGCTGTGGCAAGGAATAAGATGAGTAAGATGAAGATAAGAGGTCTTTGGGACCTTTAACTCAAACTGGGGAGAGGTGTTGAGGACAGTACTAAGAGAGGAATGGTTTTGGAAGTGAGTATAACAGTATTAAGTAATGTTCATTAGGTAATCGAATAAAAAGCAAGAGGCTTTTTTAACTCTAGATGCATGCTGATAAAGAAATTAGATTCTTATACATCCAACATCATCATAATAATAATAAATGGAATGCCACCTGCTAAAACTCAAAATAAAACCACTAAGACTCAATTTGTAAGAGCTCTGGGTGAAAAACCTTTTCCTGACATCCAACCTAAAACTCCCTTTACACAGCTTCATGCCATTCTCTCAGGTCCTGTCACTGATCACCACAGACATCAGTGCCTGCCCCTCCTCTTCAACTCATGAGGAAGTTGTAACTGCACCAAGGTCTCCCCTCAATTTCTTCTTCAGGCTGAGTGGAACAAGTGACCTCAGCTTCTGCTCATACAACTTCCCCTCTAGACCCATCACCATCTTTGTAACCCTCCTTTACATGCTTTCTAATACCTTTATATCCTTCTATGCCCAAGACTGTACAAGGACTAGAGGGGACGCTGCACCAGTGCAGAGCAGAATGGGACAATTGCCTCCCTTGTCCAGCTGGTGATGATTTACCTGATGCTTCTCAGGACATGGTTGGCCTTCCTGGCTGTCAGGACACTGCTGACTCATATTCAATTTGACATTGACAGGGACCCCTCAGTTCTCTTTCTGTGGCACTACTCTCCAATGTCTCATTCTCTCTTCTGTACATGCAAGGTGTATAGAAAGGATGAGATGGAACTATTCAGAAAATAAATTACTTTTTTACTCAAAAAAAAAAAACAAACAAACAAACAAAAACCAAAAAACACAAAAAATAAGCAGAAGGGTGTGTGCAGAATATAAGGCAAGACATGGATATGAGATAGGATATGGGAAGAAAGGGAAAACCAATAACAAGGCTAATAGAACAGTAGAAATATTTTTATCAAATGTGGAGAAAATAAAAAGACATAGGCCTATGAAAACAGACAGATCACACAATCTCTATGCCAGATCTGCTACCAGATATTAGTTCTGTATCTGTCTGTTCAATGTTGTACATGGCAATATGGCTAATAATTTGATTCATAGTGTCTGTAGTGGTAATAAAATATGAAATAACAACAGTTTATAGGTTCAGGTTTGTTTTGTTTGTTTGTTTGTTTTTAAATTAATGGCGTTTTAACAGTCAGCATTAGGTTCATGCCACAACAGTCAACTGTTGGTGGCAACAACTAAGTTTGAATAGGGAATACAAAAAAGAAATCGGCAGTGTCTAATCAGAACTAGACGAAAAAAATGAGATCTTAGAGAAAATAAATTCTGAGGGAATGAACTCAAGATTAATTTCTTGGATTTCAATGAAATTAATTGAATAAAAGACATAATTTTAAATAATACATTTTCCCTAGGAAATTTCTTGTCATCTTCAACCTAGTTTTTCTGAAAAGGAAAGTGAAATGAAACCTCTCAGTAGAATCTTATTTTTCCCTTGTCTCCACTTCTAATGTTTTAAGCATGTTTAAAAATTTATTCCTTCTAAAATTGTAGTGATATAACTTCAGAACCAATACTATCACTTTTGGAGACCACATCTGCAATTGCAGTTGATAAAATGCCACACTACTTGTTAAGTGTCAGTACAGAAAAATCAAGAGTGAGCAATTCTGATCTATATAAGACCCTGTGAGACTGAAAGCAGGTAAGAAGGAACAAAGTTGCAGCTGCTGTCCGGACTTGTTGGAGGAGTTAGCAACTCCCTGGAGGTTGCTCATGAGAACTCCTCAGGTTTCTCACAGCACACCAGAGATGTTCCTGAAAACAGCTAAGATAAGTTCACCAAAACATTGGACTTGTGAGATATGGTTTATAACCAATGGAGATATGCAGTTATATAGTGTGAGGTTCAATTTAACCAATTGAATGTTATTATAAATCGTGTGTAGAGTGTAATAAATGGGCATTCACTCGATCACAATGGTCTGTGTGTGTGGTGTCCAGTTCCTCCTCTGTTTATTTGTTGTTTACTTTAGTTATGATTTAGTGTACTTCTCAGCAGTATCAAGTTCAGGAAGAATTAGACATGTGGGATGTTTCATGAGAATATTTTAGACACCAGAAGAACCGAGCTGATTCTAAGACTAGATCTGAAAAGACATTTTCAGTGGCAGTAGTAAAAATGTACAAATTATTGCACATATCATATAACATATGTAATATTTTGGTAACTATACTATGTGTTTTATTATTAGAAGATGTTAAACAACGGACTTGTTCTATAAAGACATGCATGGTAGAATTATACTACTGCAGAGCCTTCAAAATACACTTTTTTATTTCTTCTAATATTTAGTATTGAAGTGCTAACTATAAGTAACCATTATTGACTAACAGTTTTGGCTATGGTTTGCTTGCAAATACCTGGTGTGGCATTTTTTGTTTGCTTGTTTTTTGTTTGTTTGTTTGTTTTCAGAAAAAGCAGAGCAGAGCACACGTTTTGATTTTTTTAACAGTCAGTCAAATGTGATGAACCAGGACTGAGTTAGGCAGACTGTTTTTTCCCCGTTACAGTATTGTATTTGACCATATTTTATCCCAAACCCTCATTTTAATTTTTGAATGCATTCACTAATGTACATTATCAGACGTCTTGAAAGAATGGCAATAAAAGCTATTTGTATTAGAAATATTGAATACATGTTTGGTTTAATTCTTTGAAAAATTGAAGGCTGGAGGAGTTTATATTATATTTCAGGAGCTAGTCGAATATCTTACAGGAAATATTTTATAAATACATGAATAAAAAGATCAACTTCTTGGTGGAAAAAATGTTTATCCACTGCTTAATATGAATAATTTTGAAACTATTTCTGTTTTCCTCTATGCAGTTGTGTGGTACAAACTAGTCCAAAGTTTGCCAGCTTCCTTTTCTGTAACCTGATCAGGTCATTAAAATGTTTAAATTATAAGTGTGCAGAATGATAAATGCTCAGTAATATTTTGTAATTAATTATATAAACTTAGCTTGGGAGTTTAGGTGTAAATATAATATGTGAGTTAAACATGAAAACTTAAAAGCATTTTCAAGATCACACTAAACAAATAGTCTGAACCCATTATGTGAACACATCAAAGATATCATCTGCAGTGCAGATCAAAGGTAATGACATTATCTTCCACTGTTTAACTTGCTTAAAACACAAGAAGCAGTGAAAAATTAGTTACATATTTGCATGAGGTAAGAAAAGTATGTCAGGGAGAGAGGTAAAATATAAACAAATGTCTCCCTAATCTAGTAAGAGGTAGAAATTGGGATTCCACTCTTTTCTTCAGTAAATGACCACATAGAAATTTCATTTTGGGAATAAAAAATTTGTGACCTTTCCTACTGTTTGCAGTTATTTATAACCTCTGGGTCAATAACACAATGACACCTTCCCATAACCCTTCTCCCTATTTATTTTTCAGTTTTCCATATATCATCTGTTTAAGAATTGCGATATTAAATTTTCATCTAGTAACAGGCACAAGTCTTGCCACTCCTTAAGTGAACTTCATAACTCTCAGGCTGCTCCTAACCACAAGAATTATTATTCTTACCTAATCTCTCTGGATTGTATGAGCTTTTGTGTGTTTCACACCAAACACAATATATGCAACAGAAAAGAGTAAGACGTATTCTATGAACTACTCATGACCTCATAATTACAAGAATTGCTGGGAGAAGTACATTTGGCTCCCCTCAGGCCACAGACTTCCTCATAGTGCATCTATTAGGTACCAGCTTAATTGATAGATTAGATAGATAGATAGATAGATAGATAGATAGATAGATAGATAGATAGATAGATAGATAGATAGATAGATAGATAGATTAGATAGATAGATTAGACATATTAGATAGATAGATTAGATAGATTAGATAGATAGATAGATAGATAGATAGATAGATAGATAGATAGATAGATAGATAGATAGATAGATAGATTCTTTCTAAAGTGAAGAATGGGTAAACTGAGTATCTCCATTCATTATTGCTTGTTTTGGCCCAAATATATCACTCTGCCTCCACCTACTTCAAAAGCCAATTTTACCTGTGAGCTTTTGCCATATGAAGTTCTTTGTCAAATGTCAATAGACATCAAAAGACAGACTTCAAAGTAATCATAACAATAAATTTTGATCACTTTACCTACAAATAAGAAAATAGACTTATAAAAGAAACCAAATAGCATGCACTTCTTATTTCAGTTACAAATACTTCTGTATTGCTCTCCCTAGAGGGTGTGTAGTTGCCATCTCACTGTAAAAGTGAAATTTCCTTGACCTGGGCTTTCTTCTCCACATAAGATAAATCTAAACACATGTTTGCAAAAATCAGTTTTCAATTGTGTACCAATATCTCGTAGTTTGGTAAAGGAATTTTATGGACATCATAGTGAAATTTGTGAAATACCTCCAAGATTGCTGTAAGAATTCATGTAGCTAGGGAAGAATTTCTGATCAAAATGAATGCTCTGCTGAATCTTACAAAACTCAAGGAAGCATTTAACTCAGGTATTTCAAATCGATATGCAAGAATTCATCTTAAACTGTGCAAATAGTGCTGAGAACCTTCAATTCCTGAGTAAAAATCACTCTCTTCTCTCTCTGTTTACCTAATCCTCCTTTTCAGGAATATGAAATTTCAATACGTAGAAAAATATATTAATAAATAATAAAAATATTTCAATATTGATGAACACACTTTATAAAAATAAGCAATAAATCCCCCTTTATATTCTTAGTGGTTGAGAAAATGACAATAACAGTCTGAGATAGTCGATTCTTTTAAAGTTATTTTGTGGATTCTTTTCAGCTGCTCTGTTGCTTGCTGAAAAGAAATAATTTAGAAGGGAGACTCATAAAGGTGATGTAGAGAAAGTTCTGAGTGCTGTCTCTGATGCTATTAGAGTAGTTGCTTATTTAATTTAGTGCCATTTTGTATCATTCTCTTGTGATAGCAAAGAGAGACACATGTCTTTTAGGTTTCAGTAATTTTCAATACCAGCTTCATTAATCTTTACATTTTCTCAGCATAGTTTTCAGTAACATCCTTAGCTTATGAAGTAAACTTATTGTCCTCACCTTACTGATACAAAATCTGTTTCTATAGAAACAATGCAATAGTTGGGGTTGGGGTTTTTTCGCTCTTTTTTGGTAGACATAGTGCCTTTGCTTTTGCGACAGAAAAGTCACAAAAGTATTTTTGAAAATAGACTTTTGTATTTTTATTCTTCCTTTGACATTTTGAGATGTCATGTTAGTTTCTATTATGTTTGATAGGCATTGAATTTCTGTTTTAAGTTATTTTAAAAAACACTGTAAATCTTTGGTATATTTTGGACTTGAAAAAATGCTAAATAGTTACTTTAAAAGGTAACATCTCAGTGGTCTTCAAAACAAAACATCTGTTTCTCTGACTGTGTCTGACAAGTTGCTAAAATCCTGCAGGGTACATAACCGTTGCTACCCACATTGTCAATGACAGCAGCCTGTAATTAAACTATTTGTTTGCATTAATTGCAAAACTTCAGATGAGTTGACAATTTCCTGCTGAAAGGAATAGTTTTTCACAAACCAGATAATTAAATTCTACACATAAGACAATTTTGTAACTACTTTTTCTTTTCCACATACACCTTCGACCTTTATTTCAGCTAAGAATATTACAGGGGGTTTCAAATGTGCTCAAACCAGCATAAGTTAACTAGAAGTTTTGTGTTGTGTTTCCAGCTGCCAATAGATAGTTTTGGTTGGGCTACCTTTTGTGTGTGTGTGTTAGCTGCAGAAGTGCCTTTTTTCAAAAGTGAAAATTTTGCTATAGAAATCCTTTACATGAAGGACCAAAGCACTTCATTTACACCTCAATTGCATTTTTATCACCATTCCCTTCATGGCTAGTATATTTGCTCTTTTACTGTACTCAGTGTCTGGTGTATATCTTATGCAACCCAATGAATTTCATGGTCTTTTTGAAGCAATTTAGTGAAAAAGACTAATTTTTTTTTTAATATGGTGATACATACAGCTATCTGACACCTTCAGCAGAGACATTGAATTGCCACCCTGCAGACTTTCATTCCTCTTGCCAATTTAATGTATTTCCCCCAGACTCTCACTTAAGTATATTTCAAAAAACTTCCTTTGGATGATCAAAGTTCATTTTATCTACTTGGATTGCATCAAATCACTTCTAAATAAGCAATTTATACACCCAAGACAGCTAATAATCATTACTGGTGATGTCAGCTGGAATATGAGATCTGGGTACCATATTATTTCTGTTTACTTGCAATAAATAAATGCTAAGACCGAAGTTTTCACTGCTACCTGAAAAATTGTCCAGGAAGACCAGTAGAGCTATCTTCTCCTGGACAAGGATTTCCTGTAAAAACTAGAATTGAATTGATAGTAGTGAAACTGTTCTTCAGAAGCCTAGAGCTAGAATCTAAGTGAGGAAAACTAGACTTTACTATTTATCCAAAAATATAGGTAAGTATATCCCTTTATCAAAGTATGAAAATAGAGATAATATAAATCAAAATTAAAACAGGACTCTAAATAACGTTGTTTGTGATAAAGTGATCCTTTTAAACTCCATTATAAAATTAATTATATTTAAATTAATTTTAATTAAATAGATTAATTTTCTGTTTAATTAATTATCCTAGTTGATATTAAAATTTTGAGGATGGGCATTTATAGGGGGAGCCCCCTACACCAAGCTGGGACGCTGGACTGACGGCCGGAAGAACTCGGGCACAGCAGACTGCAGAAGGCTTACAAGAGTTTACTCAAGATAGTTACA
>JAWWEV010000115.1:73666179-73678956 GCA_035583235.1 Hafferia zeledoni
ATAGAGGGGGTAGAATACACAGCCTTGATCACCCCCACACAGTGCCAACTGGTCTCACCTGCTAAACTAGGACAGTTCCTTATACACACAGGAGAAATGCTACAACACTTCTGAGAGGGTCAAAATAACACACTTATACTGGCAAACTCTGGAAAAGAAGGGAACTTGGCAAAAGTTTAAGAAAGCATTCAATCAACAGAACACATTTCATAAAACATTGGCTTAGCAAATCCCAATCCATCCAGGTTTAAGTTCTACAAATATCAACAAAAGGAAATTAGGAGAAGAGAGAAAAAGAGAGGGAATTGTAACTACCACCTTAAATCCAGTGTAGATCCAGCTACCAGAGAACCAAGGAACAGTAGGGCTGTAAACAACTGGTGGCTGCATGGTGCTGGTTTTAATGCTCTGTGGCCACTTCCCCCAGGTGGGGACAGAGCAGGGGAGATGAGGCTGTGCTGCCAGTGTGCCAGTGACTGACAGTTGCATCAGTGGCTCTCAATGAGGAGGGGTCATAGGGAGGGCAGAGCACAATCCCACTTTGACAGAACTTTATCTGTCCCCTCCACCCACGCACAGAATTTTTTTGAACCAGTAATAATTTTTCATAATTTCTCATCATTTTTCCAGTCCCTCACAACATATCATCCCAAGTTATGGCAATGGCACCTGTGATCATGCCATGAATACCCAGATGTTGAAAGGTATAAAAGTGGTACCTCCAGAAGAATGATTCTGGAACCACCCCCATCCACTGAGAAGCCCAGAGTGAAGGACCAATGAGACACCACTGGATCCCCGGACAGTGACAATCTTCTACTTGCTCTCTCACTCTCTCTTCCTCTCTTTTCTATTTCTTTCTATTTCTCTACCTCATATTTACTGTTAAATAAAATCCATATTTTGGATGTTGTCATATGGTCTTGTTTAAACCTTAATTCAGGCAGAGGTACTAATCAGATCCTAACAAGCATCAAAAGAAGCGTGACTGGGAGATCAAAGGAAGTGATTCTCCCCCTCTATTCCACTCTCAAGATCCCCCGTGGAGTACTAAATCCAACTCTGGGACCCCCAGCATAAAAACATGGACCTATTTCAGCAGTTGCAGAGAAGGGCCACAAAAAATGGTCACTGTTTTCCAGAAAAAATACTTAACACAGGAAAAGGAGAAAAATCAGTCTGCACTGTTCAAGGTGTGAAGCTGTCTTTCAATCTTTTCAACATCCTAGATTAGCTGCTGTCCCAAGCAGAAAAAAAAGGTTAGAGAGAGCAGAAGACTGTTCTGTAAAGGCATATTTTTCATGGATTTGTGAAGATGATGTAATGTGTAAAAATTGTATATCTGTGTTGATGTTAGATTTTAAAGTGGCAGGGATATTTGCTTGAACAGAGGAAAACAAGATTTAGTGCTGTAAATATATTACAAAACATATACTCAGTTTTGTCCCACCTTGATTTCTGCTAGGAAAATGCCCTGCTTTTCACTCACAGAGAGGGATATAATCCACCAACCTCTGTGATCTATCAGCAGGAAAGTAGGACTCCAGCCATACTATGTAAAGTCTGTATTAATAATACATGCCAAAAGTTGTTTGTGTGAGACATGAATTGTATTTCACTACTCTGTATGGATTACTCACCTCAGCATCTTGTGAACAAACATACTTTTTCCTTCTCTTGCCCTGATGAGCAATTAGCAATGCAGTGGGCTGTAATGGAAATAACGATGACTGAGGAATGGCCTTGTAACCCTATGGGATATGAAACATGAGTAAAGGCAAAGTGTTTTTCACAGGTGTTTTTCACATTGCTCAATTCAAATGACTTTTTTTTTAGTCTTCCAGGTCTCTCAGTTTTCTTAGGGGAAAGGCATTTCTCAATTGTCTTGAAGGAGAAAGTTAGTAAAGGATTCTGCCTGTAAATTCATCCTGCTTTGCAAAACTACATTAATTTCTCATATCTGTCTTTTTTGTCCTCCTTTAAACTCTTGCTTCCCTTTGTTCTACACACATGCATTTTCCTTTTCTCTCAAGAAAATTAAATGGCTATCTTTTGGGAGTCAAGCTCTATATTAGAAAGCTTACTTACAGTATGTCTCTCATAGAAGCATTCAATTAAGAATTAATAATGGGTCTTCTCTCTTAATTAAATATGAATGTTTTAAAAATACTTATTTAGCTTTATAAATATTCAGAGATAAATTCAAGTCTTTGACTAACCTGAAACTGCAAAACCTATAAATTATTTTTAGTAAATATGCTAGTTTTAAGAAGATATTCATTATTTTCTTAGTTAATGCTGTATTCAGAGAAAAATGAGTTTAAACCACAAAGACCTTACTTATTTAAAGAATATCATCACCAAAACAAAAATTTCAAATTATCTGATACCAGAAAAAAAAACAAAAAAACAAACAAACAACAAAAACAACCTGGGGGGAAAAAAAAACAAACAAAACAACCCCCCCCAAAAAAACCAAAACCCACCAAACCACCAATATATAAAATATTCATTTATTAACAACTTTGGACCTTTTGTCAGAAAAATACAGCTGAAGGTGTTCAGTAGGATCAGGTGTGGTATTGACACTAATCATCTGAGATATTTTATAACTCTAGGAAGACCTAAAAACATCTAGTAATTTTCAAGTTGTGTGGTTCACTGCGTAAGTATTCTGTACAGGCTGACAGTTGTATTATCTATAGAAATTTAACTTTGAAAATCTTGTACTCACTTTATGGACATATGTATTTGAAATCCCTTTGCTTTAAAAAAAAAAAAAACCCAAACAAAAAACAAAAAAAAAATCCACCAGCTTATTTTAATCTGATTTTAGATATAAATCTTTAGTTCCTTTGTGTGTGTGTGTATATATATGTGCATATATATATATGTATATATATATGTGTATATATATATTTTTATATTTATACTGCCTTTTCATTACTTGACCAGTGCAAATTATAATCTCAAAATAGAGAATGCTATTCCTCTTTGTTGTATGCACTCAGATTTGTTTGGTATTTAACACAGTTGACATCTCCTTTGTGACTACAGAAAAAAGGTCGTTAGAGCCCTGGAGTTCCGGCAACCAGAGTCAAAGATTCTCCTCACAGAGGTACTGATCAATGCTCTGTTTATTGTTTATCCCATACTTTCTTATATCTCATACTTTTCAAAGCACGCAAATAATACAAGCACTCTATTGGTTAATAGCTACTGTCCACGTGCCTCACAACACACTTTAATTGGTGTTTCCCACCAAGCCACGAGCCTCTGTGTCACTGTCCATGCGTGTTTTTCGGCCACCTGCATCTTGCTATATGTCTGCTGCTATTGTTTGCCGCAAGTTTTGTTTACTTTTGACAAATTCAAGGACTTGGCGGGCTCACTGCAATCTGCACAGGCGGTGTTGTGCAAGCAGGCCTCAAGCAACATGCCGTGGCCTGTGCTATTCAAATATTCTTCTACATGTGACTATAATTCAAAGTGCAAAAAAGACCACAAAGAAACCCATAGGAAAATATTTGTTCTGTTCTTGGAGCCAAATTTAGAATAGTTTCTATTTATTAAATTATCTACTGAAGAAAAAAATATAATTGCCTGTTTACTAAATAGAAATCAATATTATGATATGGTGGAAGCAAGTGCTTCTGGGTAAAAGAAAATTTATGTTTTTTTCATAAAATATTGTGCATATATTAAAAATAAAGAACACAATATCAAGATAAGTCATTAATCATAATTTGACATCTGTAATAATAATATATACATATTCCCATAGAATTATTTAAATTATTTTTTTTAGTATTCTATTTCACATGGAAACATTACCAAATTAGAAAACAGAAAATCTGTTATCTGTTGTTCTAGTTTACATTGTGTCAATGTGTGTATTAGAGTTACTGTAGAATTGATTGGCAAGCATTCATTTTCAGTAGTGATTACACTCTTTGAAAGGTATAAATGGCTATTCACACTGCAGAATAAGGTTTCAAGATTGTATCACCTTCTAGGGAATATGATAATTGTTATAGTCATTAATTCAGAACAACACAACTAAATGCATTTAGAAGAATGACAAAAAAGGAAAGTTTCGTTGCAGTAATTAGTATCACAGAACAATGTTGCTACTCAAACTGCAAATCAAACACATGGCTTTTCTTTCTGCTTGAACCTACATTTAAACATCTTAGTACAAAAGGTAGAAAAATCTTGCAATGACATTGTCAGGCATTCAGCATGAAAAAAAATTGGTAGAAAGAGGATTCAACAGCCCTGAAAATAATTTCAAAATATTTCCATTTTCTGCTATACTTGATCTGTTTTGAGTAGTTATTGTACGAGTAGAATGATTCAGAGCAAAACACAGCAGTCATTATTCAAATATATGTCTGAAACCCCTACAGAAGCCATTTCGGAATTACTGTCTTTTCTTGTTTAAACAGTGTACATTAGTCAGCATCATCTATATTTTAAGTTAGGGTTGTAACATTATAAAGGAGACTTCCACATGTTTGTTGTTTGCTTTTTTTTTTTTTCAATAACCTGAATTTTCTTTGAAAGTATTACATTTATTTGTGCTTTTTGCCTTCTCATATCACCCAAAATTTAAATATTTTGTTGTTGTTAAGCCTGTAGGAATTTGGCAAATGTCTCTTTAACTTAAACGGGTGACATATGAATTATACTAAGGAATAAATCATTTCACTTTTCTATCTCACTAGAGACTATACTTTATACACGCATTTTGTCATATAAATCTTTTATCACTTTGACATCAATAGAGATGTAGCCCTTACTGAATGGTTAAATAGAAACTTTGAGTATGTAATGAAGCTCTTTTATGTCTTCCTAGTTGCAGATCTCCTTACCCTGCATTTAAAAGTGTAAAGTGCCATCTTAACCTTCTGTAATCCCACTGAGATTTAGTTATATTACGTTTGCTAATTTTTTAAGTGACTGTGTTTAAGACATGGAGGAGTTTTTCAACAGGGTACAGTGACACAATTTAATATACATTTCATTTCTAAAATAGGCATATTTAATTTTATAGCATAGCTTTTGTCATACAGTTTTTGAATCCTTTCTAATATAAGACAGTTTGACAACCTCAATCATATCTATCTAGGTTTCCACTGAGTAAGCAAAATCTTTTGCCATATGCCCATGAAAAACCTGGAAGAGGTGTTTGTCTAAATTTAAATTTCAAATTACTGTCAGTGCCACTATTTGGAGATAAGAATGTATGCAGAGAATTTCAGGCTGCAGGGGAACACGAGCTCTTTCAGAATTGCTCTCTATCATAATTATTCTGAAGTGAGCAATTAAATTGAACAATTTGGAAAACCATTCTACAAGAACAGGTGGGTGAGCTGTGTGATCAAAGAAAGGAACTATTGAATACAGGAAAAAAGTGTCTGTTCAGGCCCACAAACTGATCTACAGATGTTTGAGAGGTAGTTTTATTTTCTGGCCCTCAATACTTTCAAATAAATTTTACAGAAAACAGAAGTTTATCAAAGGCATTATTTTGGACCAGGCATGTAATTCTGAAAGCTCTAAATAGTTCTGAAGGCAGATGAAAAAAGAGGATAAAACCAGCATTAAGGTGTTGAGGAAAAATACAAGATGTGTTTAAAACAGTAGAAACCTGACAAGAAACAGTGAAGGTGCAGTATATTAAAGTTTAAGAATTATCAGGTCATTTCACTGCAAGAGTATAACAAGATGATTATGCTCAGAGACAGTGGTCCTGACAGATTTTTTCCTGTATCACCTTGCAACATCAGGGATGTTTGCAGTGACATATCTGAAAACACTGCAGAAGTGTTACTGTTGTTTTAATTAAGTCAGTAATCTAACAGAGGAGCATATTAATTTGCATCTGGCCCCATGAGTCAGACTCCAGTATGGGATAAGCACATGGATTTGATTATCACAAAGCAAGAAAACTGGTAATGTAAACAAGAAGGAATAACGATGTCAGCTGTGGAGTGAGTTTTCCTGCAAGGTCTCTCTAGGTTCAGGTTCATTAAGAGTAAAACACTGTCTTCTTCCTGGCCTTCCTGTGGATGACAATCTTGGCAACTATATTTGGAAGGCAGACTGCAGCAGCATCCGATACATAAAATACGAAAAGCCCACAGCATGAGATACATATTTCATAGGTTAGACCAGCAGGTTCAGAGGTTTACAACCACCCAACTTATACAGAGCCATCTGAACCACAAATAACTGTAAACTAATTACAAAGCGGCAGTAACTGACAGGAGCAGTACTTGGAGAAATCTGAAAATAAAGCTGGCTGAAAATATTTTTTTCCAGATAATATTTTCATTGGAAAAATATAATTCATTAATATACAAATCATCATAAAAGTGTATTGATTTTTTGTAGGAAAATTGTCAAAACATAGTATTGTCATTTTTATGTTTCATTTCAAAGTTACATAAATTTGCTTCAATGAGAAAAAGTTTCTATATTAACTGTAGTGTTTTAGACTTATTGAAGCAATGCTTCTTTTTGAAATAAAAAGGACTACTGAAAGTAGAGGATTCAGCATTGACAAAATTGTAGACTGGTACATAATCAAATGAATACTTTGGAATTTCTACTTGAAGAGTTTGAAATTCTAGTTTGCCCTTCTAGTTCTGAGGGAAAAGAGTAACCCAAAAATACCAAACCATCAAAATTTACAGTGAAATGTATTTTCATTTTTTTACAAAAATCTGTAGAATGTAAATATGGAACAAAACAAATGAAGAGATTTCACCTTCACATGTTTAGAGTATCAACATCTGTATTGAGGTATATTGAACTGTCTTTGCAATTCTGGAGAAAACTTAGAATTGAGGGAATGGTCACCGGGATTTATGACTGATGCCACATTGCTATTGGGGGTACTTGATTCGAATATTAAGGGGACTGAATAAATTCTTGAGAATCCATATGTATGAAGAATTATTTAGGTTAAACCTATTTGGCAGAACAACTCTTACATCTCACTCTCCAGTAACTTTGCTGCCTAACTTAATGTTTATTTCAGGACCTTCTAAAACAGAATTTCTAAAAAGGTAGGAGTTAAGAAAGCATATTTTTCAGTGATGCTTTTATCCTTAGAATGTGACTTGTGTCCCTCAAGAATTTATTGGCTTAGCTTTTGAATAGAAGGTTTCATGACCAGTTACAAATAAACACTATGCAGTTTACACCTGGGAGTCAGTTAAACATAACTTTTTGAAGAAAAAGGCAGAGTCAACTTTTCAGAAAGACTAAATAGGCCACATAAAATAACATTTGATTATACAGTCTGCTATATTTAAGACTTTATTCAGGCGGACATCTCCACCTTCATTGTGACATGCAATTTGTGAAAGCCAGAACATGACTATTACAGTAGAAATTAATGAAACATAACTTCATGTCAACTTATCAGTAAATTAAATATTAAAGGGAAATATCTAATATTGTACTTATCATTCAGCCAATAAGATAACAGAAAAATAAGGAACTAAGTTCTTGTTGTATAACAAAAAGGATCCTCATTACCTTGGTTGCAGGAAGTGGGTATCCAGGGCATATATCTAGACATAATGGTCAGACATATATTGTCTCTCTTCTTTCTGGAGTAATTTGGTTTGTGAAGACATAAAATCTAGACTTTGCTGAGAAATATTCTAAACACTGCAGTTTAAAATGTGGGGGGAAAAAACCCAACAAAATAACAACAAATGGCCATTCATGTGTTGACCTTACCTGGATGATGTCAGTATATGAGTCATGGACAAGAGTGTCTCAATGCTCAGAAAAGTTTTTTCTGTATTTCAAGATACAAGTACCATGGTAGTAAATCTTCTAGACACATGCACTGACAAATTTTAATGTATCTATAAGAGTTTTGCAGGAGAAGTAGAATAAGGGCTTTCCATGACTGGGGAATCATTAATAACAGAATTGTTGAGACAGATTTGTGTTGGATCTCACTACTGGCGGATGCCTCTTTATTTACATCCTGCAAGGACAGAATGCCTCTGTTTCAGAATATTTGGTATATTGAAATCCAAGGACTTCATGTCACAGAAACTTCACTTGCCTCTGGTGACTACAGATGAAATCAAACCTTGCCTAGACGACTCTTCTTCTGAGGATTTAAATAATGAAGAGAACTTAAAATTTGTATACCGTGATGGTATGCACTGATCTTTAAGCTAACACTGGCTCTGGCTGTCATTTCCACATGATACAGTGTCATACAATACAGCAGATCTAGCTTAGGTATGGAAGCAGTATGGGCATATTTGCAGCATCCATAAAATGCTAGAAAGCAATTCCTACTAGCTAAAATATTATTGCAACTCTATGAAGCAGTCTTTTCCAGAGACAGCTTGGGTTGCTTTTCACAGCACTTCTCTACAGACACATTCTACATCATTTAGATGTACTGGAAAGTTAGCTTTAGCCTTGTAGCTTTGTGTAGGAGTGAATAATTTATGTGTGAGCTGTTTATGTTTGAATGTTTCAGTGGGAACACTTCTGTTTTATAACATAAGTTTCACTAATTCAATTAGAGATCTCTACAAACGGTAGGGTTGGCTTCCCTATTCACAGCTAGAATGCCAAGATGCCTGCAGATAGATAGGTATGTCTGTCAGTGATCACAGCACCCACTGTGCAGAAATGTTCTTCGGAATAAACATTTCAGATTTTGAAAGTCAACAGAGTTGAACAGCAAGACATAGACTATATGCTTTAGGTATCTAACTTTTGCATTGCATTACCTCAAAATCCAGCACCTAACTCTTTCTGGGCAGTGCAGACCCACTTCTTTAATTACTAGGCCTATCTATTCAGTCAATGGCAACACATTTGGTTCATCTAAGAAGCTATTTCAAATCGCTGAGTTTCCTGCTTTTTCAACAGACTGCACACAGAAGTGTGAACATTTTGACAGAAGAGTTCAAGCAGGAAGCTTCAGGCCTGCTCACAGGGACATGCTGAGTCCCACAGCACAGACCTGGAGCTAAAGAACAGGAGCTAGCCTGCACAGACTCTGCTTCAGATTGTTGCATTCTTGACTAAGATCAGGGAACAAATTCACTCTATTTAGGTGTACAAAGTGCTCGAGGCAGTGTTACTCATCTGTGCAAAAGCCTAGTTGACTGTACAAAAACACAGGTGAAAAGAGAGTCAAGTTTCTCAGCGATAAATCTCATCTTCCATTTGCAAGCATTTGAGCATTATTTTTCAAGCAGCAAGCACAGAATAGAAGAAAGATAATGGGGTGCATACTTATCCCTCCATATTCTTTTTCCTCCTACATCTGGAAGCTGATATTGTGTAATGAGGAATGCAAGAGCCATGGAGCTAGGAAAGAAGCAAGCAAAGGTGAAAAAGAGGGTTAAAATAGAAAGCTGCAGTAGGAAGGCTCCATTATGCTAAACTAAAGCAGAACATAGTTCTGCCTACAACACTGCTTATGTGTTTTCTATCAGTCATTGGACAAAACTCAGAAATAAACTCAAATAGTAGAAGATGGTTTTGAATGGAGGTGGTGTCAAGGCCGCTGTGCTCTACATGTAAATTGAAGCTGTCTGTGGCAAGAACTCATGCCAACTGGGGTCCCTCTGGGATTCAGGATGAGTCTCAACACCTCGCTTTCATAGCACACAAAAGCTTTTTTGTCCACAGTGCAAGTGCTTACAGGGAGAGGCAGTAAAAAGAATTGATTTAGGAATGGTTTCTGAAATCCCATCTTTTCCATTGCACGTAAGTTCAACTCAGATGTCTACCAGGCATTCTGAAGGCTTTTAAATCTTATGATTGCCTTGTTAAAGTGTTGCTCCAAGCTTTTTCTTCAAATGAAGTCTCAACACATTGTTGAGAAAAAAAGAAAAAATCATTTTGCGCACATTCCCTGCAACTGCATGCTGAGCACGTACTGTGCACTGGTATCATGAGGGGGGCTGCACTTCATTCATGCCTTGCAAGAGCAAAGTTACAGAGTTTCTTTGTGCTCAGAAGCTCAGGAATTAATGTCTGGCTAGGTGGATGTAGATGCAGCCTGGGACCCCTTGTAGCAGGCTGCAGCTACATTAGGGCTGGACCAATCATGACTGAATGGGGCAGCAGTTTGTAAAAGGGTGGAAAAATAAATGTGTCACCATAACGGTCAGCAGCCATCAGCTCCCTAAATACTTGACCTCAAATATAATGGATGGGAGTGTATACAGAGTACACTGTCCCCTTCTAAAGAGTTTCCTGAGCTATTTTGCAGAGTATTTTTCCAGTAGTTTACAGAGTCTTTATAAATACTGCTTCACTTCTGCTTAAGACTACATTTTATACTGTGTATACAACCAAGCACAAATAAATCTATGATGACGAGATTTTTTTTCCAGACCTAGCCCCATCTACACATCAGAGAATAAATGTGTATTTAAAAGCCACTTACTCATCTGTTGAGGGATATCTTCCTTCAGTAGTGATAATAAAAATGCATTGGAGTTCCTGTCTTGCAATTTACTAGTATTTCTGGATATTTACTGGTATTTCTGGGATCACATATGTGTATGGCAGTTGCATAGTGGTCTGTAGTCTGTGCAGTTTTTGTTGTTCTAATACACTGGTAGAGGGAAGCTTTTATTTTCTAGGTTAAGAGTGACAGGTTAAGCACTTTTATATAAATACCTCTAACACAATATATACAGTTTAGTCTGGAAGAATTTACAGCGTGGATATAACAAATCACAGAGATTCAACTAGTGCCAAACAAAACTGATAAATCTAGCAAGCATCACAGCATCAGCTTGGATGCTGAAGCAGTAAATACCCATTTGCACAATGTTGCACTAATTTAAAACTGCACCTTTCTGAAAGTACTTTCTTAGGAAAGGGAAACTAACTATTCCACAAGGATACTGAAACTTACTATAGTTATCCTGCTATTTTGATAGCTCATTACAAATACTGAAATGTGGTTTGTAGAGAAAGAGCAATAAGAAAGATATTCTCCCAAGTGAAAAACTGGCCTTGTTATATCCCTAGAGTTTAGTGGAAGCTTCCTTAATTCTCCCGGTAGGCAAATCCAAATATAGTCTGTATGCAAATCAAGGGAGAAATTAAGTACACAATGTCATGTTCCATTGCCTTTCCCCATTTGGAGTGTTGTACACATCTTTAGATTGTGATCTATCAAGAAGGTAGTCTGTTATACCCTCATTTCTCTCTTTTACTAGCATATAGAGTGAGGAAACATTAACTGTGGCAAAGAAAACATCAGAAAGTGACCTCAAATTTTTAATATGAGTTCGCTTATTTTACTTTTGTGTAATTTTGAAAACAAATAATCTATATTCCTCACAGCAATAAGCAGCTATTTAAAACACTTCAGCATTTCAGAGTTCTGATAAAAAGGGTTTGTCTATAAATGTGTCTGAACTCAGCTCTCCATTTCTTTTTGGTATGCAGTAGGTCATTCACATGTTAATCAGCTGTCTGTTTTCCAAAATTTTGATTCTGCTACAAAATCCAACTGTTTGGATGAAGACTAGAGGTCTGCAAATTTTGCACTCAATATAGCCAAAAATAAGCTTGGTTACATGATACTAGAAACTATTATCCTAAAAATGGAGCTCTTTCATGGCACAACATCAGCTGCAAATTTGGTGGTTCATCTGTGAGTCAGTGGGTTATGCCAGGATAAAGTGTAAATTTAGTCTTTATTTTGATTGACAAGATTCCTGAAATATGCCATTAAGTTGTTCATGGACACTCCAATCTATTCCAAGGAGATGCAAGTTATTTAAAAGAATATGTCTAATTAGGACAGATAAACAAAAACAGGAGCTTTTATTTTGTTTTCCTTTTTTTTTAAATAATTTTTTACTGAAAATTAATACTGAATAAATAGATAGAAAACAGATGGCTTGCAAAAAACTGTGAGTGTCTTTATGTTCTTCATCAAAAAAATACAAACACACAAACCAAACAAAACTAAACAACAAAAATATCTAATCAATTTTTAAATTAAATACTTATTTATTAAAACTTATTTATTTATATATCTCTTGTTTCCATTTACAACCATTTATTTGAGTATTAATCACAAAAATAAATAATGTAGAAACAAAATTATTTTAGCAATATTTTAATATGACCAGTTTTACAAGGGAATATGTCCTTATGGGCTTTGTAGCCAAATTTTGCCACTTGGAAGGCTAGAGTCTTACTGAATTTCTGAACTGAAATCTGTAGCTTCTATTCTTTTTTATTTTCTAGTGAGAAAATAAAAATAAAACTATTCTGCAATATCTCACTCCCTTTGAGAATGTAGGAGGTCAAAATATATCTATTTGGATTAGGTAAAGAAAGAGCTTATTGAGACACATTGTTCAGCCGGATATATTGGCATGAGTCAAAAAAACGTTTACAGTTCAATGAAAAGCATTCTTTCAATAAGAAGGTTTGAATCCTCTACCCCTCAAATATTTACAATGGCTCTAGCAATGTTAACAGCATTTCCATCAGTCTTCTCAACAACATTTACTGGGAGGAAGTCCCCAAACACCACTTCAGTTAAGAAACATGTGTACAAACACAACATGACTGCTAAACCAGCTGCCCAGCAGCTAAGAGAAATTCATCTTGCCTGGATTCACCTTAAAGCTGAATTTCATTTCCTAGTTTCATGCAACCTTGCAACACATGAAAAAAAAAAAAAAAAAAAAAAAAGGTTGGTGCCATCTGTCTGGCATGTGTTTAGCCAAAAACATTTCT
>JAWWEV010000115.1:73682401-73704723 GCA_035583235.1 Hafferia zeledoni
ATAGAGGGGGTAGAATACACGGCCTTGATCACCCCCACACAGTGCCAGCTGGTCTCACCTGCTAAACTAGGACACCTACTAAAAAGAATCCCCTATGTCACAGAGTCTAGACTTTCACTGTTAAAAGTACTACACACATCATGTTCCTTCTTAAATATGTTGTGATCCCTTGTTTGTTCCATTGGAATACAACTTAGAAAATCTCTTTGTTTTGATAACTAGGAATCTTGGCATTTCCACCTGGTTAAATTGATTCATCATTGTGCAAACTGCATTCCTTAGCTGCAATATCTTGATTTCTTCCCTGGAATTTATGCTCTCTATGGATACAAAAATCACCTCTCAGCTTTTTTTTTTTTAAACTAGAATTCTTACTTTTCTTTTTAAACCATCTGTTCCCTTCATAAACTCTACTGTCTTCCTCCATAGATACTTCATGGCTTCTCAGTTCCTTTAAATTAAGTCAGGAGTGTCCTGTATAATAAAACTAGCACTTACCCCTCGTGATATCCTTTCAAATACATCCCAAGGTGTGCGTTTGCTTTCTCAAGACCTTGTCACATGAGTTAAACATACTGGATTTGGAGATATAACCAGAGTGAAATCGTACATCAGATCATGAGCATTATTTTTCAGTCATAGATCTAATGACAAGAGACTGACTAGTGGTATCATTTTGGATAAGTAGGTCTTCTACCTTGAACTGTTTAATTTGAATTTGCATATCTCTGTATGAAAGAAAGCCAGAATTCTGTCAGGAAATTTTCTTCCTGAAAGTTTGTGATATTTTCCAATAGTTCTGATTGTTGTGGGTTTGTTTTTTTTTTGGTTGTTGTTGTTGTTTTTGTTTTTTTTTTAATTCAGCTGTTCATATGAACTACTTTATTTTAGTATGATTTAATGTAATTATACACTTCAATTCTATTCAGTTGAATATTCTTGAAATTACAGTTTGGAATTGAAAGTAAAGCCTGAGTACAAATATGTGAGCTTTCTATTTTCCTTTCCACTTTTCTCTTGGTAATCCATAAGCTACCAGAATGCCCATGTTTTAGAAACTTTCCTATTAAAGTATTGCTCTAGCATTGACTCTTACTGAACTAAACAACTCAGGCATCTATCCCTCACTATAACTTATGTAGGTCACAGATTCACAAAATAAAGCCTACATTATATGAAGGATTATAGGATAATGTATATGTTTAAGTTATGTTATTCTTCATGTAGACGTTCAGAAATATTTACCTAATCAGAAAACTATAGTTTGCCCATTAAATACATCTGAAATTCAAGGAATGAATTCTAGTGTCTTCTTTTGGGCAGATCTGATCTTTTCATAAAAGAGGGCTTTGCCTAGCAAAGTCTAAACTCCCAATCAGTAGGTAAGTTCAGAGCCCTTAGTGTTTGTATATGCTACTGGAGGCCATATGCAGCAACCTAAAGAATTCCAAGTCCTTATGACACAGAAGATGGCAAGAAATACATGAATGTTGGAAAAAATAGATCCTTATACAATTATCATTAGCATACTTATATACATTGACTTTGAATACTTTCTGTTAACTGTCTATAGCTGAAGTAGACAACAGTTATAGTTAAAGTCCTGTTACTTGTAACATTAGGAAGTAAAAGCTAATGGAATATTTTCATGTTTTGGGGGGATTTTGTTTTGATTTTTGTTTTTGTTTTTTATCACAGGAGAGTAACACAGCATATTAAAAAAATGTGTTTAATAAAACTATGATTCTGCATGTATTCTATTTCGAATCTTTTACTAGATGAAATTTACTTACCGCTACCATTTTCCCCATAACAGTTTTATTGCAAGTTCAGAGAGCACTTCTGAACTTTTAACTGTCTCATGATTTCAAAATTATATTCAGCTTAATATTTTAATCAATAATTAGGAACTGAAATTTAATGCTGTTTTCATTCCTTAGTGTCCATTTATTCACAAAAAAAAAAAAAAAAAAAAATCCTATTGTCAGAAGTTGTTCTCACATTTGATGTGTACAGAATCAAGTGAACCACCAGTGCTCAGCAGCCCAGATGGAACAGCAGGAGGCATTGTGTAAAACATCTCACAGCAGATTACATTATTCTCTACATGGAGAACTGAGCAATCTGTCATGCCCCTTTTAGGTTTTTACTTAGCAGCTCTGTTGGCTACTGCTTAACAGTGGAAGAAGCCTTATTGCACCTACTCTTTGGACAGAGGTTGCCAGCTGGGAACATATTTACAGCAACGTAGGGGACAACAGGATTTTATGTAGACCTTTTGCACATTCTCAGAAACAGACTCTCTTTATTATATCCTTTCTTAACTGTGTTTGGGGATCTAGTTCCAAATACATTATTCATAAAATGGTTTATATGTGTGTGTTAAATCAAATGAAAAGCTTCCCAGGAGAGAAAAGTGTTCTAATAATGTACACTTATTATGGGAAAGGACATTATCAAGGAAAAGTTACCATATCTACATCTTTTTAACATTACTCTGAGTAGCTCAATACAAACTGGAACATTGAGAAAAGTCAAGAGAAAAAAAAAAAGAAAAAAAACCCAACAGATGATTTTGGAATTCTAATAACTTTGTTGCTTGAGTTTCTTTGCAGCTCAGCTTTATGGAAGCTCCAGGTTTTCTCTCTATTGCAACTGCAATCAGAATTTCATACTTATGAACCTTTTCTCAAATGCGAAATGTATGACTGGTGTTGCTACATGTGTAATGGAAGCGTACTAATCCACCTAAAATGCATGATTCAAAATCTGCACGAATAACTGAAAAGTCTTCTGTTTATTAGGGAAGATTTGCTGCATAGCTTCAAATGAAATGATTTAAAATAAACTAATAAGCAGGAGGGTTGCTGTTGGCAACAAATTTAGATCTTTGGACTACTAAAATTAATGGATTCAGGCAGTAATTTTTCAGTCCATCCCTGACTTGCTAGCTCACAACGGAACTAACAGTCCAGGGTTTGTTTTGCAGCTGGTGATTTAGAATGATTTGGGAGCTGCAAAGAATTCTATAATTTTCTGTATACATATATTTGAGCCGTCAATGTTACCCATATGTTTTGCAAATACTAAGTGTGTTAAAATGAACAGATTTTAATTAACCAGATTTGAAAAATAACACATGGCTTTGGTGGGATTTCTTCTAAGTTAGATGATTTCTTATAGTTTTTATTAAAAATGTTAGAATTACTATGGACTGAAAGTCATGTTAATTTTAAAATATGGCAAAATATATCTTTATTTAGTTATATTGAAATTAAATTAGAAATAATTTGTGAATGAAAAATAAAATAACCCATATTGTGTAAGACAAAATACAGTACTTATAAGTCCAGGTTTGAGCTTCCATACTTTAAGAAGTAAAAAAAAATTGTTAGGGCAAGAGGTAAATTGGCTTTTAGCCTTTTTTTTTTTTTTTTTTTTTTTTTTTTTTTGGTGTGTGTAAGCATGAGACAGATATCCAAAATATCTCACTTTAATAATTACAGATATATTATAAAATGAATTTCCAAGATTCATATAAATTCTCCTCCAACTTGCTACCTGTGTGTGTCACAGTGATAATCTCTATTAGAAACATATTCACATTATTAATGGAAACAAAGATCAAAACATTAAACTGGTAGTTTAAAACCTGAGGGAGTCTGCACTAGAAAACAATATTTAATCCAAATTTCCATCGCAGTAGGCTAGTATAGTAACCACTGGACATTCTTTCCTCTCTAGAAGTTTTTGCCTTACAATTTCAGTAAATTCTTCTTGCCTGAATTACTACACATTTACAGTCTTCCACCTTGTCTTCCAAGTGCAGATTTAGCAAGGAATGAAAGACAGAAGGAAATGTATAGGGACAGGGCCTTTGGAGCTACTTTCAGACAGGGTGATAGCATATCTGTTGCAGTTCTGCAGCAGCTGCAATCTGCTTCACCCCCTCCCTTGTCTCAATGTTGCATGCATACAACTTTTCCAAACTCCCAAGCTTATCACAGCTCTTCCTTTCAGGATCTGCAGCTTTGCAGAGATCCAAATTTTTCTTAAAAAGTTCTTTGCTGACTTTACTTTCTTATATCATAATGACTGGATTTTTTTTTTATTTTTTTTTATTTTTTTTTTAATGTGAATCTGGGAATGTATGTGATCTTGTTAAAAAAAATAAAAAGAAAAAAAAAAAGAAAGAACTAAGAGCAAGACTTTAACTCCTGGTAGAAGCAAAAGGAGGAATAATACTGAATGAGGACAGTTGCCAGAATAAATTTGCAATGTTCAAGAAATAAAACTTTAGTCCCTTTCAATCAGATCAATCACAGAATCATCACAGAATGGCCTGGGTTGGAAGGAACCTTAAAGATCAGCTAGTTTCAAGCCCCCTGCCATGGCAGGGACACTAGACCACATTGCTCAAAGCCTTATACAACCTGTCTTTGTACACTTCCATGGATGGGGCATCCACAACTTTTCTGGGAATCCTGTTCCAGTGCCCCATCACCCTCACAGTAAGGAATTTTTCTCCTAATATCTAGTCTAATCCTACTCTCTTTCAGTTGAAACCATTTTTCTTTATCCTGTCACCATATGCTCTTGTAAAAACTGTTCTCCATCTTTCTTCTAGGCTCCGTTCGGATACTGGAAGGCTGTAGTTAGGTCACCACAAAGATTTCTCTTCTTCAAGATGAACTGTCTAACCTTTCCTCATATGAGAAGTGCTCCATCCCTCTAATTGTCTTGATGTCCCTACTCTGGACTTACTCCAACTGGTCTATGTCCTTCTTGTGCTGAGGATCCCAGAGCCAGATACAGTACTCCAGGTGGGGTCTCACCAGAGCAGAGGGGCAGAACCACATCCCTTAACCTGCTGGCCATACTTGTTGATCGTATGCTATTAAAACAAAATTAATGCATTCCTTTCAAGAGATATCTAGCAGACACTTAATGGAATGTTTTTTACCTGTTGCAAAGCTGAAAGTCCAGACAAGGAGATCTCCTGAAAATCTGCCTTTTTTATTGGGGGGAAAGAAAAAAGAAAAAAAAAAAATCTGATACTATATTTGAATGCTTATGTCCTGTTTTTAAGTTCTTGGGACTGTGGTCTTCCTTCTGCTTCTCCTGGTAGAAAAATAAATTCTTATTCCTGTTACAAATGTATGGCACTGTATTTCAGAGGACAAAGCAACATTAGGCTTGCATGCTGTATTTGTAAGGGAAAGGTGAAGTATGTTTAAAGAGATACTGTCTATTAGTCTGAAGTGAATTACCGTAGAGATGCTGGATTTCTGCCCAGAGATAAAAAGCAGCTAAGCTACCTCTTCAGCTACACAGATTAATTATGTCTTACTAATAATTGTGTGGGCTTGTTCATTTGGTAAAAGTGGGACGTTGCAGACAATTTATTCATTTTGCAGTAAATAAATACATAAATATTTAATCCTAAATCTACTGGGTGAACAGTATCTCTCAGAAGACAGAAAAGCTGTGTCCAAACTAGAGCTATGGACTCCAGCCATCAACTGGCATGAATGTATTGCAACTAACAAAATATCTCAAGCTTTTGTCATTTTCTTTCAAATAGAAATAATGCAGAAAGATCACTAATTACATTGCATTTGCATTGTCAACAAGGCATCCTTCTTGAGCAGATTGTAGAGAGGGTTGAATTTCAGTGATGAAACAACAAAGTCATGCAGATTGCTTTACAATTCCAATACAAAAAAAAAAAAAAAAAAAAAAAAAAAAAAAAACACAGGGAAAAATATTAAGACTTGACTTAAAGTGTTAATCAAGATTTAGTACACAAAATAATCTTTGGGAGCAGATCACTGATGTTGTCTACAAGACTGTCACTTAAGTCACAGAGCTGCCTAACTATAAATGAGAAAGGAATTCAGAACTTGCTCACTTTGAAAGTGTGAATATTTAGACATTTATAGCTATTCCTGCAGGTACTTTAGTAGCATACATTCTAGAATTTAGCATCACCAGATTACTTACATTTTTCTTCTTCATTAGTTCCTCACTTATTTTTTCCCCTTGTTCAGTTGTGCAACATATGGGAGAGGGTTGTATTTATTCTTGATTGCATAATCACTATAATTAGTGCCTCACCTCATCAGCCAAAAGGTTATACAAATAACCTCCAATTTACTAGGCACAAAATGGATGATCTCAGAATTGCTGTCTATTCAAATGCCATCATTATCATATTTCATTATGAAGTTATCTGCTTGTTTTTAATCCTGAGCTATTCCAAGTCCTGGTGTTCAGAAACAAGTAGTATTTGCTCTGAAGAGCTGTGCTATACCATAGAACAATGAATTAGCCAGTCATTCAGGGCAGTAGAATCAATAGTTTGGTTAGTGCTGAAGGTTGTATATCTACATTATACATTGTTTCAGTGATTTACCTCAAACAAAGCTTATCCTGTCCCCACAGATCAAAAGTCCTCACTCGCCATGTACCTGATTCGAAGCTTTCAGGAGGATTAAACATATTTTAATTGGGTAGAAGTACATTTGTCTATCTGAAGCAGACATTCTGGTTCAGCTTCCTTCAAAACAATGCTATTAAACCAAAACCCAGATGTAAATACAGCCACAGGTTTCCAGATCATGTTACAACACTTTTTGTATTTTTTATAAAAGTACTGACCTTCTTAGGTATAAATTGTGGAATCAGAGAGCCATAACTCTAAAATACCATATGTGTTTTAAAAACTTTCAGTAACTGAGACAGACATAGACTTTATGTTACAAAAGTAGAAGGAAACTGGTTGAAATTGTCTCTATTAGAGTATAGCTTTCCAAGTCTATAAAGTTTTTTAATCCCTCATTTCTGCTAACAGTAACTTTGCTTTCATCATCACATTGTACCTGTGGTGAAATTTAATTCTTGAATAACTGGATAGAAACACTGCCTCCATGGGGAAAAAAAAAAATAAAATAATTGATCATTCAAGAACAAATAACTACTCAGTATTCTGTCCACGCCATGCAATAACAAACAACATATGTTCACAAGAAATGTTGTTGTGAACCATTAGTCACAAAATGGTTCACACATGAAATATATTAATGTTCAAAGATGAGATGGATTCTAAAATAATTAGTAACACCACCTACAGTAGTGAAAGTTCAGAAAGTTCCAGATAAGTGGAGAAACTGAGAAAGAAAGCGTTACAAAAAATTCATAAGACAGTATAATTATGTAAAAACTGCACTAAAAAGTGTGATTATTGTCTTTTCTCACTACAGGGAGGTAAGTCTTAATACTCCTAGCTAGAATTTTCCACAAGTGCACGGGTTGGAGAAAATGTATCAAATGTTTATCCATACTTGGGTATGTGTTTTGCCTTGTTTTCAGGACTACTTGTGCACTGACTAATACTCTGCACAGGCAGAAAAAGGCCTTGATCTGTGGCAACGGGTCTCATTGGAGGCCTGTAAGTAATGGTATCCCCCAAGGTTCAATACTGAGTCCAATATTGTTTAACTTATTGAATGACTAGCAAGAAGATGCAGAGGTGTCCTCAGCAAGATTGCTGATGACACAAAGCTGGGAAGAGCGGCCAATACCCCAGAGTGCTGTTCAGCCCTTCTGAAGGACCTCAACAGGTTGGAGAGATGGGCAGAAAAATTCAACAAAGGGAAATCCAGGGACTTGAACCTGAGGAGGAACAAACCCAAGCAGCAGCACAGGCTGGGGACTGAACTGCTGGAAAGCAGCTCTGCAGAGAAGAACCTGAAGGACCTGGTGGAAAACAGCCTGTTCATGAGCCAGCAGTGTGTCCTAGTGGCCAAGAAGGCTGGTGGTATCCTGGGATGCATTAGGAAGAGCATTGCCGGCAGGTCAAGGGAGGTATCTTGTCCCTCTCTAGTCAGTTCTGGTGAGGCTATATCTGGAGTTCTGTGTCCAGTTCTGAGCTTCTCAGTATAACAGACACATGGAGCTCTTGGAAGAGGTATAACAGAGGGCTACAAAGATGATTAGGGGACTGGAACACTGCTCTTATGAGGAAAGGCTGAGGAAGCTGGGCCTGTTCAGCCTTGAGAACACACAGCTAAGAGGGAATCTTATCATTACATGTAATTATCTGAAAGGAGGGTGTCAGAAGGATGGAGCCAAATTCTTCTCAGTGGTGCCAAGCAAAAAGAGACAATGGGTGGAAACTGATGAACAGGAAGTTCTACCTGAAAATGTAGAAGAACTTCTTTACTGTGTGGGTGTCCACACCCTGGAACAGATTGCCCAGAGAGGTTGTGGAGTCTCCCGCACTGCAAATATTCAAGAACCATCTGGAAAATATTCTGTACAAAGTGCTATAGGATGATTGGGCCAGATGACCCAGTGTGGTCCCTTCTCACCTCACCAATTTTGTGATTTTGTGATAACCACGAATCTGGGAGCTAAGCTGAGCAAAAAGCAAAAGAGAGAACATATAAGTTGAGCGCAGAAGTCTGCTATCATTTGCACCAAGAATAATTGAGGCCTTATGCAATAGCAGCCTCCTTCCCTTTATAGACTCAATTTGCTTATGATATAGGCACACTATAATCCACAAGGTCACTGCCAAATGTGATTTTCTCATTGGGCATTGGAAGAATGTGTGATTGTACTTCCCTTAAAAGCACTCAGCTGCAAATATCACTAAGTACTCCAAGAAAAAAAAGAAAAAAGTGTTTTTTATGCAGTAAGTCACTCACATTGAAATTTTCTGCATATTCCCACTAGCATTCTGCTGGGAAGAGAGAAAATAAAGGAATCTTTGCAAATAATTAAATATCATTAATTAATTATGAGGAAGGCATGGTAATGTACCTCAAGAGTGCAAGTGCATTGCATAGCTTGCTAATTTTGGTTTACTCTTTTTGTTGTTTTTTTTGGGGGGGTTGCTTTTTTTGTTTGTTTGTTTTTGAGGCTTTTTTTTTTAAATTTTTCCTTTTACTCTTTGTGCTCAAGCCTGGATTCTCTTATAAATTTACTTGAATCAGTGGAAAATGATTTAATGCCTCAAAAAATCCAGTCTTACTGATTTCTTTGAAGAAAAAGTTAAAGTATTTAGGTGCAGAAGAGAGTGGTATTTGCTACCACAAATCACCTTTTGCCCCTTCCTGTAAGGAGCCTGCAAGGGGAATTCCCATAACATGCCAGGTATATTTTTGATCACTTTATTCACACTGTTCTTATCAAAATTTTAATTATTGACTTTAATATATAATCTTTGGCAAGAGGGAAGAACAGCATTAATTTACTTTGTCTACACAAATATGTATAATTATAGGTTCTCAAGCTTCATACTCCTAACCCTTGTATTCCCAAAATGATATAGCAAGCATTTGCGTCTGCATTTCGTGAATAAATTTCTTCTTTACAAGCCTTCAGGTAAGCCTAATTCACCCTTCTGGGAAAATCATTCAATAATATTGTTACTTGAAAAATGTGAGAAAAGAAAATAACTTGTGGCATAGCACACATCAATTAAGATTTCTCTTAATAGTCTAGATATATCAATTAAAAAAAAATGCAGATTGCACTGAAGTTCATTTCAGAGGAACTCTGAATCCAAGTAGTATTCATACTGAGCAGCTGGAGAATACAGCACGACCAATATGTGAATTCTGGGTGGCTGTGGTTTTTGTTACAAGAACTTAGTTGATTTGGCAATTTGATAACAGAAGTGTACAGAGGAAAGCCTGAAGCCAAATCATAGTCAGAAGTAGTTATGAGGTAAATTATATTTCCTTTTGTTCTGTCTTCAGAGGGAGCAAATCTAAATGTAGTGGCTTTACTGACCATGTAACTGACTCTGGAGGCAGTGATTACTGAAGATGGAAACTGTTCTGATGCAGTGGCTTAGTTGGAGTGATACTGGAATGGTAAAATCTAGGCTAAGATCAAACAGGCAAAGCACTAAAAAGAGTACTTTTTTCTCTCCCACTAACAGAAGCATGAATAGTATGGCAACAACATAAAGAGGCACTTCCAGTCAAGCTTGAAAAGCAAAATAAAAAAGAGCAGCTTTTAAGAAAGAGACCTTCAAGAGAACATCACACAAGGTCCCAAACAGATAATAGCCTCTTTCAACTATTATAGTGAAAGACTGAAGTCTAATTAGTGTATAGATTAAATTTTAATGTGAAGTTTGGGTTACTTTCTAAAAGAGCATCATTTTCATTGTCAGTCTTTTTTAAAATTTTTGTCTACTTTATAAATATGGTCATCTCTGCCTTATGGCATCAGATAGCCAGCCTTTCAATGAGGAAAGTTACTGGGGAAAAAAAAAACAAAACACAACAAAACAACAACAACACAACCAACAAAACAAAACAACAAAACAAAAACAACAACAACAAAAAATCTAAAACATCTCCTCAAAGTATCAAAAATCTTTTTCCTTAAGTATTTACAGAACAAAAACTGAAGTCCAAAATGTCAATGTTTAAAATGTTCTTTTAAAAAATTGCAGAATATATTAACAGAGATATTACATTTGTTAGAAGTCCAGTTTTTCCAGTAACATGTGGAGAATATCTGCAGTCTTAGAACCAGATTTTAAAAATTTGATCAAATGTGCACAGATATTACTGGTGTCTGTGAGCTTGTGGAAAATGCAGTCAGTACTTTCTGTATCTTTTAGTGCCTAATTACCTTGAAAAACCTGGTCAATTACTTCCTCACTATTTTTAATGTGAATGCCCTTTCTGTGTTTGTGTTAATCCTCCCAATGCTGCATGAACCAAAAAAAGAAAAAAAAAATATTACTAATGTAGCAGCATATCTTCCAGTAACTCTTCTGAATTTCGAAGCACCACATGCTTACAGATCTAGCTAATTAGGCACTCAGAGACAATGCTGAAGCAAATCTCAGTGTGCAAGGAAACAAATGTGAAGTGAAACATATTTGCCTCTGTTGGTCTATTTGTCTTGTTTTGCTCTTTTCCTTTTTCTATCCCTCTGACAAGCTGCTCTTTTTCATCTTGTTTTTCGTGCTTGACTGGAAGTGCCTACTCCATGTTGTTACTGTACTAGCCACACTTCTGCTATTATTGACAAAACATAAGCTCTTTTTACTGCCTTGTCTGTTTGGTTGTAGCTTAACTTCTACCAGTCTAGTATCACTTCAGTTAAGCTATGTTAGAACTGTCTGCACCTTCAGAAGCTGCTATTATCCACAGTAATAATCAAAGTACTGTGTATTTGGGGTTAAACCTTTTGCAACTTCTACCTCTTTTTTAGCAGTGACAGTATCTCAACTGAGTATAAAAAATATAAAGGCTTAGTTTGGCTTCTAAATGTTCTCAGACTCCTGTCTAGACAGTCTTGCAGAATTCTTGTTTCTTTTTTTTTTTTTTTTTTTTGTATCACTGCTGCTTCCATATGAAAGAAATCACACTTCAGAAATTATTTCCTTTTACAGAATCATTTATGACTTCAAGAATTCCCTGGTGTAAGATAAGAGACCCAGCAAGGAAAAAAAAAAATCCATTTAAATTTGCATTTCCTACTAACAGTGCATTTCCAAACTAATTTGATAATCCATATACCATTACCATATGAGTAGTTTCTGTTGGACTGCTGTACAGTTAGAGAAAATTTCACCTTCTGACCCATGACAAGAGAACTTGCCAAGAACATTTGTAAAATAATTGTTTCAAAATGGTGTGTCCTGGCACACATGAATGAAGAGGTTTTAAAAAATAAATAAGCAGTTAAATGTCACAATATATACCATCTTTCTTCCAGAGAGTTTTATGATCATATTGCACTCATAGTTCAAGGTATAGTTTTGGAGAACTGCATGTAAATGCAAACAAGAACTGGAACATTGTATTTGGGTTGTGTACCAAAGTTTTGGTAGGGAGGACTGTCAAAAGGGTGATTTCTATGAGAAGACACTAGCAACTGCTTATGTGTCAGATAGAGCCAATTCAAGCTGTCTCCAAGACTGCAGGCCAAAGCTGAAGCTATCAGCAATGCCAGTGACTGTGATAGTCCCAGATACCCATCAAATGGAATGGAATAGAAAGGACCTTCAAAGATCATCAGGTCCAATCACCTTCCACGGGGAAGGTTATCTTTTGCTAAACCAGGCTCAAATGCCTATCTGAACTGACCTTAAATACTTCCAATGACAGGATATCCACAACTCCCTTGGACAATCTATACCGACATTTCACCACTCTCATTGTAAATAATGTCTACCTTACATCCACTCTTGGTCTACCCTCTTTCAGTTTAAAACCATTATTCTCTTCTCCTGTTACTACAGGCCCTGGTAAAATCTCCCTCTTTTTTATAATATCCTTTTACATCTTGAAAGGCTGCAATAAGCTCTCCCTGGAGCCTTCTCTTTTCTACATTGAGCAAATTCAAATCTCTCAGCCTTTCTTCAGGGGTGAGGTGCTCCAACCCACTGATCATGGCCCTACTCTGAATCTGGTCTTTTTAGTATCAGGGACCCCAGACCTGAACACAATACTCCAGATGGGGTCCCATGAGCACAGAGTAAAGGAATAGAATCAACTCCCTCGACCTACTGGCCACACTTCTTTTTATGAAGGTCAGGATACAGTTGGCTTTATGAGCTGCAAGTGCACCCTGCTGGCTCACGTCCAATTTTTGATTCATCCATATCCCCAAGTCCTTCTCTGCAGCACTGCTCTCCATCCATTCATCAATTATTCATATTTAAGAAAGGGTAAAAAATGCTACACAGCAGCTGCAAAAGAGGAGTGAGAAAATGTGAGAGAAACATCCCTGCAGACACTAATATCAGTGGAGAAGGAGGGCGGGGGAAGAGGCTTCAGGCACTGAGCAGAAATTCCCCTGTGTCCTGTGGCGAAGACCGCAGTTAACAGAGACTGGCCCCATGAAGCCTGTGGTGGAACATGCTGGACCAAATATCTACCTTGCATCCTACAGAAAACTTCATGATGGAGCAGGCTGCCACCAGGACCTGTGGACCCATGGAGAGAGGAGCCCTTGTAGCAGTAGGATTTTTGGAAAGACCATAGGAGACCAGTGCTGGAGCAATCTGTTCCTGATGGACTATACTCTTGAAAAGGATTTGTGCAGGAGTAGTTCTTGAAGAACTGCAATGTATGGAAAGAACAAACATTGGAGAAGTTTCTGAAGGACTATATTCCATGTAACAGAGCCTACAGTGGAGTAGGGGAACAGCACAAGCAGGAAGGGGCAGCAGAGATGAAGGCTAATCACAACCCTCATTCCTTGTTTCCTATGTACTTTTCAGTGGGGGTGAAGTCAAAGAGTTAGGAATGAAAAGAGCCTGGGAAAAATAGGAGGGTGGAGGAAAGATTCTTTTAGTTTATTTTTCGTTTTTCACTTTTGTACTCTGTAACTAAGTACCCATAAATTATTTTTTTACCAAACTGAGTCCGGTTTGCCCATGAAATTAATTGGTGAGTGATGTCCCTGTCTGTCTCAATCCATGATCTTTTCCATCATATTTTCTCCCCCATTCCTCTGAGAAGATGGATAGGTCAGCTTGGTGAGCACTTGGAGGAGAGACAAGGTCAATTGATACAAAGTTAAGTGGAACCTGATAATTTCACCATTTGGAATAACTTTTACTCTTTCTTCTCTTTAGAAACTCTTCTTCCCTCTTGGGTTCTAGAGGAATTCATGGGTTTTATTATTTTCATTGAATATATAAAAATTGGTATAAATTATTTTTATATTTTTGCTAATTAAAATTCTGGATACCTGTTTGTTCTTTTCATTTCCAATTTGCACATTACTTGCATTGGTTTAAATTGTGTTAACTCTCAAATATCCTTACATAAAATTCTGTCATTTAAGCAAATAAAAATGTGACATCTATAATTTCTGAAATGCAATTTGTGATTAGATTTAAATTTCAAAAAGTAAATTAGGCTGAGATACAGGTGACTCTTAAAGTACATGTAAATATTTTCATTTGATTATAAAAAGTAATTATGTTGACAAGCAATATGTTTGAAAGTGAAAGTGAGGTTATGAAAAATTAATGTAATCATTGAACTGCTTGATAACTCTTGAAAATGTGATAATAAAATAAATCAAGGAGATGTCGTTTCGCAGAGCCGAAAAAGCAAGGTTTGGACAAAAGTAAATGTTCTAAGAAATCAAATGATGTTATGGAAAATAAAATGCTGGCATAATCAAATATGGGCTTTAGACATTTATTTCTGACATATTGCATGAAATTCCCATACTAATGGGCCTGGAACATTTTACCAAAATAATGTTGCTTCATGGTGATTAACTGGAAATATCCATTGGCTTAAAAGGGACCATTAATTCTTTCTAAACACATTTTCTGTCATTATGGTGGGCTTTCCTAAGTGATCTAGTCAATCAAATTCTTCATTCATTCCTAGAAGTCATATTTCCAGAGCTTAGTTTCAAAAAAGTGCTGGAAAGTCAAAGTAGAATCAGAACTTAGCTCCTGCTTAATGTCCATGAATATCTGCAAGGAAAATTTATGAGAGGTTCAGCTTACAGTGGCAGGATTGTTCTCTACAACAATGCATTTTCAGTGGATGCCTTCTCTTTGTTGAATCACTGAATCATAGAATCCTGGAATCATACAAGGGTTTGGGTTGGAAAGGACCATAAAAAGTCTAATTCCAACCCTCCTGACATAGACATGGGATCAGGAGATCCAGGGATCAGGAGTTCATGTCTTAAATACCTTCAGAAGCAGTTCCTTTTCTGTTAGTCTTACAAAGCAAAACTTGAAAGGGTACACCTGCATGGCTATGTTTAGGAAAGCAGTCAGGAGCTTTGATTAATAATCAGCTTTTCAGTTTTGAAGCCCAGAATAATTATATGGTTTCTTTTTAACATTGGACACACCAGACCACAGACAAAGAGCTTCACATTTGCATACAATCAAACATGCCATCACTGACGGAGTGTGAGACAGACAGGAGTAGTCCAAGCACTAGGGTGAGTTTGCAAATTGTCTTCCCTGCCTCCTGAGGCTAAAAAACTGAGGGGAAATGAAAGGTAAAGGAGTAGCTAAAAAATCTATACTTTTTTGTATGTCTCACCAGATCATAGGAAGTGTGGTACAAGTAATATAACATAGTTTGACCTTCAAACATGTGGCTAAGCTTCTCAAATGCATGATGACTATTTAACCCTTTTTCTTACACAAAGTGAAAAGTCATTGCATATAATAGAAAAAGAGTGGTTCTTTTCTCGTAGAGGACCAAATTTTTTTATGAAGGTCAAGACTTGGAGGCAGCAAAAAACAGTTAACATCAAATGGGCAGAAATTTGGAGGCTTCATTAATACTGGCAAACTGAAGACAGTTATGCTATCAGAGCTCAGACTACAGTCCCAGTGTTGCTAGAAAGAAAATTCAATATTCTTTTCCTTGTAAATTGAAAACATCTGTATCATATGACATCTATTTTAAATATGTATGTGGTTATGCATTTTGAAAGCAGATCTGAATCTGGAATTATGACAGTGTTTTTACTATTGTACATCCTAGTGATGTACTATTTAATTGACTAGAGACAGTCAGTGATTGATCAAGTTGCATCTTACAGGCAAAACAATATTTAGTGTTACCTGTAGCTGAACTTTACTGATCAACATTTCATTACTGACAGTGGTTTTGGCTGAATAAATGCAAAATGACAGGAATATGTGCGCATTCTGGAGAACAGCAAAAAGAACATACGATAAAACAAGAGAATATAAAGAAATGAAGATCATCGATGACAGAAGCAAGTCTAAATCATTTGAAGAAAATTTAATTAGATTATAGATACAGAAAGAGCAAAGTTTGATCTTTCAAACGATAAATTACAAATCTACTATAATTCAGTTCATACATTGAATTAAGAATAATTTTTTTGAAAGATGAATCTAAAAAAAACCCATAAAATTCAGGATAAGAAACAGAAAATAAATAAATACTATAGTAGTTATAAAAAGTTTCTAAGAAGGATTTATTGGGTCCATTTTAGATGTGACTGAATGTTAGTTATGATTTTGATATCTCCAGGAATTGCTGTATTGAGTACAAATGAATGAGGCTGGGCAGTTAAGACGGGTGGGGGAAGAAAATTTAAAAAAATCATTTAACTAACGCAAATAAAATACAGGAAATAAAAATAAGCGAAGTAGTAGATATAAATCAGAGTCTGATACATAATATAAAGAATTTAACAGCAAACAGTATAATTAAAGCATATTATTAAGCCAGCTCAACAACAGCAACAGAATTATGTGAGGTAATCTTGTCCCTATATGGACTTAAAATTTACAAATACTCTGTTCTGCTACAAGACAGAGGAATATTACTTTCTTATTTATTCTTCACTACTGCTGCGTGTTTTTCTAACTCTGGGTAACATTTTAGATGTTTTTTGTTGTATTGTGACAAAAAAAGGATGAAGGATTTAAAAATTCTGTATCAAAGGTATAATCAGCTGGGAGCCGGATCTGACCAAATGAAACTCATGCTTAGATATTATGATACTTTTATATCTCCCCTTTTATAGGAGGTGATTTAATGTCTTCTATGCTATCTATTTGTGATCTTAGGCTACATTTGGTGTCCTTGCAGATTCAGATTTTTAATTGACCTGTGTCTGTGGTAGCCCTCTCATAAATTCATTAGCATGTCAATAATAATATTTAGCAGTTTTCCCTCCAGAGAGTTCAAAACACTTAGTTAGGAGGGTAATCATCATTCTTATTTTAAATGTGGGTTAAATACAGTGTAAAACATTGAACTGTCATACTGAATGTAAGAGTCAGCAATGAAGCTACAGATAAGGTCTGGGTACGCTAAACCTCAATTAAACCCGAAACACTGGTTTAGATTCCCTCCCAAGGCACACTATACCATTTTATTATAATGTTTCATTCTTTGGGGAAGTTTGCCTTTGAAAATGAAAATTACTTGTCACTAGACTAATTCCAGAGGAAACTAATAGCTGAATACGAGCTCTAAAGGTAAACAGATATATTTCTGTACTGGTGGCTGCTGATTTCTTTGTGCTTTTGTAGGTTGTATATAAAGTAATGATATAGGAAAATATGTCTATACCACTGAATAAAAGTTGGCTTGTACCTAAGGAAATTGATTCCTTGTACTTATAAAAAACTAAATTCTATTTTGAGTCTGCCACAAATGTCCTGTGTGATTTAGAACTACCTTTCAGCCTCACTGAGACGCAGTTGTTCTGTAAGTAAAAATTTCCAAAGGTCTCTGAGACAGAAATAGAATTGCTAAAAATGTTTTGGATCAATGATTTAAAGGCCCTACAATATTTTTAGCAACAGCAGTACTTGTTTTGCTATGTTATCTGCCTCCATATATTTTGTATTATTTAGAGAGTTTGCACCTGTCTTTCATTGTTTTGGTCTAGTTAATACAAAAAGATATTATTAATATAGTTCTGTCAAGCATTTTTAGGAAATATTTTTGTTTTGTGATTAACAAATTTCAGAATGTACATATACATTTTAATTTTTAGCAGATTTGTACAATAGCATCAGTGTTACTGATGTACCATGAATATCTGAATATCAATGCAACAACAGCAAAGGCCTCAGTCTCTTTATCAACTATAATTAAGTCAATTGCCTTTTTATAAAATTATGAATTTTGCTTCATATTAGTTAAAAAATTATAGGATATCTTTTTTCTAATGCAAATTCTTATGACCATAATTATTAATCTACAAATACAAAACTGTATTTGTTGTCTTACAAATCAAGATCAGGGGCACAATCTATAACACAACCAAATATAACATGATACCAAAAGTTAGCTTGCAGAAAAATAAATAAAAGAGAGAGACTGAGCAATCAAAAAGAACAACACCACCATGCAGACATAGAACAATGAAGAAAAATAATTAAGATAAAACATAATCTCATTAGGCAGTCTCTAATTCCCGAAGATTTGTAAAGCGTTTTCTCAATCAAAGATTTATCTGAAATTTTCTACTTCATTGATCCTTTCTCTACAGCATATTGACCATTGGCACAATTTGGTACAGCAATTCTTAATTCTGAATGTAAAATAGAAAAAATTTATTATTTCTTTGGCAGGTGAGTATATATACTAATGACTAATGACTATATATACTAATGACTAATGATTTTGTTTTTTTCAAACTACGGGTTTAGCTTAAAATTGACTTTTAATAGTCTTTTGATCAAAAGCAAGGAAATATTTAGAAAAGTGTTTGAAGGAGTATTATTTATTCAATGACAAATAGTCTTAAAAAACAGTTTAGTTTAGCCAATTTTTCCCTTATATATATGTTAGTGTTGAGGATACTGAATAAAAAAGGGGATGCAAAACCGAAATTTTACATATCTAAACCGCAATTTTGACAAGCCTGCAAAATAGCTTATATTAGCTTTTAGGTCTAATTAGACCTAAAAAAAAAAACAAAAAAACAAAAAAAAACAAAAAAAAAAAAACAAACCCAAACCAAACAAAAAAATAACAGCACTCCAAACTCTTTTTGGTTTATTTCATTTTTATAGAGAATGTTGGAAGTTTAGGGTAACCATTTGTTCTCAAGCCTAGAGAAAAACCAAGTAAATATTAAAGGTTACTGATGCTTTTTAAAGGAACATAATTCACTGGCTAGGAGTGTGTTTCTTTCCCTTCCTAGAAAGCCCATCACATAAGGTTCAAAAGGTTACTAGCCCTTACTTTGTTGACTTATTATTGTAAAATCCTTCTAGGAAGAATACAAGTTTGGTCATTTACACATACACAGACAATATAACAACAAGCAATAAAAGGTTTAATAGCTATCTAGATCTTATTAATATGCCTAACATTAATAAAACCACTATTTCCAATCTAAATACATACAGAATACAACCAAACAAACTGCAAATATATTTTTTTGCTTTAAATTTGTGGTGGCTGTTGAAAGTGGTATTGGAATCTGATCTATTTTAAGAGATGAAGAAAAGGGGAAAGTTCTAGTTCTTTATCAGATAACTTTGTATCCTGAAAATTGTAACTTTGCTTTAAATAATGAAGTATTGTTCTAAAGTTTCATCATCATTTTTACAATATTCTAAAAGGTGGAAACCAAAAAGGTAGATTTTGCATTATTATTCAGCATTTTAAATACTGTCAGTGTGAACATTAAACTTCAAGAGTCAAAAGCTCTCTTTCATTTCAATTACAGACTTTGGGGAAATAATATATATCGTCCAAACAGTGGTTGATGCTTTGCTAGGCATTAAAAATTGCTGTGCTCAATGTATCATGAACAGAAATACAGTCTATAATGATGTTTTTATTCTCATATTCCATTTAAAAAAAATCCTCTACTTCCCCAGTAAATTCACTCTCTTTGAAATGAATATTCTTCAACTCAGAAGTAGTAGATTTTACTGATTGCAATCATGACTGGAAACAGACTGATAAACCTCATAAAAATAATTCATCATAGTCTTAAATTGCAGAAAAGAAATAGTTACAGTAGATTATACAGCCAGTTTGATAGGTTACCAAGACAGCCATCAAGTATTATCTGGATTTTATAAGTTGCTTCATTTAGAGATAGGAAAAAAAAAAAAAAAAAAAGAAAAAAGAAAAAGAAAAAGAAAAATAAGGAAAAAAGGTCTTATGTCTAAACACAGAAATTAAGTTTAGACAGAGCAGAGCAGCATATAAATTCAATCCTACCCTGCAAACATCTCTAGTTCATGAAAATCAAACAAACAAATAAACAATATATACATTCCAGTTGTTATTTCATTATATAGTGAGTGGATAAATTGAGGGAAAAAATATCCTGTCTCAATATAAAACTCCAGTAAAAAACACAAGCAACTGCTAAATATTATTGATTATTTCAAAACTTGAAATCTTTTTCTGGTTTAAGTTGATTTAGATTTCAGAGGACTAGAAATAAAGAAGACAACTCACACTAAACTCAAGGAACATTGATGAATAAACAAATCTAAATTGTGTCTGAACTTTCTAATTGACCAAGAAGAACTTTTAAGAAACTTCAGTTTAGAGGGGAATGATTGCTCAAGATTAGATTATTTTTCCTCAGTTTAGAATGAATTAGGTTTGGGAGTTGATCAGTGTGCATATACTGAAGAAACAAGAACAAAATATGAAGCAAACTGTCTTTATCATTTGGAGGCAGTCAGGGAGACTATGGACTTGTAGCCAGCTTGGTATGGCATGCTTTCTCTTTACCTGTCCTCAAGAAGATTTTTTAGTGATTCTCTCAATTTCTCTACCCTACAAAGCATCAGACCTCTACCTTAGGTGCACCAGGTAATACATAATAACTCCTCTCTGTCCTTAACATTTCCTAACCTGCCAAATGCCAGGGATCACTGATTACACTGGAAGTCTGCCATGAAGTGGAACAAATGTTTAAAATAAGCAATTGCTTTTCATTACACTGACCTCTACAAATGGCCTCATACCTTCATTAGCAGCTCAGACAAGGTAGAAAACTGATTTTGTTTTGGAGGAGAAAATATATTATCATCTTACACCCTCTCAGCAGCAGTAGAAAATTCAGTTGCTTGGTTCATGGTCAGATCTACAAAATGGACATAGATGCCAACATATTAAGCACTGCGGCATCATTAACCCAATCCAGAGTCTACAATGATGCCTGAATGTGCTTATGGTTCTGGGTTGTTTTGTTGGGGGTTTTTGTTTTTTTGTTTGTTTGTTTGTTTGTTTTATTTTTTGGTAAAGTTAAATGCATCTGGTTTTGGTTTGTTTGGGTTTTGTTTGTTTGTTTGTTTGGTAAAGTTAAATGCATCTGTTTTTTTTTCTTTTTTGTTTGTTTTGTTTTGTTTTTTGTTTTTTGGTTTTAAAAAAAAAACAAAACACTTAACCCTTGCTATAAATAATTATTTTTAAACACTCCTTTCTAGTGGAAGCACTACTCTCATAATAGATAAAATGTTGGCTGTCCCCATGGTAATGTCTGGCAACCAGGACTCCATCAGAAAGTGTAGCACTTTCTTTTTCTGGTCTAATTAACTGTAGAATGGATTCAAGGTGAGGATAGATATTTTCTTCCTTTTTGTTCAGTTGTTTTGGAATACAGAAAACATGGAACATGAACACTTTTGAAGAAGAATGATTGGGTCTTGGTTCTTCCACTTCCTAAGTGATTTCTGCAGACACTAGAAGAAAAAAAAAGACAAAAAAAAATAACACAGAACGTCAGAGCTAGGGACAAATTGAGAGAAAAAAAATCAGTCAACTCCCTGAATACTATGATTTTGATGAAGGAAAGCATACATATTTATAAATATTTAAAGGAATAGGATGAATAGTCTTTAAAATACATGCTTTTTTATCTTACTTTTTCACCATTCATGTCATTAAAAGACTGACCTGTTTGCCAATATTCTGAAACAGAGAGTCATACCCCATATTAACCCATAACTCATACACACTTTTTGATAAAAAAAAGTCACTGTCTTCCTTTCTAAACCAGATAATGCCTAAATCCGTATTTTCTTGAAATTAAGAAATGTTTTCAGATAAAATCCTTGGCTCTCTCATTCTGTGTCATGATAAAACACTATTTATGAGAATGTATTCACCTATTTTTTTATTAAAAATAAGTGAACAGTCTAAAAATTATCACTTTTTTTTCCCACCAAAATAGAAAGAAACTCCAAAAAAAATAAAACAAGCCCTTCCTCCCCTCCTACAAAATGCGCCAACAGATATGTATTCCAGGATGACATAATCGTGGTTCTCACTATTGCTTTGTAACCACTGTAAAAGAACTACAGGGAGATGATACTCCCTTTTTTTTTTCCTCCGTAATAAATTAGTTGAGAAATTATTTTAAAATAAAAAATACAGTTATAAAATGAATCTGATTATAAAAAGGAGGTTTCTCACCTGGTGGAAATTAGCATAGTTCCACTGGAGACAAAGAAACCTATTTATATTAACTGCAGACTTAGTTATTATTTGATATTCAGGGAGCTCAGTGATGAAAGAGCTGTAAGGCAAACAGTGAAACAGATGAGAGAAAGGGAGAAGTAAGGAATGAAAAGGCAAGCAGAATATATTTTCATGCTGATCTATCCCTCCAGAAATCCCAGTAAGCACAGAGAGACCACACATCCATTGGAAACATCTAACATACTTACAGAGAACTCACTCAATCTCGTTATAGTGGCTCCTGAGGCTTGTCTGCTTCTGTCATTCTAAGTCATATAGTGAAACAATGTTGTGGTTTCACCTAGATGGGCCTGGGTCTGAGTTTTTTGGGGTTCGGCCTGGGCCTGGGGGCTGTCAGCTGAT
>JAWWEV010000115.1:73718457-73745457 GCA_035583235.1 Hafferia zeledoni
CCCTGTGGAGTTTCTTTGCCTCTCATTTATTTATTTAGACTTTATACTTAATAAGACTTTTTTGATTCAATCTTGGATTCACTCTCTCAAGCTTGAGAACAGAAGCACTCTATAGTAGGCAGAAGTGCTAGGATTGTTTTTCTTCACTTTTGAATAAAGTTTCTTTTGTCTAGATTGATACAGCAAACAAGTTCTCACAGGTGGAGGCATGTGCCTCTCCACTACATGAAAGCTGTCAATGCCTTCTATATTTTCTTGCCGAAAAAAATAGAGGGCTTTTTACCTCTCAATGTGAAATCTTTGTGGAGAGAAGATGGTCTTATTTTACCTTGTCCTGACTATTTGAGGTCAGAGCTATAACCACCACAAGGTTTACTTTGACTGGGTATAATAAGATAAAGACTGAAGTTGGTCTCCACACGTATTTTTGATTAATACAGTGGTTATAATGTAACTCTTTCACTGTAAAAATATGCTATCTTTTGCACTGAAGGCATACATATGGTTTTCTTATATCTTTTGTCTAAATAATCTTTGGTGAAAAATAAGAGACAGAGAATAGTTTTGTTTTTCTAAAGCTAAATGGCATAGAAGGTCAGGAATATTGTAGCTAGTCAGATATTTTCAGATTAATTTTTCTTGCTCAGTAATACTTGCACACACAAGTGCACAGAGGGTAGAAGACTTACTTCCAAAATGTAAATATTTTTAAAAGAAGATAAGGTAAAGCCTAGCATCAAATCATGCCTTTGTGACAATATAATTGCATGTTCTGCAACAGTTTCTGATCTTTGCAATAATGTCACTCAGAACATAACAAAAGGAAGAAAATAAATCAGCAAAAAGAATAGGAAAGCCCAAATATAAAGAAAATTCTTAGAAGATGTAGGTTCACATCTTGCCTGAGTGAACCAACTCATGGCTTCTAGACATGTAACCCTACAAGGTTAAATTTGCATGAAAGTTTATTGCAAGGATGAGAAAGAATCATCAAGACAAAACCTTCAGCCTCTTTCGGTATGGCTCGAGTTCAGTTTAAGAAACACACAGCCGGTGATAACTCATTTACATTCCTCAGTTTGGTGAACTTGAACATTTGCAGAAGTGTTTTTCTGAAAAGAACCAACAATGCTTTAGGAAAAACAACAGAGATATGTTACAGAAGGGTGCTTTTTCTTCTTGTTCCTCATATTAAAACCCCTTATTCTATCTAAGGATCAAAGTGTTTTTCACTTTTCCCACAGCTCAAGATGACTGGCTCCTGGCTCCTTGCCTTCCTGACTCCTTCTCACACTCAGTCTACAATAGAAATTAAGCATTTGTTTTCTGTGCTTGTCTAATAATGTCATGTCACTAGTAATTCAGACAGCCCAGGAAGGGTTGAATACCCAGCAGGAACATTGCATACTGAGAATCCCTAAGCTTTAAACACTTTTAACTACAGTTAGGTAGTCATAAACTATCTGAACCTTTCCATCCTTGTTATTGCTTTGTAATAGTATTAAACTAAAAAAAATGAAAAATAAAATAAATTTAAAAAATCTAAAAAGAGGTCTTATGAGAAAAAAAATAAAATACATTCTTCATCCACACTTGCATTGATTAAAAACTATTAATTTGATTTTCTAAGTGCTTACAGTAAAATCTGTGCTTTCACCTTGCTTCATTCTGAATCTGTTTTCAATTCAACTGAAATTTCATTTCACTTTGTTTTTCCTGTAATTTGAAACATGCCATGCTACACTGTTCAGCTAGAAGGGTGTCTTTCCAGAACTGTAACAATATCAAACAATTTGTGAAATAAAACCTTTTTTCCCCCATGTAATAGTGCTTTGACAGATAGCGAACCAAAAATTATGAAACAGAGTAAGTTTTGAAATGCTTTCTGCCGCATGATATATTTTGAGATTTATTTTTCCATTTCAAATCACAACACAAATCACAAAACTTTTTATAAATTGACAATTCTTGTTTTCATTTGGCTTAAGAACTTTTCAGTCTTTTTAACAGGTGCACTTGACATTGAAAACAGGAAGATAATAGATGTAAGAGAGAAAACACATCAGTTTTATTTAGTAATTCTCTAAAAAGAAAGTAGATACATCTCTATTTTTACTCTTTCATAGCAAAGAAATAGCACAGCTCACTTGCAGTTCTTAACTGTTTGATTTTCAGTACACCCTTTAATGTTTTATTTGCCATCTTTTGTCATTTGAAGGGAAAGGAATCACTATTCCTGTCAAAAAAGCACTAAACAGCTGTCACCTTTGCTTACAATTACAGCTTGGATGAAAACCTGGTGCTACTGAAATTCCAAGTGAGCTTTCTGTGCAGAGTGCCATGACAGCGAGTATAAAGGATAGCAAAAACATCGTACGTGGATTTAGTGCCTATTACTCCAGAGCCAGGAGGTGCTTAGTACCTCATATGAAATGAAAATAACATCCATCTGCAAAACATTTCAGAAATGAAGCAAGCAGAAAATCTTAAGATTTCTCTTTCTATGTCAGAAGCTTGAGGACTAATGTAACTGTCAATAAGACTGGATCATGTCACTTGAAGAATCCTTATTGAGTTTTTATTTCAGTCTACCCGTATGTTTATTTGTCTGTTGTGGTTTAAATATAGCTCTCCCCCCAAAATAAAAGCAAAACCATGTATTTCTAACAGGGATATTTATGTAACAGAATTATATTTTTGCAGATTATTCATATGAAACCTGAGCTGAGGGTAGATATTTTAAAATTATCTTGCAGCAAAGTTGCTCTTGCAGAAAATCCATGCAAGCTTCACTGATTTGAATTGTATTGGAAACTTGAAATTTAAAGGGAACAACTCATAAAACATAAGGGGATTCTAAACCTCTAAAGTGACATTCTTTTCTGTCTATTTACGACATTTTCAAATGAAACCACATGAGACAGACAGACAGTGGCTGCAGTGAGGAAAAGACAAGGTTACCCGGAACAAAATGTAAATACAGTGTTAACTAAATCCTAAGAGACACAATAATGTGAGAGGTAAAGTATGCTGAGAAGGTATATTGTGGTACCAGCAGCTTAACCTGGTATCGTGGTTTAACACCGGCCAGCAACCGAGCCCCACACAGCGGCTCAGTGGCTCCCCCACCTGCAGGATTGGGGAGAGAATCAGAACGGTAAAAGTGAGAAAACTCATGGGTTGAGATAAATCCAATTTAACGGGGAAATCAGAAGTTATGTAAAGCAAACTAAGTAATTAATTCACTACTTCCCCTGGACAGGCAGGTGTTCAGCCATCCCCAGGAGAGTTTTAATGGTGACTTGGGAAGACAAACACTATCACTCCAAATGACCCCCTTCCTCCTTTCTCCTCCCAGCTTTATATACTGAGCATGATGCCAGATGGTGTGGGACATCCCTTTGGTCAGTTTGGGTCCCCTGTGCCAGTTGTGACTCCTCCTAACCTCCCATGCACCCTCAGCCTCCTTGCCATCGTGGCAGTACAAAAAGCAAAAAAGGACTTGGCTCTGTGTGAACGCTGCTCAGCAATAACAAAGACATCTCTGTATTATCAACCTTATGTTTAGCACAAATCCAAAACATAGACCCACACCAGTCGCTGTGAAGAAAATTAGCTCTCCACCAACAAAAACCAGCACACCTGGGGATTTAAAAAGCAAATCATCACACATAAGGGTGAATCAGAGCAGGAATTTCTTCTAGCCCAGGAATTCAGGATTAGAGCCTGAGAGAATACAGCAAAAGGAAAGACAAAGTTGGAAGGAGTATTTTCTGTACCTCACATTTCCTGAAGACGCTATTTGCCCTCAAGAATGACTTGCAACATCAGTCTTGTCTGCTTTGCATGTCCTCTTCTCCTCTGCAGAAGACTATAGAGGAATTGTCACATCCTTCTTTTGCTACTTGTGATGGGCATCTTTGTTAGTGAAGACCATGCCAAGGGGACCTACCTTTTTTGAAGAGCTCTTGTAGGCACCTAACCACAAAGTCTGGTGTCTTTTAACTCCAATTCAAGAGGTGCCTACATTTGGAGGTACCTATGTTTTACCAACAGTAGCATTTCACAACTGCATGAAATTTGCCTTTAGCCAGGATGTGAATGCTGGCACTGTTTTGTGTCAGCATCTATGAGTGCATTTTTTATCTGCTGCTTATCAAGATGTACTCTCAGAAAAAGCAAGTATGGAAGAAAATACATTTGTGATTAGGCCTAACATAAAACAAAATACAAGATATTCAATAGCTTTAAATTTATTAAATCAGTAAGACAGACTTAATGGAAATTTTCACCTATACTCGTACCTCCCCAAGTACTAGATTTTCTATAGGAATAGTATCTAGGGACCTGTGATAGCAAGTATCTTTCACTTGCAAATGCACACTCTGTAGATAGTCTGTAGATAGCTCTGTAGATAGTCTGATATAGATTAAAAAAATCTGTTTGTTTCAAGAAGATTAGGGTTCTTAGGTACAAAGGTGTGCCACTTGAGAAGGATTTTTCAGGCAACAGAGTTCATGAATAAATAAATAAATGAGAGACAAGTTAAAATAGAGAGCATTAAGGTTTTTTCCTAAGAGTTATGTGACAGACAGTGTTTTTTTCAAGTTCTGAAAACTGAAGAATTAGTATAACTCTTGATATAACTCCCCTGACAAGAACTGAATTTCATTTGCAATGGATCTGGTTCAAAGGCCTTTTTGCAGTTGTGAACATCTGATGATCACTTCATTACTAGGAACAAGTTTGCTCTGTGCCATTTGCACGATATACTAGTAGTACATCTCTGACTTCTTTGCAATCCTATTTTCACATTCATTTTTCTAGGCTTCCAACAGCTCATCTAGAAGCTCCTGAATGACTGGTAACATTAGTTAGAATCACTTTCTTGATACTGACTCTCACCACTTCTGAATATTTTTAGCTGACATTTGAAGCCCTATGTCAAATTGATCAGATCCAGCAAGAAGCCAAATTAGCCCTCATAGAGCTGCTTGCTGCCATAGCTGTGATTTTTGGGATCTGTGCATAGGTGTTTTTGAGTTGAGTATCTCTCTACTGCACTACAGCCTTCAGGAGAAACTGCACACTTGCCAGGCCTCAGGAATCATCAACAATTCTTTTGTGAAACATTCGAAATCTATTCAGTAAGAACTTCTGTCAGCAAAAAAAAGATTTTATCTGAATTGTTATTTCCAGCTATAGAGTTCACCAACATCAAGGGCTAACCTCTTTGAGGACTGATGAGTTACACTACTCATGACCTATGACCACATACAATTTTTAACTAGATCTGAGGTTAAGTGGCACCAACTAACTGGCAACAATGTTTTTTTTTTAATCTTACCTCCAACAGCAGGTATGTCTTGCAATCAGATACTTGGATTAAACAGTGCAGGTGATCAGGGTCCACAAGCAGAAATGTGTGCCTGAACCCTCTCTCTGCCTGTTATTAAAAATCACAGATGTGCCCACAGTTTCCAGCTGACTTGGCCTGGCACTTCTTCAGGCCCCAATGATACTCTTCACAAAACTTACTCTAGGTCAGTCCTCTGCCTTTCTGGACATTCATTGCCATTTCTTCACTTTTTCAATCCTGTAGTTTTGTGAAACTGCATCCCTGTACTTGCAGCTTCATGAAAGTAGGCACACATGTAGCACATTGAGGCATGGGGTTTTGCCTGCAGCTTCTGAATGCTGCTTAAAATAAATAAGCTAAACCATAAGCTTTTGCGTCTGCCAAGAAAGATGTATATAAGCCAGACAGTGAAAGCATGGGTTTGCTTTGCAGGCTGCAAAACTGAAACTAATTTTGCAGAATTACAGGTGGTGCAAATGAGACAGCTGCAAACAGAACATTTTTAAATAACTTACATCTTGCAGAAACTTAAAGTCAATAGCTTTTCTTTTTATTATAAGAGGGTTTGTTACTACTTTAGCCTGGTCCCTTCAGGCTGTAAACCAGTCCAAGCAACTGCAATCTGTCCCTTGTTCTCATGTTCTTTTTCTTTATAGTTTATATGTATTAGAAATATAGCAAAAATAATTGATTGCATCTTCTTATCATGGGAAAAGGGCAGATTCCCTTGACCCTTAGTGTGTGGAGATTTCCTCCACCCTTAGTATTTGATTTGTTTGAGAGTGGCCCAGGAAAGCAGAGATCCTTGTGCCCAACCAGTCTGTCAGTGTTCTGTTATGGGGACCCTTCACTGATCAGTTCTGCTGGATCAGAGGGTGGACCTTAACTTACTCAGAGACATACACCAATGGCATAAGGAAGATGACTCTGTGGGTCTTCCCACTTTATTCAAGTGTGTTACCTGCTGCTGGCAACTGCTGGTGCCTGTGAAGGACTCACACTAACAGTTTGTGGAATAACACTATTTATTAGTATAAAATTGTGACAGGCTAAGGTTCAAAGACTGCTGGTAATAGTATCTGGCTGCAAAAATGCATTGAAAGCAATATACCTACAAGCTCTAATCCCCAATAAAAGTACTCATGTAGAGTATGGCTCTTACCTAGTAAGTGTCCCTACAGTGAGAAGACAGGTCCAGCCTGTTGACTGATCCCAGCAGTTACAATGGAGTCTTCCCTAACTTTTCACCTATTCTTGGCTTACTTTTATACTATTTCTTTATTTTTAGGTGGAGCCTGAGTGACTTTAGTTGTAAATACCTTTGCTGGTGATTGATGCAAAATTCTCTTGCTTTGCTTTCAAAAATAAGTTAAAAAAAAAATAGAGAGGGCATGTCCAGTGAGGGTGGTTGTACCTTGAAGGTGGGTAACTTTGGGATGGAGGTGTGTGTTAATATTTCAGTTAGGCTTTAATGAACCAAGTTCATCTGAGGAGAGAGATTTTGCCACAGTTGTTGGCTCAGCAGCAGGACAGAATCATAGAATCCACTGGGTTGGAAGAGACCTCCGAGATCATCTTCTCTCTTCTCCCTTGGTTGACAGGTGCTATGTGGTTTTGTCATCTGCAAAATACCATAAGTTCAGCTCCCTGTGAGGACTTCTACAGAGCCTGGCTGTGGTGTCTGCACTCCACTCCACCATCCATTGCAACCCCCTTAGCAGGTGCTTACTGTTCTATGGGGAACCATCATGGAGCTGCACAACCATGTTCCATCCAGGGTGCAGCAGCTGCATTTTACCCTATAAATTCTGTACTTTTATAACTTCTGTTAGAATGTGAATATAACTTCTCACTTCCCTTTAAATTTTACCTCCAGACGTTTTCCAACAGTTCTCTTTTCCCTAAGCTGAAAACAAAGAAAAGAAATAAAAATCTTGCACTTACTTGGAATTGATAACTGTTTAGCTAGTGGGAAAAAATTGAGAAAACATTTTACACTACAAAAATCGAGGTCATAACATCTAGAGTAGATAGAATGGACTTAGCTCATGGAGAATCCATGGCCTAGCGTTCTTATGCAGACAGAAATTTAATTTCATTTTGTGATAGGTGATTTTTTAATGTTACAGTAACATAAAAGGTGTGATAATGAATAGACTGCAAAGGGGTCTGGACAGGAGGGATTGATGGGCTGAGGTCCATGGTATGAGGTTCAATAGGGTGAAGTGCAAAGTCTTGTACTTGGGTCACAACAACCCCATGTAGCACTAAAGAGGCTCAGTGAAGGACCTGGGGATGCTGGTAAACATCTGTCTTAACATGAGCCAGCAGTGTGCCCAGAGGGCCAAGAAGGCCAGTGACATCCTGGCCTGTGTCAGCAATGGTGTGGCCAGCAGGACCAGGGCAGTGATTGTTTCCCTGTAGTCAGCACTGTTAAGGCTGCATCTTGAGTACCAGGTTCAATTTTGGGTGCCTCACTACAAGAAAGACACTGAGGTGCTGGAGTTTGTCCAGAGAAGGACCACAGAACTGGTGAAGGGTCTGGAGCACATCTTTTATGAGGAGTGACTGAGGCAAGTGGGGTTGTTGAGTTGGGAGAAGAGGAAGCTCAGAACAGACCTTACTACTTTCTACAACTACCTGAAAGGAGGTTGTTGTGAGATGGGGTTCAGTCTCCCCTCACAAATAACAAGTGACAGAGGAAGAGGAAATGATCTCAAGCTGAGCCAGAGGAGGTTCAGATTGGACATCAGGAAGTATTTCTTCACTGAAAGGGTGGTCAAACATTGGAACAGGCCGCCTAGGGAGGTGGTGGAGTCACCATCTCTGGAAGTGTCCAAGAAATGACTGGACATGGAACTTAGTTATACGATTTAATTGACATGGTGGAGTTTGATCAAATGTTGGACTTGATGATCCTGGAGGACTTTTTTCAGCCTTAATGATTCTATGAGTCTATGATTCTAAGTATCAGAAAACCATTCAGCAGGGAAAAAGTAGCTGTTCCAAGATAAGAATAAGTGAGACTAGTAAAACATTACATTGATTTGGAGGGAGGAAGGAGTTTTCAGAAGGTAATTTTAATGAATTCAGTGCATTCAGAGAAAATCTGACAAATTACTTAGTTCATTGATAGAGGAACTATGTTCTTAATTTCCATTTTGATGTATTGCTTTTCTCACTTGACATTTCTCCTTTAGGTTTTGAAGCCAAGTATTCATGATATGATTCAGCTGACTTACAGGGATCAACAAACCCCTTGTGAATAATGGTTAAAAACGGATCCCACCTGGACGCCTTAACACTGGCAATGCTCCAAAATAAAACTGTCTCCATCACCCTCCCAATTGTGTATACAGTGGTGGCTCTGATCAGCATCCCTGGCAACTTGTTCTCCCTTTGGGTGCTCTTCTGGCACATCAAACCCAAAACACCTTCTGTTATCTTCATGATCAACCTAAGCATCACAGATCTCATGCTGGCCAGCTGCTTTCCCTTCCAGATTTCCTATCACTTCCAAAGTAATCACTGGACCTTTGGCAAGACTCTTTGCAGCCTTGTGACTGTGATGTTCTACTCCAACATGTATTCTTCCATATTGACCATGACCTTTATCAGCATTGAACGGTACATGGGTGTGGTATACCCCATGAACTTGATCAAATGGAGAAGAAAAAGATATGCCTTGGCTGCCTGCCTAGCTATGTGGTTTTTCTTGTTACTAGCCTTGTACCCACTAGAAAGCACAGATCTGACCTATGAAGTGAAAGAGTTGGGGATTGTAACCTGTTTTGACGTCCTAAAATGGGATATGCTGCCCAACTTTGGAGCCTGGGTAGCTTTTCTCCTCACCCTATTTGTCGTGCTCTTCCTGATCCCTTTTGTTGTAACAGTTGGATGCTACATTGGCATCATTCGGAAGCTAATTCAGACATCAGGCAGATATGGTAATAGGCAGAAGACTAGATCCATATACCTGGCAACAATTGTCCTTCTGGTATTCATCACTTGCTTTGCCCCCAATAACTTTATCCTACTTGCACATATGATCATCCGCTTATTTTACGACAGTAGTTTGTACCCTGCCTACAAGCTCACCTTGTGCCTCAGTTGCTTCAACAACTGCCTAGATCCCTTCATTTATTATTTTGCATCCAAAGAATTTTACCAGAAATTCATGCAATTGTTTCGCCCTAAGGTTCTGCTCAGTGACAGCTTAGAAAACAGAAGGGAAAGTTTGTTCTCTGGCAGGACCATGTCAGCCAGGTCAATGTCAAGTGGACCTATGGATGGGTTAGAGGGAGTAAAGGTCTATTTGCAAAGGCAGGAAAGTGTTTTTTAGCTTTAAACATCCCCAGAAGAAAGACACTGTGAGATTCATGAGTAGACACAGAAGACATTTCCTTTTGAATGGTTACTCTCAAAATACCTGGCTTTTGTGACAGAACTCAAGCTGTACTTATATTGCACATTGTCCTTCAGTATTTTCTGGTAAGAAATGGAAGCGTTAAAGGAACTTAGTTTATTCAAGAAGGCACTGAAGAAACCCAACATTAATGATCAGCAGTTGGACTGGAAATATCCCTGCTGCATGAGACCAAGGGATATGTTTAGAACAAAAGTTACTTTCAGGTTGTGTAATAGTATTTAACCAAAGACTTGTGACTCTCAATGAATGTGAAATATTACTGTCCCTGAATTAAAGCATACACTGAAGCTGGGTTTGGGGTACGGGAGTTGTTTTTCTGAGCAATGTGCTTGGCTTTTGATTTGTTGGGGTTTTTTGTTTGTTTGTTTTTTCTTTTAAAGGAATTGCTTTCTCTCTTGTATTTCTGTAAAAGAATGAATAAAAGTAGCATGTCATTTTACCATTAATTCATAATGCACAGCCACTGTGAATTCACCACAACACTCACTGAATTGTCTATCAGAACCAAACCTCACTGACCTTTGACAGGTTAGGTTGACTCATAATTTATTTCAATTTTATACAGCAAAATATCTCATGCAATGAAAGGAAAGCTAGAACTAACAATGTTTGCAACTACTTCAGCTGCTGAGTGGATTATATTTTAATTTCTTGAAGTTATTAATTTCTCAGGACTGCAGGGAGCAGATTTAAAAAAGAAACAAAAACAAACAAACAGATTTTCTCACATTAACCTGTTACAATACGAATGCTGCCTGTATGTGGTTAGCATCAACACGTGATTTTCACCAGTTGACTGTAAGCTATATATAGAAGAACCATCCCTCTCAGCAGAGAATTTAGCTTTATATAGTGCATGGGCATTTTTCTTCCTTACAGTGATGGTGTGAATTATGAGCCAGATTTTCAGCTGGATAAATAAGAATTTAACCACAGACTGGAAAGGCATTCTGTGCCTGCAGAAACCAGCTGAAAACCCATCCCTATGGTCAGATGTCAGAAATGGACTTCTTTCAGGCAGGCAAACAGAAAGAAGAGAAAAATGAAAGTAAGACATGAGAATGGGCACTGTACCCAATATCTGATAACAGGTTATGGCAGGTGGATTGTGCAGTTCTGTGTTTGGAATGCTCCTGTGAAATATCCTTCACCACCTTGTTTGCATGTAACATGCCATGTTTTAATTCTTCTCATATCTCAACAACTGCCTGTAAGCTTCGAAAGACAAATGCTGCACTGGAGAAAGACAAAGTTTTCCCTGCAGTATTTGCATCTTTTTACCTCCCTTTGGCCCTCATTGATAGTGGACAGCCAAAAATACACCTGAGAGTGCTAGACAGGTTTCCCTCACAAGCAAGACAAAGCTACACAGTATCTTATGCTGCACTGCAACTCCATCCAACGCTGACTAGGAGACTGGCTCCAGCATCGTGAATACTTGGTTCAGATACCACATGCCATAGTGATTTATCAACTCCTGTGCCTAAGTAATTTACAACACCCAAGATCCTTAAAATCTGTCATTTTTCCTTGAGTATGACATGACTAAAACATAAGTTTCCACCACTAACTACCACAAATGTCTTCACAATAGATGTTGGAAAACCACAAAATGCACTGTGACACATTTGTATGTCCTACCTTCTTCTAAAGTATCATCTGTTTTTGGAGAAGAATAAACATTAGTGGACCTAGTACAACTTTGCTAGACCTAGTACAAGCCAATGGGAACATTCAGTGTTTTGTGGGGGGCTTTTCAAGTGTTACTTTTAATTGATCTTCACATTTTCTTCCTACAAGGCCAACCTTAATGATATGTAAGTCCAAACCTTCCCATAAACCTGCCTGGAAGATACCCTTCACCATTCACTTTCACAGAATTCCAGCTTTCTCACTGCCAAAATTCTGAAATTATTTTCTGGGGTTTTGCTGTGGCAGAAACCTTTTGGAGGTTATACTGAAATCTCTTTCCTTTTCTGCTTTTTTTTTTTTTTTTTTTTTTTTAATTTTGAAGGCATATCATTGTTATAATCCCTGCTAGCTTAAGTTTTGCTTCTTTCTTTTGCAACTACATGGTTCTTATCCTAAAAAAAAGCATACCAGATAAAAAATAAAATAGGTCTAACAAGTCTATGTAATCTTAGTATCTTAGTGTAAGTAAGCCAAAGGTGAATACAATGTGTAATTTGTTAGTAAATACAGGGTTGAGAAGTATAACAATAACTCTGAGCAACAACCCTCAAGACTTGGAAGGAATAAACTTCCTGTCAATGTAGTACTCTTTTGTCCCAGAAAAAAAACTAGGGATGCTGACAACTTGCCATAACAACATATAAATAGAATGGCCTTTATACCAAAGAAAGGAATTACAGGCTAGAAAGTCAGTGTAAAACAATTTTAATAGGATGAAAGGAAATGGCCTAAAGTTGTGCTAGGGCAGGTTTAGATTAGACATTAGGGATAATTTCTTATGGAAAGGATTATCAAGCATTGGAACAGGCTGACCAGAGAAGAGGTGGAGTCAACAACTCTGTAGGCATTTAAAAGATGTGCAGATGTGTCACTTAGAGAAATGGTTTAATGGTGGACTTGACAGTGTTAGTTTAATGGTTGGACCTGATGATCTTCAAGGTCCTTTCCAGCTCTAAATGATTCCATAGGTTCTCAATCACAGGAACAGAGGGGATCCTGTTTAGATAGACTGACAGTATTTACCTGAATGATCAAGTAAGACAGTCCTAAGACACAATCTAATCCTGATTGACGGCTAGTTTAGCATTTACCTTAGTCAGAAAAGTTAGCAACATAAATCACCGAGTTCAGTCTCAGATAAGTCAATAGAAAATCTACCTTCAAAATAAAAATACTATAGGGAGGATGTGAACCAAAGATGCAATTTTTGTCCTAAAAACTTTATGTTTTGTTTCAAGGCAAAGACATTTCTGTTTATTCTGTGTGCAGATTACCTTCCTTAGCCTGATGCTTTGGATAAGAGGTAAATCAGATTAATTTTGACAATGTAACTAGAAATTCTATGTTAGCTATATTTTTTTCCCCACGAATTACAAGTCTTTGAGTTTAATTTGTTCTTGACTTTATTTTCCTCAAATTTATTTATGGTGTCTGTTTATTCTTTAGTTATGGAAAAAAAAAACAAAAAACACCTGTGCAAAGGCTGGAAACAGAGTCAAATATATAGTTGAAATACACTCTGAAAAAATTCAATCTGAATTATTTCTTTTATGTGTGATACCACTGCACTACATATCTTGGCATGCTCATCAATCTGTCCTATTTGAAGTTAACATTCCCTTGGGAAAAGGAAAATATCATCATGAAATTTCTTGAGTGAGCTGTTCTGTCTTAGTGTTTTCACAAACAGTCAATCTTGGAATTCTAATGATAGGAATCAGAACAATATTTTTTTTAAAAAAAAGTAAAGGAAAAAAAAAAGTCTGAGATGCAATAAGATGATTGGGTCAAATAAACAGAAATGTAGTGTGCATTTTAAAATAATGTCTGTATTTTCCTGGCACATTATTTTACTTTTTTAGTGCCATTAGCTTCCTCATAACTGGAAGTGATCTATGAGATGTAGATTCTACTTTAGTCATTACATATTTCCCAGGATCATAAGTAAGTAGAGTAACAGTTACAATCTTCTTCCCTACATAATCTTTCTTGCTTTATCTATATCTCTCCTATGCAATGAAATAAATGCAAAAATATTATTCCACTTGTAAAAAGCAATGCCATTTTATTAACATTCAAGGTAGTTTGTAATCTCACATTTCTCAAAGTTTGATTTTGCAGTATGTTCTTCTGTTCTTTTAATGTGGTTTCCAACACTGGATCTATATATTTTTTTTAAGAAAATATTTTATAAAGACACCTGCCTATTACAATGCCTGTTGCCAAATGAACAGATTAATTACAGTAATATATTATTATCTACAATGGGAATAACATTTAAGCATTTTGCCATTCTTTTTTCACTTTTTCCTGATACAAGTTCTTGAAACTCAAAAACCTTTTAGTGCATCAAAGATTAAGAATCTTCTGTTTATTCCTCTACTGTAAGTCAGGGCCAGATCTCAAATATCCCTAATCCAATTCCAAGTCTTTTTATTTTGCTCATTGTCCCATCTTCAAATCCTCTTCCCAATTTCGTTGAGCAGTGAATATAAATACGCACCTTTTGTTTCTATCTTCAAATTCAAACTCTTTCTGAGTTGCCACCTTGTCCCACCCTCTAATCATAATACCATTATTTGTAACGAATTAGTATAAGCACTTTTTCTGCTTTTCAATCCTCTTCTGACTCCCTTATCTCTGGCTTAATTTTTTGTTTTCTGAAGCTTAACTCTACATTTTGCATTGTTTTGAGTCAGCCTGTAAGTCATCATTATTCTACACCGCAATTCTCCCATATTGCCAAAAATATTTTTACAGTGTTACAATTTTAGCACCAGTCCCAATGCCTAAACCCAACATCCACCAAAATTAATCCAACTCTCTTATGGTTTTTACTTCAAGTCTCTCTAGCCACACTTCAATTTGCATCTTACAAGTGGGCATCCACTCCCAGCTTCGGAAATCTCTGCAGCTACTACTTGACATTCACAATACCAATACCCATCTCCACTATCCTTTTTCTTGGCCTCATTCCCTGTCTTAATCCCCCTGGAAAATCCTAGGAAAATATGCAGACTTCTTAATTTCCTGTGATTAAACTGTCATGTAGACTAAGACAGCTGTCATCCATGAGAGTCTGAATTTGTTTTACTAAACATAAAAGCTATGTGATTTTGTTTGTTTGTTTGTTTGTTTTTGTTTCTAAGGAGCAGTAAGCAAATAATAATAAAAAAAAAGTGAGTAAATATATTAATTAATTCATGTCAAATTGAGGTAATAAAAACTCATTGAATTTTTATCTTTATATTTTTTACTTTTTTATCCCTCTTTTTGTAATTTAAAAGAAATTCTTGTAATTCTATTTTTTTTCCCCATTTTTTTTTTTTAATTACTTGATTTAAGAAATTTTAAATTCAGGCAAAATAATTTTTAAATAAATTATATATTTCAAGGCACCTTGTTCCATCCCATTTTTTTGTTTGTTTGTTTGCTTTATGTTAATGTTATAAAAATGGCTGACAAAATTTAAATGTTCAATTGAAATCAAATTCCATATTATTATTTCACTGGTGACCAGAAAGATAAAATTATTGCTTTTATTTCTCTCCCCGATATGAGTTTTTGGAATTTAGAGGACAAAACTTAAAAATTCAAAGGGGAAAAGTAATGTAATGGTATGTCAAATGACTCAACTGAAAGACTTGGGTGATTAGCACAGACTAAGCTAGCATTGTTCATTTTTATATCAATATGCAGTTCAGTCAGGGAACAGAATAACCTTGAAACATAAAAAGGGGATGGCAAAACCAAAACTAAACAAAAAAACCAAAAACAAAAACCAAAACCAGCCCAAATTGGAGTCCACAGTCATCTTAAAAAAATAAATCTGTCAAAATTTCTCACTTTAATATATAACCTTATTAGTTCAGTGTGAGCTGTGTCCATTTGTAGAAATACCAGTTTCTGCACCAGAAAAAGAAGTTATACACAAACATAAGTTACAGAATCTTAAAAATACTTATATTATCTTACACAAATATTTTAAAGGGAATGACAATGGAGAGAACTTAAAAAGTCAAATAGTATGGCAATTTTAGTAGAAATCTGTAAGAATTGAGCTGCATGCGGTATCAGTACCAAAAAATGTTAGTTTTTTTCCTAAACTGATATTTTTGAAAACAGTCAAATACTCATCAACACACTTCTGTCTGTTCCAGTAAAACACATACTCCTTTTTTTATGTGTATTCATTAACTGGAATATTCGTATTGTTTACTAACTGAAATGTTATTTTTTTCACTCTATCGATATTGTGTTCAACAGAAATAAAATATAATATTAAAAAAAGATTATATTCAATTTATAAATACAGAAAATCAGGAAAAGTTTGATTTCCAAAATGCATCAGAATGGCAGGTAGTCATGGTAAGAAGAATGACAGTTTTGCTATATTGGAAAGAGATTATATACAAGTCATACCAACAAAGTGAAATGAAAATCCAACTGCATATTGTTTTGCAGAACCAGAGAATGAAACCAACAATTTTAATAAAAACAAAAATCAAAATCCCAAAGACAACTATAAAAACTATTTTTAAAATGCATTATAAGAGCAAATTTTGTGATAATGACAAATTCCACACTTAGTCACTACTTCAGAAAAACTAGGTAAGAATTAGTACTTCCCTGGAAGAAGTCAAGAAACATGAACAGTTGATGCAGTTTTATTAAGTTTAGAAAATATAATTTTTTTCTACCAACATACATGAGCATTTTTATTGCTTCTATTTTTTTTTTTTTTCTCCCTGATATATTTTATGGTAGTACCAGCTGTCAGAGTTTTTAAGCACTTTAAAATGCACAATACAGCATACCTTGAGCCAGAATTTCTCTTTTTATCAAAATTGCATTTATAATAAAGTAAAAAATAAAAGTAGAAAGGACAGTCCATTGTTTAACAGACAGTTTATGTACAATTCTTGTAGTAAAACTCCAAGAGAGAAAATAATATACAATATGGAAATTATATGGCTTTCTGAAATAACTAGTGATTTGTTTTACCTTATTCTAATCAGATGGACCAGAGTAATTCCATGAGTAATGTAGATACAAAGCATGTACTCCAGGAGACATTGCAACTGAAGTCTTTGCTGTAAATTCTAACATGGTTATGTTAACAAACACAATTGTGTGTAATGCACATTGATATTTTAATGTGAAAATGAAAAAGAAATTTTCACATATGACCAGACTGTTGTATCTGATATTTTACTTTCCCTGTTGACAATTTCCCTACTGCTGTCATTGCAGTCATCTCTCAACTCTTGATTATAAGATAGCTCCCTATTACTATGTGTTTCAAACTGCAAAGACATCCTTAAGGTGAAAATGCCAATTTGTCCCATATTTGTAGTTTCAGTTTAGTGGGGATCATGCGTCTCTATTGAGTCAACAGAAATAATTTGTGTATTTGGAAGAAAGCCTGCAGTAATATTTCATGTTTCAATAAACAGCAATTTGGAATGGGCTTCCATCAATACTCAAGAAGTACGTTGGCATTTTTCTCAAATCTTCAGCATTTCTAGATTCAGAATAGTGCCTCATTTATTCCCATAACAGTATATTGCTCTACTGTTTTTCAGAGTGTTTAAGTCCTACATCCCTTATTGTATCTCAGAATAACCTCTGCCACATTATCATATTTGTAATGTCTCATCTTACTCTCAATTTATTACTTCTTGGAATTGGTATGAACTTCTAAAAGCAAGAACTGTTGATGATGCTGTTTGCTATTACTAAGTAGAATTAAATCATTTCATCTGCCGTAAACATTGCTAACAGTTGGTAACCACTGACAAATGCTGACTTTCCCATAGCAGCAGATATGGTGCTTACTGGGCATAAAAAGAAAAAACAAAACAAAACAAGCAAACAAAAAAAAACACACCAAGAAAACCCACTCCAAAACAAAACAAAAAACCCCATCCCAAAACAAACAAACAAACAAACAAACCCCAAACCACAACAGTTCTTGTTCACTTTGGTTACAGATCATTTAAAAATGACAGATAATTTATCTTCCATCCAAAATTAATTTCTTCCATATAGGTCAAACTGTAATTTCTGGAACCAGAAGTCCTAGGACTGTTTTTAATGTCATAGTTAATAGCTAAATGCATGACTATGAAAACAGCATTGGTTTTGGGTTTTTGTTTTTGTTTTTTTTGTTTTTTTGTTTTTTTTCCCCTAAGGGTAATCTTAAAGGTTTAACAACAATACTGTATGAACCATGTCATGTAGGTCTTTTTGGTTTGGATGTGGGGATTTTTTGTGTTCAAGATAAAGACATATTTATTAGAACCCACAAAAGAATCCTATGAAAACAATCAAGGACAGCTTTTGATGAGCACTGAACACCATTATTTATTGCAAGAAATGACAGAGAGTCTTTGCACACACAGTAAGTGAGAAATTTGTATATATAAAGAAGACCAAAAGTCTTTCCCCTTCTGGAGGGATTTCCTTTAAGACAGTGATAAAAGTGTGTTTTCTTGTATTTTCTTTTTATCCTGTCTGATTAATTATGAATGGTTAAATGACCAAGAAATAGCCATTACAACTATTTTTTAAAAATTGATTAATGAAGGTAATTAAAAATTACCACAATTCTTTGTCTATACTTCTTTTTCCCTAAAGTACAGTTTGCCATTGACTGAAGATTTATGAGGTTTGAAGTATATCCTGCATATTGTCATCCTTTTTCCTATTTGCTAACAAAATTTTGGATCTAGCAGAAAGGAAAATATAATAATATGTATGAATCCTCAATAAGCACTTTTTAAAATAGACCTCTTACTTTCAGAAAAATAGAATCAAAGCCACAAAGAAGAAAGCAAACTAAGGTCACCATCCACGTTTTGCTTCATGGGGTCCTTCAGTGCTTAAGTCTTTCTAGACAGATGGATCATTCATTAAAGTAGCGTTTCACATTATTCTTCTAAATGAAAGAACATAAACACAAATTAATAAAGTAACGTTAAAAAAGTAACTATCCTTGCAGAGCACACGTGTGGTTTGCTATGCATGGGGAGGAGCATGAAATGGATGGTTCTATACTGATATATTCCTAATAATAATAGTCTCAAAATTAATACAAATCTTAAAAAAAAAAAAAAAAAAAAATCCTGCAGAAAACATCTGCTGTAAATGTTGCCACAACATCTATTTGGGAAGATAATTGTGAGAAAATATGAGTAAGTACTCCTTACATTCACAGAAAGATTACATTAGAAGGGTGAGCTTCTAGATGAGTCAGAGCTAGCCAAGAAGTGGCAAAATTGTTTAGTATTTTGAAGTTTGAAATGGGTTCAGGTTGTAAAAATTTTTTTGAACTATCAATAAACTGATTCAAAACATTATTTTTTTTTAGTGAACCTATCTTTTTTTTCAAATATCCTCTACAAAAATTTGTCTGTGTTGCTTTTTAGCATAAATATTATTAGAGTAGGTTAATTAATTTTATGCCAAAAATTATATAGGCTTTGCTAGTGCCTTCAACTGGAGTATTGAATGCTATTTGTTCCTTGAGAGCTTTGGTACAAAGGGTTAGAATGACAGCATACAATTTCATACTTACAGCTCAGCCTTTTAATCATTTGTATTTCAGAACTGCACAAGTAAAAAAAAAAAAAAAATCTGCTATTTTAAAATGTCGAAAATGCATGTGAAGATAATTACTTGTACAGCTAATAGACTGGGTTAATATCTTCTCTGTAGAGTGCTTTCTAGCCATAGCATAGTCCTGTCAAAATGTAATGCTTCAGATGCAGTATATAATTTTAATCTAATGCGCAGACCTGCTAATATTTTAAACATTTTGATATGTGCACTGAGACATAAATGTGTAGCTTGTTGAATAAGCCATCTAAAATGACTTGGGTCTCTGAAACACTTTGACAATTTCAATAAAAAAGAGTTTTTTTAATATGCGGGGGGGGTTTGTTGTTTTGGTGTGGGTTTTATAGATTTTTGGGTTAATTTCTTTTTCTCTTTTTCTTTTTTTTTCTTTTTTTTTTCCTAATTAAATAAGGTGAACCAGTTCAGCAATACTCATCTTGACTGAGGAATATGTACAATTATCCAACCAATAACGAGTGTTAATAGGGATGGTTTTGAAATATTGCTCTCTCTTTTCCATGTTTTTTAAAGCAGCCATTTTATTAGGTGTTAATTTTAACCTCCAGCATGGTAACCTCTGATTACAATATTGATTTTCCATTAAAGCATAGAGCCTGGTCACAGAAAGCAATCAGTGCCTGATTCTGATTCTGAATATCCAGCTCCAAACTTTACTCTTAAGAGAATAAGAATTCCCTGCTTTTACGGACAATCTAAAGTCTGCCTTGTCTTTCCCCCTAAAGGATTGTACCTACAGAAACAAAGCTGGGCTAACAGACATATGTACCAATAAATTGTTTAATAATTTAAGTACCTTTACTCACTAGAGCATTGATTTCTTTCCCCAAACTCACATCTCACTGATGGTCAGAAAAACTGTAATAGATGTTTTTCTCAGACCAGACACAAAAGAGGAATTTCAACAGAACTCAAAATTCCCTTCCTGCTAAGTCTCATCTTTCCCCTTTTTGCATTGTAAGGGATTATGCAGATATAAAAAAATAATGCAACATGACATCCACAGTCTCCTCGAGTAACATCCCTGAGTGCTGTTAGTTTTCTTTTCCTCTGAGGTGCAATTGTATCAGTTGATGTACAGACAAGCATGTCAAAATCTATCACATACGTGGGCTAGATTCATTATGTTTTCCACCTTTTTCTTCTTGTCAGTTTAATCTGTAATGGAGGGATCACAGAAGCCACTTATCATTCTTGTTGAAAAGGATATCTGTGCTGTTTGTTTACCAAGCCTACTAAAGATAAATTCAACTTGCTGCAATTAATAAAATAGCTGTTATTTGGTCATAGTTTGTAGAAATAAATATAAGTTATGTCACTGTGCACTCATGGATATGTATGGATATTAATATAGATCTAATACACAAAACATTTCTTTTCAGACAACTGTCATAATTGGTATGGTAAAGATAATTTTTTTTTCAGCCAGAGTCCTCTTAATATATTTGGAAATCACTTACAGAAAGACCCAATAGGAAAAGGATATTTCACACAAGTTTTTAACACCTGTTTTTGTTCTCCAATTGAGAATGAAACAAAATATATCAAAATGCTCTACAAAAATATTTCTGGGCTTGTGTTCTGTGGAATTAGCATATTGAAACCATTGAATGTATTTTTTGTAAAAAAAAAAAAAAAAGTAAATATGTAGTTGACCATATGTTTCTAATCACGTCGAAGGAAACAAATGGAATGGAAAAGGATGATAACAGCTTATTGCTGTGAACTCACAAACCCCAGGCTTTTAAGAAAAGTGAAAATTAACACCATAGAGACTACACCACACATGATGACACAAATCCAGCACTAGAATTTAGGGGATGAGGTGAGGGGTTTTTTTCCAACTAGTAAATAGATGTTTCTTGTGAATTTTGGTTTAAGTAGTGCATGGACTATAAAAAGAATGTGAAAACACCACTACAATATTTTAAGTATTGTCTCAATTTAAATATTTCTTATTCAGCCTTCATATTTTGTATTGTACTGTGATAAGTTGTTTAGAAGAGAAATGTGACATATTTAAATCAGAAAACACTGAAACAGAATATTATAGTAATGCCACACCACTTAGCATTTCTCCTCTGAAACAGATTTTGTATAAAATCTCCATGATGTCAAGGGTAAGTTTTTCTTTCAGAGATCTCTAACATCATCTATACAGCAAAGGCTGCACATAAAGGAAGGTACAACACATTTTGAAAGTATCAGTAGTGCTTCCAAAGAAAAATGTTACTAAAATACAGCATTAATTTTAGTACATCTTCAATTTGCTATCACCTTTAAAACGCACTTCAGAAAAGTTGATCCTGCAGTTTTCATACAGATAAGTCAACAAAAATGTTTTCATATCAACTGGTGTTTAGAACCAAAATTCTCCAGTTAAGCAACAACATGAACAAGAGGACTTCTGTTGACAGAGACAAAATGCAGAATCATTGAATCATTTAGTTTGAAAAGAACCTTTAAGATCATCAAGTCCAACCATTAATCTAACACTGCCAGGTCCACCACTAAGACATCTCTCTTACTGACACATATCCTGGGATTGTTACTCTGCCACTTCCCCGCGCAACCTTTTACAATGCTTGACAACCCTTTCCATGAAGATATTTTTTCCTAATATGCAATCTCAACCTACTGGGAAGACCTTGAGGCTATTTCCTCTCATTCTATCATTTTTACTTTGCAGGAGAGACAAACTCCCACCTTTCTACAACCTCCTTTCAGGTAGTTCTAGAGAGAAATAAGGTTTTCCCTGAGCCTCCATTTCTTCAGGATAAACAACTCCCACTCCCTCAGTCACTCCTTTTAAGACTTGTGCTTCAGATCCTTCATCAGCTTTGTTGCTCTTCTCTGGACACACTCCAGAGCTTCAATGTATTTCTAGCAATGAGGATCCCAAAGCTGAACCCAGTATTCAAAGTGCAGGTTTACCAGTGCTGAGTACAGAGGGATGACCACTTACCTAGTCCTGCAGGCCACACTACTTCTGGTATAGGCCAGGATGATATTAGCCTTCTTGGCCCTCTGGCACACAGCTGGCTCATGTTCAGCTGACTGTTGAGCAACACCTGCAAGTCCTTTTACAGCAGGCAGCTTTCCAAGTTATTGTGACCCAAGTGCAGGACTTGTCCCTTTGCTTTGTTGAATCTCATACAATTGCCCTCAGTCTATTGATCTAGCCTGTTCAGATCACTCCACAGAGCCTTCCTACATTCCAGCAGATCAACACTCACATAATTCTGTGATCACTATGCCTAAGATGGCTTCCAAACATCATATTACCCACAAGTCTTTCTCTATTCTCAAAGAACAGGTCCAGGAAGGCCATTTCTGTAGGAGGTTACCTCATCAGGTGTGTCAGGAAGTTATCGTTCCCACACTCCAGTAACCTCACTGACTGTTTCTTCTCCACTGTATTCTATTTTCAGCAGGTGTTTGGTAAGTTGAAGTTTCCCAATTCAATGAAATTGAAGTATGTGTCAGCTATCAAAAAAACCTCCATGGTCCAATAGCAATGATGTCTAGGTCTCACTTATATGGACAGATGATTTCCAGCAGCACAGAATTTCAGAATACCAGTGCATCAAAGTACACGTAACCAACCAAAAAACCCCAATCTACAATCTAAATGGTTGACAGATTTTCAAAGATTAAAAATTAAAGAGAATGCCTGTTTATTCACTTCCTGAGTTAGAGACAGCTGGAAGGGAGAAAAAGAGTCCTCAATAAGAGACATCTCCATGACCAAGAAAGCTTTCTGAAAAGAAGAGCAGAAGGATCCCCAAAAGGGAATAGAGAGTGCAACTGGGATGAATGGGGATTCTGGCTGAGGGCTTATGGAGTCCTGTTCCACAATAAGAGATGATCAGGGTAAATGCTTTTGTGCTTGACTGGTACAATCCTAATAATTAAAACTGTCTTCTTTTCTGCATAAAAAGAGTCCCCTGCATATAAATTCAGACTTCTCCAAGGAAATTAATTGACACATGCTTAAGCATAACATTTTGTATGTTTAAATCACCAGTTGTGAACTCCTGTTCCTTCGAAACAAGAACTTGCTGTAACTGAAACATCCAGCTCACAGCAGAACTGGAATTTGCAAATGCATAGGAGGGTCAGTAAAGAGGGGAATTCAATCATTTTCTTAGGGAAAATTTGTGAGTTCAACTCTTTTAACTTCTCAAGCATTTATATACACTTTTTAAAAAATGTAACTGACATTTTTGACCAAGGATTTTTTTATTTTTTTATTGCTTTGACATTTAATTCATTCATGTTATTTAAATGCAAATACTACATGAGCAGGATGATTATTGAAGCTTTGTTTTCTTCCAAGTTATTCCACAGGGCCATAATGTATGCTTTAAGACCAGTCTGTTTAGAGGGGTTTAGGATACGTATAATCACACTGATTTATTCCAATTCTATTTGTTTCCTTGGAGGTTTCTCAAATACTTTGATGCACTCTACTTCTCTGTTTTTCCCTTCAAAGTCACAATGAATTCCTGCTGGAGTTATTGTAAGAATATATCCTCAGGGTTATGATTTATTCTTAGGAAGACAGACTAAAACTTAGTTTTCTTCTTCTTCTATCTCACTATTATTCAAGCGGGATTTCAAAATGCTAAGTATCATTGGCTTAGATTCAAAGGGAATTTAGGAACTAACATCTCAATACCTAATTTTTAAGCACTGGTCCCAAGGATGGAACCATAAAGATCTCTATATGATTCATTAAAGAAGCTAGACATCTTAAAATAGGCTTCACAAAAATGTGCATGCAAAAGAGAGTTCTATGCACACGTTTACTTTCTTCTCCATATTGAGAAGATGCAGCTTATGACTCTTACTTGTCCTGTTCCAGAGAACTGTTCTATCTCCCCTGTTCTGGATGACAGGAAGATCTTATCAGATATTTACTGAAAATGGTTTCGCTTTACAGAGAATAAGTGATATCAGTCACTCAGAAGGAGTAGGTTGTTAGAGTTTAGTCTTATGATAAGATCTTTCAAGAAAGGTGTGAGAAAGCCTGAAAGCTGTATTTTTTTAAGATTCACCTTGGCATTTTATTCACTGGCTTTCATTTGGCTCACAGAGATTTTGGTTATGTTTTTGGTAGTAAACAGAATGGACTAGGACTAACATGGCTATGATTAAATTATCATGCATCCCTCATAGAGGAGACCTAATCCATACTGTTTGGCAGGAAGACTCTTGGCTTTCTTCAAAAACATTTTTGCTCTTCTCCAGACAAACATTGCATGAACATTGCACAAACATTGGGAAGGCATTAGCTATCATAAACCAAAATGGTTAAGGAGCCATCATGTACACAACTTTACATTCTGAACACTTAGTTTCCTAGTATAAGTATGACCTTTTTGAGCTAGGGTGAAATGCAAGACTTCCTGACTCTCAAGGGAGAGCATTACTGTTACACAAATAAGAAGTGCTGCCTCTTATTTTCACTACAGCCTGGTAAGTTTATTCCCCTAGAAGAGGTGGTGGGTGGAGGCACACCACTCAATTCTATGTAGGAAATAGATGTGAAGCTGATTTTCTGTAGAGAAGACCAAAAAAAGCCAAACCAAGCAACCTAAACAAGCCAGCTTTCTTGCATTCTTAGATGAATGGTGTAATACAAAAGAGAAAATGCAAAGCAGGTTTGAGTGAAAGTCTTGATGAGAAACAATCTGAGAAATGATTTTTTCAATCCTAGTGAGGCATGGGCAAGAGAATTGAATAAAGATATCTGGTTATAACCAACGAATTTTTGGCCATATGCAAGGAAGAAGGTCAAAGCAGCTGATAGGGTTTTCAGGATCATAGTTCTGTGCTAATACATCTTTTGTAGTGGTCATAATTTTATATTTGTTAATTTATTCTATAACGTCAGATTAGTATAAGCAAGGTCCATCTTCCCTATTTCAGACTGATCTGCACTTTAATTCAATCTGATGATTCCTTCTGATGTATGAACATATCCAAGCAAGAAAAGAATAAATGTGTGTACATCTTGTGCTCTGATGCAATGATGGTCCTGAGGTGTCCAGGAACAAATAGTGAGTCACACAAAGAAATAAGGAGTCACAAACTGGACTGTCTCTGATTGTTTTGTAACCTCAATAACTCTGGTTTGTAAGGCAGCTACTTTTTTCAGGTGCAGCCAGGATAAAGGAAGTATTAAATAACATGGGGAGAAAAAGAAAAAAAAAAAAAAAAGAAAGAAAGAAAGAAAGAAGGAAATATATCGCAAAGACTGCTAACAAAACTTGAAATACTGTGTGTATTGTAAAATCACTGACTTTACATTTACAAAAAAGCCCACTGTGATTACAATCTAATGCTAATAGAAACATGCATGTAATTCATATTTGTGACATTAATGAGAACCAGATTTATTAACCTGAATACAGATGGACAGACATTTCCCAGGAAAATATTTTCTTTGAAAAGCATTTCACTGAGTCTGAATGCTTTGATTGACTCCTCTCAGGTTTGACTACATTTTGCCAAATCAAAGGCAAATCCTTCAGTCCTGCCAGGTTGCTTTAGGGCAATCAATCTACTGCTGCCAAGTTTGGCAGGTCTGGGACCAATCAGCTAGAATACTTCCAGAACAGAAAATCTGAGAGCTTTGATTGTCAAAAGCTGGGATGGGTTCACATAACTAATTTGTTCTGGGTCAACCTACATGATGCATCTGCTCTAGAATTACTGACCCTGGAAGCAGTTGGCTATGATGTTTCTAGGTCTGGGATGAATTGTGTGGTAAATGAACAATTACCAAGATCCTGTGGCTTGAGAATCTACACAGTGGGGCTGATGGTCTTACTAAAACCTCCAGTCTGAAAGACTGTGTGGCACAGTGCAGAAAAGATCTGAAGGGCTGAGGTGATCTCTTAGAGTTTCCAAACTGGAGGCAAAACCCAGGACCTAAAAGCCCTAATGGGCTTTTCTATTCTGCCTTTTAGTGTAATCTGCATAGTGAAGCATCCTTAAGACTTCCAGAGCTGCTTGACAGTGCCACTTGTCAATTCCTCTAGTCATTGTTATCCAGTGTCTTAGGCTCAACTGCAGCAAGTTCAGAAATTCTTCTTCTGTGGAAAGCTATATGTATATATATGTTTGCATACATACACACACACAAACACACACACACACATATATATATGTGACTACATATCAAAACACAGATATCATATGCATATGTGTACACACACACACACATAGACACACACACACACACACACATGTACATATAAAAAGATACTTGTGTGCATGTGTGTTCAAATTTAGTTCCAGGAAGCAAGTCAGTTTCAGGGGTCTGCCACGTTAAAGGGAGGAGGGAGACAGAAATGAAAAGATTTCTACTTTTAACTGTATTAATTAAAAGTTATTAGCCGTAAGCACTTCCAGACAATTAAATCCTTATGTCCCCAACACTGTCTGTCTACTTAACGGACAGCAAACAGGTTGGAAGGGATTCTGACCTGTGATATGAAGCCACACTTCAGCCAGGGAGAAAATTATTAGCAATAAGCATCTCCAGAAACATTAGAGCCTTATGAAAACCAACACTGCCTAACCACATGGCCAGCACACAGGTCAGAAGGACTTCCAACCCCTGCTATTGAGGCAACACTTACTAGCAACAAAAGAAAAGAACTTTTCTCACGATAGCTCCCGAAATAACATTTATTAATATAGGTACATTACAATCACTATATGGGTTACTTAGTCGATGATAACATTTAGCTGCAGGATTGCACAAAATGCCCCCAAAGACACCAGCACAACATACATTTCAAGGGCCACCCCAGCAGTGTCCCACTCCCATAGCAAACTTAACTAACAGAAGATTACTAAACAGAAACAC
>JAWWEV010000115.1:73745557-73782706 GCA_035583235.1 Hafferia zeledoni
AGAAGATATTGCAAAGGAAGGCCGTGCTATTTTTTAACACTCCATCCTTTGTTAATCTTATCAGTTTGCCTTGCTTTGGTCTTCTGCAGGGAGCACCCCTCCAGGGGGCTGAGGCATCTCCCTCAACCCATCAGTCCTTATCAGCTCACGACCCCACAGGGGTCCAATGACAAGAAATCATTAAAAGGGATGATCAGCACAAAATGTCGTGCTTATGCAAGCACCTAATGGACACAGTAAAAACCACCAAGTGATCTGTTTTATACACTAATAGAGACACTGCAATATGAAAGACATCTTTATTTGTTAGAAAAGTAATGTTACAAAGCTAAAGAAAGCAATCTAGAATAAGAAGTATGCTTTCGTAGTTCTTCTCAGATACATAGGTTTTAGAGGCCTGTTTTCTATTTTTTCCCCTTAGATTATTTTATTCTTGCAGTCAAAATTCAAATCAAATTTAAAGGAATAATTCCCTGACTTTTTGGTCACTTATCTCTCTTCTCTGTCTTGCCAGGTTATTCCACTTTTGTGTTTAGCATAATCAGCATGAATTCAACTCTGAACTGTAAAACAGTTAAGGAAAACCATACAGCATTTCATTTCACTGTTAGCAGAAAATGTCCCCCAATATCAACTATGCACAATTATTATAACTTGAAAAGCAGATTTCTAAATGTTTACTTCCACATTTGACTTGTGATTTTTATTGACCTATTTAAACAGCTCCAGTTCAAAATGAGAAAATCAGTATTGTTAGGATTCTAAGTGTATTCACTACAATTTCTTTGTATTTTATTCTTTTTTTATTATTATTATTTTTAAACAGTAATAAGTGTTGAGGATTAGTTCTAAGAACTGAGTGTTTAACATTAGGTATCTTAAAAAAAAGACAGCTAAAAGTAAGATTTTTAAATGAAGTAAAATCAAAACCAAAATGCAACCAAACAGAAGAAAGCACCTCTGCTCACTGCTTGTGTTCTGTTAATTGATATTCTTTAATGAGTTAAATTCTTAAAAGGAACCAGAAAATATGAAATAACTTGTTCAAGTCTGCATTTCTGAAGTATTTTCATGATCTTTATATCAAGAATTCTATTGTATTTATGTAAAAATACAGATCTAGGTATTAGCAATTTTTGCTTATAGATAACAGAAGAGCAAACAAGATTAATCAATTAGTTCATATTAGGCAGCTCAGAAAGTTGGTAACAAGCCAAAGAAATTGAAAACCTTTTATTTGATCCAGATGTAATATCACTCTCTGGGAAATGGCAAAACACAGCATGTTTAGTACCTCAAGGCTTGAGCTCAAGAAAATGTTGAGTAATATTAATACAAAGGGCTTAGTACTGCAAGGAAAACAAGACAAAAATAGAATAGAGATGATATCCTTCTGGGTTTGTGGACTAGGGAAGAAAGGGTGTCAAAGTTTACCCAGAAAATATAAAAAATTTGTTCGAACATGTGTGAGATGGTGGAATAAATTCTTGGGGGGGAAAAAGAAAAATGTCCCATCCTAACTATTGTGGAATTTCTTCAACTAGAGAGGACATAATGAAAAATATTTACTTCCCATTTAAAATAATGATGGAAGAAAGAGCTGGACGAAATATGACATTCTCTGAAAAGTGTTGCAAGGATAATTTAGCTCTGCTTTAAAGTATTTTGCCTTCTCTTAGACGAGTTTTGTAAATGAGGATTTAAAAATATAAGTGATCTAGTAACCCTAAACTAGTACTATCTGGGTGAAAAATATCCACATTAGTGAAAGTGCTTCAGACATAAGAGTAAAAGTAATCTGTAGACTAGTACATGTGTTCGTACATTGTATTATTCACCTTTCTGTAGGTCACAATATCATGTGCACCAAAATAGGATCATGAAAATACACAAATGCTTAGCTGATTTCATCTGGACTTGTGAAAGAAAAGTTCAAACAGGCCTCACCTGCAGTAACTTATTGCAAAATCTAAAAGAGACTGAGACTACATATCAACTGCTACATATAACTTTAACTTCAGATCCCAAATCAGAGTCAATATATCTAAAATAAAAAAGTATCAGAAAGTTAATGTTTGGACACTAAAGTTCTCTTTCATTACTTCTTGCCTCAGTGGCAAAAATAATAGTTGGTTTTGATCTCATGTCAGTTCAGGAGACAAGTGCCAGCCAAACAACACAGAGGATTTAATCCATTTATATTTTAGGAACACTGAAGGAAGATCACATGCTGGGCAGGAAAGCATGAACATTGTTTGATAAGATTCCATTAAAGTGAGCTGACAGCAAGGTTAGAAGTGAACTGGGAAAACCTCACCTGGGTAATATCTGGGAAAGAAACAATCAGCTTGACATTTCACATTATCAAAATGTAAGTCAAGTGTTCCTTTTTAAAGGCAGTACAGCCAATACTAGGATCACTCTAACTCATTCTCGACTGAAGAAATAATTTTCTTCCTGTGGTGAACATGACAGAAGAAAAGTTCTAAAATCACACTAAATATTGTAAGAAGCATTGATGTACCTTAACTGTGCTGTATCTTGCCTTGCTGCATGATGATATTCAAAGACTGATTTAAAGTTAAGCTAAAGATTTTTTTTTTAATTTAAATATTCTGTGATATCCTCATTAGCATCTGATTACTCAGCAGTTATTTAAGGAAAAGGACAAAGAAAGGAAATTAGATGCAACATTATAGGGCACATTTTCACCTTGATGAGCAAGAGAAACTCATTCAGGGTTACTGAAAGTCGTATGCATGCTTCAGAGGAATAATACCCTTAAGGTATTTTGCAATTATTAAAATGTAAAAAAACCCCCTATATCTATTTTTATGTAAAAGAATAATTTCTCAATAACAAATAGGAATACATGTAAGCAAAAATCTATACAGACAAGAGAAATATAATTAGGCAGTTAAGGAATTGCATTTTTGGGTGTTGGGGTTTTTTTTATGTGATGGAAAAAAAAAGGATTTGTAAGAATAAGACAACACTGTAATTGGAAAGCTAAAATTTTTAAATGCATACAGAAATTAGTAACAATTTCTTCACTTCTATGCAGGGACTTCTGAAGTTTGCCTTTTATTCCTTCTTCTAAGGGAAGGAGGATGTGGAGGAAATAGCTGAGAACTGACTGAAACCCAGACAAAATGCATATGTGATCTGACCAGGTACAAACTAAACCCACTGGAAACGAAACAGTATGGCATTAAGGTTTTGATCAGGAAAGGCACAGCCTCCATTAGCCATGTGTGTGCTTCAGTGTTCTGCTGGAAGAAAGACAATGTGCAGTGTTAGAATCAGCCCCAACTCCCATCACTAACACCACACAGAGATGTGGACAAGTTCTTTCTTCTATGTTCATATTATCAATGACTTAGTTATGGATTGTGAAGTTGTTTCTAGTTTGCTAGTTACACATTTAAAAACAAACAAACAAACAAACAAACAAACAAAACAACATCAAAACCTGAAAAGTACTGTCAACAAAATGGCTTCATTATGAAAAAAATATAGAGAAGCTTTTTTTCTCACCCATTATCACTAGCATAACCTTTTGGAGGAACTGAAATCACCCTCACTAGCTTAAATTCATGAAAAGAGTAAGTTCTTAAACAGCATTTAAAAACATACGTTTGGACTCTGGTGAACTGTATTTTTATTTACACATACTGTGTTCTGAAATCTGGACTGTTTGTACAGGGGTATTCTCAGCTCCAATTCACCAGGGAGAGAACTTTTAGCACTGGCATTTATAAAGTAACATAACCTGTTCTGACCCTTCAGGAAACATTCTTGAAAGAACCAGTACTTATGGGTCAATGACCATCAGGTACACTCTGTTGATTTAGAATGTGTTGTTAACATATATCTGTTTTCTTTCTGAACTATTTATTTATTGACTAGACACAAGATTGCCCTACAGTCTATTTAGGAGTTTATTCCTATGTTTTGCTACTATGCATTTGTAATAAATATTGCCTTTTTCACCAAATTCATCTTGAAGACTTAAGTATATGAGATCAACTGCAAAACCTCCTCAGTAGCAGCAGTGTGTTCTATTCTTCCTGTGAAAATGTTAATGGTCATCGCACAGAAGTCTGTAACAGCTTCAGAAGCAAAGGCTGATGAGAAAAGGTTTTGGGTATTAAAAGTGACAAGCTGGCAGCACTGGATTCCCTCTGTAATCAAAAAGGAGAGGAATCTCTATCTGCATTTGAAGTAGCAACATTTGGTGCCCAGTCACATGTTACTTTTGCCAAAGCTGTGCAGTTAGTGCAGCTGTCCTTCCACGGACAGTTCTCTAGGAAAATTGAAGTATCTGTGTGCAAGAACATAAAGATAAAGCTAAGCCAATTTTTTTTATTAATTATTTTTAATTATGCAAAAAGACTTGCAATAATGATATCAATTAATGTGAAGTGAGAAAAATACAAAAATCAAAATGTAATCATTGCCATAAAGTATATCTTATAATTTTTATGTTCTGTTTTTAGACAATTGAAATAAAAACAATGCAAAGTGAACATTGGGATTATGCATAAGACACTGGGAACACATCATAAATGTGTAGGTAAAACACAGAAATGCCACTCTGAGCCAGGAAACCATCCCTGCTGAACAATGATGTTGCTATCTCAGGCTCCATTTCAATAGCCCCAACAACAAAATTCTTCCTACAGATTGCATTCCCACATTCACCTCATTATTCAAACCAGTAAATGTCATGTCCTTTGATGGTGGAACATTCCCTTGTCTTCAAAGATAGCAATTTATGTACTGCAATGTTGTAAAGCATTATAGATTAGTTCTGGGTGCTGCTGAAATAGGTTCTTAGTTCTCCCTGGTTAAAAGCAGATCCAATAAGACTTAAGTAAAATTAAGTTACACTTTAAATCAAGTTTCATAAATTGGAAATACATGTTTACTCAGTCATTTTGATTTAATAATCATTTTGATACCAGCATGAACCAACAAAGAAACTCTAGGGATATGCAAACAATTTTTTTTTCACTAATGTGACTAAAGAAGCCACTAATGCTGTTCACAGGAATAATGCAATTGACTGTGTGTAAAATCGCAATAGTGACACTAGTGAAGTCTAGAAATAACTGGCTTGAAATAAGCTAGTTTAGGTGCCAGCTGCAGATTAACAGAGTTTTATGTATGCTTTCTTATGTGAGAAGCTCTGTGATGTCAAGCCTGTATGGTTACTGCAGATGTCTAGTTTTCTTGGACGCTGCTACAGCCACATCGCATTGCAATGTCATTGCTCAGTGGGGAATGCTGAGTGCAGTGAAGGGGCTTATGAGGAACCAGTACATATGTACAGTCTTTCCCACAGTCCTGTAACATCTAGATGATTGAAACCAGGATGAGTAACGTCTTTAAATAATTTATTTGCATCCATCAATACTTCAGTGTGCAGATTCCTATCCAACATGTGGAAAACAATTCTGCAAGTAGCCTGTTCCCAAGCAAGCACATGGCCTTAGGCTCCTGCCTGTCCTCCTGCTTCAGTGAGGTGGAAATCTACTCTTCACACAAAGATTATTCACAGATCCTTTTCTAGTTCTATCCCTGGGTGAATGGGCTGGAATCCAATGGAAAAATAATATCTGCCTTTTGTGGATTTCTTGTTTCTATATATAAAGTTTGTATTTGTTATTAATGGTGACTTAGAGAAAACGTATACATTCTTTATTTTAGAAGGATGTCTTTATTTTCCATTTTTCTTCCACATCCTTATGGATGTGCAACAAAGAAATCCAAAATCAGGAAGAAGTATTTTTTATTATTATTTTATTAGGAAATCCAAAGGAGAGGCTCATTGTATTTAAACCATGTAGTTGATATTTTTATGCCAAGCATAAGGTGATAAATGTCAAGTCATTAGTTTGAAAAGTTTAGAATCAGCTCAATGCTAGTTCTTAGCCTGAGTATTTTTTCTTTTTTCTACTTCTATTGCATATTGACAATTTGTTTCATGCAGACAATAAGCAAAGGAGAACACAAAAAGAGCTGTCATTTGCAAAGCATCTTGTTTTAAGAAAGGAGAATTCAATAATCTTTTTCTTTGGAAATGGAAAGGTGAATAGAATTTAAAGCCTTCAAAAAGGCACAGTCTAAAATGATGATAGTTACACTAGGGAGTAAGTTAGAATATTACTCCTGTTATGCCAGTTGACCTGCAAGACTTTCACTCAGCAGTAAAGAATGTTGCTAATGTGCCTCAAGTGTTTCTAAATTCAAATTAAATACTTCCTCATTCTGTGTGTATGCAGGGACCATTCTTTCATGGCTTGAAAAGAAAAAACTGTGTTACTCAGGCTGCTGTGCCCAGCTTGATGTACGAACAACAATAACTAGGATGATTTTAGAGGTTGTCTTTGACTCAGGGTTTCTTAGCTTCATAGTTTTACTTTATGAAAGAGCTTACCAGTTGAAAACATGTATGTATTAAACAAAATTGCATTGTCAGGATAGGTTAACAACCCTTCATGTCTGGAAAGCTCCACACTAACCAGTGTGGAATACATTAGAAATAGAAGTAAAGTCATCAAATGCATGCCACTTACAGCGAACAATATTTTGGGGGGTTTTGTTTTGGTTTGGCTTTTTTGTTTGTTTGTTTTTGTTATTGGGGGGGGGGGGGGGGGCTTTTTTTTTTTGGGGGTTGTTTTTATTTTTTTAGTTTTTGCTTTTGGTTTATTTTTTGGGGTTTTTATCTATTTAGTAGTCATTTGAGATACCTATTTTGCTAGTACTAATTTGTTTTCTTCTGTAAATTTATATCTCAGTTTTCTTAAAACTGAAAATACTTATTTTCTCTATGTTGAGCTGGTTTAAAAGCTATGATTTTCAGAACACTCTGAGAACTTCCCACTCCTTCATTTGAGTATAGAATAAGATAGACATCCAAAATGACTACTTATCTCTGAAAATCTAGAAATAAATATGTAATTTCCCTGAGTGTTCTTTAGGCATTTGCTTTTGAAGTAGTTCATAGCCATGAACTAAAATTCAAGTGACATGACTTAACTCAATAGACAAATTTTGATACTGTATCCAGCACCTAAAGTGGGCTTCTGAAGCTCATCTGTGAGAAGGTGTCAACACAGAAAAGGCTAGAAACCCTGATTTTGCCATTTTGTGATTGAGTCATGCAGAGAAAGTGCTTTCTTTAGTCCTCTGTTCTCCTTCCCTCTGAGTGCATATAAAATCGTACAGTAGACTGGCAGTAAGAAAATAATTTCCCTTTCTGTCTGCATAGTATGTAACATTTTGTCTTTACATAAATTAACACAACGCCTCATCCTTAAAAGCATCTCTGTTCACCTCTATCATTGCTGTCTAGGACTTTTCCGCAGAGGGGAACACTGAAAAAATGATCATGTTTTTTTTTCCAGTTTGGCTTGAAGGTCGATGAAGATATTTTGTCTCATTTGACTAATTGAAATTCCTTTGAACAGCCCAAGTGCAGAAGTTTAACTCATAATAAATGCTGAGATCACATTTCCTGTGTACGATATGGTGGGTGGGGAGAAATATGAACAAGAACAAAACCAAAACCCAACAAGCTAAAAATACTTTAGAAGATAAAGAATTTTTTTTAGGACCATCAATGCTTAAGATTAGGTAATTATTTTTTTTTTTTTTTCCTTCCTCTGACTAATATAATTGTATGTGACTTTAACAAGTCAGTATGAAATTTTGCAGAGTGATTGTTTGACACAGAAGTTTCTGGAAAGTTTCAGCAAAAAAGGTCCAAAGAAGGACATAAAAACCTGGTGGTTATATTCTCAAAAGTAATTTTCTATGTTGTTTGTTTTCTTGGTGTTTTGTTTTGTTTTGTTTTGTTTTGTTTTGTTTTGTTTTGTTTTGTTTTGTTTTGTTTTTAACCTTTACTGCACATATATTCATTTAGAGGTGAAACAGTTTATGAATGGCTGTGGTGCCAAGTACTCTAAGCAAGATCTGATACCATCACTGCCCTATAAAGAAGTTCCCAGAGGGCACAGGATCACATAAAGAGTCAGTGCAGTGGCATCAGAAAATCTCTTGAAAATCTCTGAATGGTAGAAATAGAACACACTGAAGTAAAAAGTGTGGAAATCATCACATGATATTAAGGAGAGAGATAAGTTAAAAGAGACAGAATATATAATAAACAAGGACAGATGTGTGATCCACATGTATGTCGATATGTATTTATGCTGTGCATATAATCTAACAAGGGACAGAGAAAGCATATGACATGACTATTTAAGTTCATTTTGCCCATCGGATAAAATTAAATGTTGGAGTCCACAGTATGTTGTTAGAAAAAATTGTGAAACCAGTGAAGAAAGTGGATCTTTGCAAGGCCCTACAAAGAAATAATCTCTAAGTAATCTTGTTCCATGGTGTGTGATAATCTATTAATATCATTTGTTCACTCAGGATCAAGGAGTGGAGGTATCTGCTGTCTCTAAATGTCAGCATCATGTTTCTGCATTTTCTACTGAATTCTATGGCATTAAAATTTTCTTTTTAGTTTGTCAAAACCCTAGGAAATCACACTTTCAGCACATCATCATTATAAAAGATAAAAAGTCAAGTTCGAAGGAGAAATTGCAAGATTCTACTTGCATATATAACCCTTCTTTTCTACACTATTATATAAGGAATTGGAACTTTGTTCTTAAATGTGTGATCAGGTTTTCATGAACTGCATGAACACAGGATATTTTTCCCAGTGATTTTTGTCTCATTTTGTTCACAAAACAAGTATTACCTGAATAATAAGCATTTGCATATGTTTTATTTCTAATATTTTTCACACTTTTTTTCTGATTTTTCAGAGCATTGCATGTGCAATTATTTAGTGTATTTGACTTTGTTTCATTCTTGTGTGTAGACCATTTTAAAACCAAATCTTCCTCGTTGCTATATAACCATTTGTTCTATAATTATCATTTCACTCCATCCTAGTCATTATCTGTATAATCAGACAGAGGTTTCTGTATAATCAGACAGAGCAACATTCTCCAGCACTATTAGGAAAAAAGAAGTCGTCAAAACTTGCAAGATAAAACTCAGTGTCATAGCTGCCTGAAAACATCCTGCAAGAAAACTGACTTTCCTCACATATGCACCAGCAAACACAATATATTGAATATTATACTCCTAATACTTTATAAGTATTTGGGTTTTTTTTTTTAATATGGACATCCATAGATTTTATTTTTTAATTTATTAGACATAGCGCCTACCACTACAATGAAAAAGAAGTTTCTGTACTAATCCCGTATTTGTTCATGCCCAACTATCAGAAGCACTCTCCGTAAAAACTAGAATTGTCTGTACAGTGATGATTTTTTCTATTATTTTTCTGCTGTAATTATTTAGCCATTTAATACTAACCGAGTAGGAAAATAAACTTTTTTTTATTGTTGTTATTAAAATAGATCTCATAGCCATTTATTTTCCATGGGTTCTGCAGTCAAAATAATTGAAGTTCATTTGAAAGCTAAAGCTTTACAAAATAACCTTCAGTGAAGAGCGGTGTCTTTTATTGTCCTATAGGAAATCCGTTTTGATTTGACAGAATGATAAGCCTTTGAAAGCTGTGGATGGAAAATACACAGTAGACTTTTTGCTAAGCTCATAAAGTGCCCAACTGAGAAAGGATTCATTGCACATGAATAAGAGCTAAATTAGCTGTGTATTGAAAAGTCTCATTAAATGCAAGACTGTAAGTCCTTGGCAGGACTTGGGTCCTAGTGAACTGTTTTGCATACTTTGTCACGTACTCTGGAGAGATCACTATTCTGATGTGTTATAAGAATTCTTCAGCATCCTTAGCTGATCTAATCTATACACCATATCTAACAGCAAATCGAAAAAATATGTTTTTGTGGGTTTTTTTTGAGGGAGACGGTAATTTACTTGTTTTTACTTTCTGTTATCTCTTTTTAAAGAGGAAATGTGTCACACAGGAAGGAAGGAATTAGAAGTGCTGTACTCAATTCTTTACCTCAGTGTTGTGTTATGACCTTTGAATTATGGCAGTCATTCATAAGTTCAAAGAAGAACAGATATATTTATGTCTTAATCCTGTTGTGTGGGACTAGATAGTTAATGTTCATATATAAAAGGCAAGATACAAAATTGAATGAAATAATTAAACAGGCAGGTAAGAGTGGACTCCAAAAAAATCTCACAAATATTGCACTTTGTGTGTAGTTGCATACTTACATGTGGCTTTAGCTCCGTAATAAAATAATGAACACCCCTGCAAATCTTTTAAATGTTGATGGCATTTCATAGGAAGACTCTAAAGGAAATATACACTGATATTAAGAAATATCTTAGACAGTATATGTTCCCTGCCATTGTTTTCATAAGAATTACAATGTATAATCATATAAAATATGTTATATGTTGTTCAATGTGTAATTGCTATCTTTAGAACATAGAAGCACAAGAATAAATCTCAAACTGATATAATGAATATTACAGAATTTATATCACTGAAATAGTAAAATCATATAGTTGAATTATTATTATCAACTCATAAAAATATGAAAATCAAAAGTGTATCCTTACTCTGAGTGACACCTAATCTGCTCATTGACAGTTTTGACTTTGTCCTCCAGACACAAATGCAAATGGGTTTTCATATCTCTGCTGCTAAGATTGAAATTTCCTAAATTTTCATATTCAAGATATAGCCTTTCTAATTTCCAGACTACATTCTTGGCAAGTTGAAAAACAAGTCTTCTATGTCAACTGTACTTCACAGATGCAATGTTTTGGTATTTTTCCCATTTGTTCAATACCTAGATGAATTTATTAAAATAAAAATATTCACTTTTGACTTTTTTGGTACCTAGCTAAATTGTATAAGATTTTCTACAGTATAAGACAGCAAAGTTAGTTTCATAATATTTAGTTCAAGTGTTGTTAGCAGCCTTGTAATAGCTGCACTGAGATGGCAGTAACCTTGTTTGCCCTATTTCTAAAAATTAAATATATATTTACACCAATTATTCTATTTTGACATCAGAGATGAGAAATCTGTCAGGAATATGTGAAAGAGGTGTCTTGTCTCTCTCCTGATCAGCCTATGTTGTTTGCATTAGGCTAGTAAGAATATCTATGAAGAAACTTCAGCTTTAATCATTCCTTGGGATCTCTTTTAAGCATGAACTTAACATTTCATAATATACAAAAATGTATATACAAAATTACTGTATCTCTATATGTGTCTATAAACCTGGGAAATTATTTCCTAAAGTTTTGGAAAATATCTATTAGACAAGTTTTCTCTCTTTAAGAATCATAGGCACTTAATTTGCAGAAAATTGGAGTGTCTTTTCTTCACTTTAACTGGTCCAGTAATTTTCATGAGATTAAAAAATCAGTCATTGTTCCTCTAGGTTGATATAGTGACTTTGATAAGAAAGGCTCTTACCATTACATATAAATCAAAAATATAATTTTCAGTATATTATTCAACAAAATTTCATGAAAATTAATGAAATAAATATTACCACTTTCATAGGCATAGAAGAGCCAGATAAAGACAATGTTTATGGCGCATGTTTAGCGATAAAATTCCAGTTTTACATATACTTCATTTTTGCACATGTGCATCCCTTTAGACAATGAATGTGAATTTCCAGAAACTACTGTACCTTAATCAGGAGAGTAGCTTAATTGCAGTATTTTGGGTGCCACAAACAAGTAAATATATGTGTAACAATCCCTGGAGTGAAATCCACACTGAATGAGTGAGGTTAGTCAGGTTCAGCAAAGTTTGTATGGATAAGATTTTTTCTTTCCTCTGGGCAGCAGACAATTTCCAAAATATTAGGCTATGACTAATTTTCCATAACATAATCATCTTCATTTTCTGTTGTTCGTGGGGAACTGCAACTTGCACCAAATTATTTTATGAATGGTGTCATACCAGGTTTACTTTTGAACTAGATGGCATTGACTTGAGAGCATCTTTTAAATCTGCTAGAACCATGTGCTTGGAACAAAAGTAATGTGACAGATCTATTGAAACTTATGAATGAATTATTGCTGGAACATACAACGCTTGACTTTTGCACTTTAATATCAATCTTTTGGCAGCATAGCTGCTGCAGATGAGAAAAGTGCATATCAGCTTTTATTCTCATTCATGTGTTGACCTTAAATTACCCTCTTTCCCAGATGGCCAGTCATCTCTAAGTTCTGAAATGTTAACTGGCACCATTATGTTTGCCATACTACTGCAAACCTGTTCTCCTTACATTCTGTACCATATGATGTGTTTTGTGAAAAAAAAAAAAAAAAAAAAAAAAAAAAAAAAAAAAAAAATTCTTTGATTGACAAAAACAGGAAAAAGAACATGAGATATTATTAACCTAGAGGTTTTGAGATATTATTCTCTCCCTGTTTGTTTTATTTAGATTTACTCAAATGCAATCAATTCCACTGTCATAATAAAACAAGGTTATGACTTACGTTCTTCTGAGTACAATTCATCAACCATTTTATCAAAATTCAGGATGATAAAAAACTACTTTGCTCCCAAACAAATTCTTGGCCCATCTATCTTGGCCTTATGGTTTAACATAAACTCTCAAAAGAGCCTTAGAGAGATGAAGGAATCATAGAACAATGCAGAAAATTGCATCATGAACACATTATGCTGAAGGGCTTGACAATAGGAGAAAGTGTTTGCCTTCAGCAATATTACTACATTCTTCTCTGAAAAACACCCTAGCCCACAGTTTTACTAAGGAGCCTTTTCTGTAGGGGAGGTTTGACCTTAAGCCTCCATGCACAACCCACGATCCAGGGGCTTAAAGGATAGCCAAGGTCAGTGTAACCTTGAGGCAACCTGAAAGGGGGTAAACAACCTCAGACCCTGGAAAAACACAGCCTCGGTGGCGCCAGGGGCATGCTGACTGCCTCGTGGACACCAGCCCTTCCACCAATCAGAGCACACTGCTGCCTCATGGCCAGAGCCTCTTACCTTATCCCAAGTTGTTATTGTCCTCGTATTTATCCCAAAAAGTTATATAACCTGTTCACTCCCCAGTAAAGTTGAATGTTCCTGTTTTTAACTTTAACGCATGGCTCTATCTCTGTGAGAATACGCACATGCGACTAGAAACCCAAACCCAGGATCGCGTCGGGGTGGGCTGGCGAGGGCACGAAGAATCCTCTCACAACGCACCCCTTCCCCAACACTTTTCCACTCACACAGAGACACTAAGTAGATTGAAGTGGAAAGGAATTGTGTCATGACCCACTGGTAGGCAGCATGATGTTTGCAGTTAATTCTCTTCAGGCTGAACAAAGACACCAGACCACATCTCCAGGAACTTGTATGATTTTATTATACAGTTGCCTTAACTCTGGCAACCAGTCCACTATTTAGACTCAAAGGGTGTTGGCTAGCAACCTCTTAAATTTTACGATATACTTCCACAGGTGGTGGAAGCCTTAAATTTTTACAGTACTTCAATAAGCTCTCAACTCCAACAACAAACTTCTCAAAAGTGCTGGCTCTCAAGCCACAAAACACAACTTAAAGGTGCTGGTACAAGCCACAACACCACTTCTCAAAGTTGCTTGTTAAAAAGCCACAACACAGTTCCCCAAGCTCGCTGCTTCCACAGTAAACTACAGTACAGAGTATGGGGTTGAATATGATAGCACTTTGAACAGGAGAAATAAAGACAAAAAAGAAATAGAAAACAAAGAAGATCACCTGTCCTTAAATCGCACATTGGTACTGCTATGTGGAGAGTCAAGAGCTGGGGTAAACAATGAGAGAGAAAAAGGAGAAAGAGAATAAAGAGAGGGAAAGGGACCAATTTTCTTCATTTTATAGATAACCTGGTGCTCACCTCTTATGTAAGCTATATTTTTTGCCCCATTTCATTTGTATATGGACAGCCAGCCTATCTGAGTGAGCCCTCCTCCAGAAGGTGAGTTAGGGGAATGAGACAGGATGAGATGAGTTGGGATGGGATGGGATGGGATGGGATGGGATGGGATGGGATGGGATGGGATGGGATGGGATGCACTGGGCTGGGCTGGGCTGGGCTGGGCTGAGCTGGGCTGGGGTAGAACTGAGCTAAGCATGAGTCTCAAGGCAGAGGTGGAAGTTGGTTCAGAATAGTGCTGTCTCACTTCCATGGGATCCTCACTTTCGATCACAACTTTTCTGTTGCAACAGTCAGAAAATGTAAGACACAGCATGCTGCCCAACTTGCTTGTAGTGAACTGTATGTATTATAACTTGGAGTTAAACTCCTTTTCTGAAAAACATAAGCTCACCTGATTATGGCTGGAAAGAAGACTAGCCTGGCTGAACAAAGAGTTTTGGCAGGAGCTAAGAAGAATCTGCATAATTTATTCAATGTGGAGGGAAATATAGGGACAAAGAGTGAGGAAAAGACTGGGATACTCAATGACTTCTTTTCCTCAGTCTTTAAGAGTAAGACCAGTTGTTCACCAGGTATTAGCCCCCTTAGCTGGAAGACAGGGAGAGGGAGAAGAATGAAGCTCCCTTAGTCCAGGGGTAAATAATTAATGACCTCGCTACAACACTTAGACACACAAACAAATTTATGGACCAGAAGGATTCAGTCAGCCTCTTCTCCCTAGTAACTGGCAATAAAATGTGGTGAAAATGGCTTCAAGTCATCCTGGGGTAGGGTTAGATTGGCTATTAAGAAAAATATCTTCATGGAAAGGTTTGTCAAGCATTGAAACAGGATGCCCAGGAAAGCAATGGAGTCACATCCCTGAAGGAATTTAAAAGTGGTGTAGATGTGGTCATTTGGGACATGGCTTACTGGTGGACTTGGCAGTGTTGGGTTAATGCCTAGACTTGGTCTTAAAGTTCTTCTCCAACCTAAATGATCCTATGACTCTGTGATTTATACTCGGATCATTTCACTGTTTACTCCTTTAGAAGAAAAGTCATGTTGTCTGAATATTTTTCCTCACCCCATTCAAATTTGGCCCCCTGTTTGCCATTCATCTTATTCAGTTCCTCAGAGAGTTTATTTCTCTTGCCTTATTTATGAGCTCAGCATTCTCACTGTAAAAATATTCATTACATCAAACTGCTTCTTGGTTCAGTTTTACAGTAAGTCTTTCCTGTGTTCTGTTCAGTTTTTGGTTCTCTTTCCTAATCTATTATTTTTTGTATTTTCTCTTTTTATAGATAAAGATTTTTTATCCCAAATCTCCCTACCTTGACCAAAACAATTATTCTCAACCTATGCAGGTATTGATGTCTCTCCTCTATTGTTTACCATAATTTCTTGGTTCCCATTAGGGGAAAAAAAAAAAACCAAACAAGAAATATTAGCTATTATTTTATTTTGCCACATGTATAACACACAGCTGTACTGATAATTGTGGTTTTTTGTTTGTTTGTTTGTTTTGTTTTGTTTTAATTCAGGCATATTATTTTTTACTTGAATATTCATTTTTTACTTTTAAATGTTTTTGACTTCTCAGAAGAAGAAAAGTTTGTCGTCCTTGCAAGTTGTCACCTTTCCAGGCAGACTGACCTCAGCAAGACTTCAGAGTTGAGATTTCTATCAACAAATTCTCATATCAGAATCTGCCATATTGCAACTTTTTTCCTTATTCAAGCTGAACAGGACATTTGCTTTCCACTTGTTACACTACATTCTATTCTGATAAGATTCCCAAAGGAAATTAAAGCAGGAACAAAGGATAAAGTAAAACAACCAAGAGCTGGAGTTCTCAAAATTGCCTACTAAACAATGTAACTGAACACCTGTTTAAAAAAGCATTGAATATAAGCATCTCAATGACCTAATTCATGACAGAGTATAAAGATGACACTTTCCACAAGCCTGGTATCTATTCTTCTATATTCCTTTCATAGTATAATATGTTTTGAAGTGAGTGTGCAGGAATTCCTATCAATTTACATATGCCTCTGTCTTACTGATTAAGACTCACAATCTTCAACTAGATCATGTTGCTTGGAGCTCCTTCCAACCTGATCTTGAACACTTCCAGGGATGGGGCATCTGCCACTTTCATGGGCAACTTGTACCAGTATTTCACCACCCTCATAAAACAAAAGATCAAGGGTTAAAGATGAAAAGAAAAACTGCTGACACAGTATTCCTACTTTATTTTTTTGTTAGTTTTTCTTTGTTTTTGCTTCCAGATTTTACTTCCAGTCTTCTGTCACTCCACTGGAGTCCACCTGGAGTCACAACAAGACTTCCCTTTCTATAGGAGAGTTCCCTTTCTCTCTCCAAACTCTTACCATTGATGCACCACAGGAGAATAACCTTCCTTCCAGAGCAGTAGCTTTAGCAACCCCTCGTGATTCCAGTTCTGAGCAACCTCTTTTTCTTTCTTTTTCTCTTTTTCCCCAATGAAGACTGTTCTGTGCTCTGAAATTGCAACATCCTGAACATATCTACTTTTATTCTCTTCAATCAGGAGACACAATTTAAATCTACACAATCAGCCAGTGCAAATTTCTACTTTGCTGTCCTACTCTCCACATTCAAGAATGCTGAGCATGACAGCCTTCTTAACTATTGTTCCTTTTCACAGTCCCTTTAAGAAGCAGGGAAAAGCTTGAGGAACTGGGACCCAAAGAGTGTGCTCATATGGTTTGAAGAGCAAATTTTTAAAGTTAGTTTTTTGGTTTGTTTGTTTTTTTGTTTTGTTGCTATTTTTTTTTTCCTGGAATTAAGCACAAGAAATCACAATATATCGGAGTCCACTTAGTAATTCACATTGATCATCTTCAATCACAATCACTTCTATAAATTAATGAAGTGTCATCACTGAACAAATCTCTTTGTTATACTGTCATTATTGAGAAAAAAATATCTGCATAAAACCTTGTAGAAGAGTTTCACAACAGTTCTTTGGACAATACTTAGTAACGAGCTGAAACAGAAGATCTATTTAGTCTAATACAGCTGTTTGCTTCCTATGATTTAAATAATCTATGGACTAAGACAATGCTTCAATTTCAAATACTGAATTAGTGGGTGTAAAATCAATCTATCATAGCTTTTGTCAGTGTTAAGGAACAGTACAGTGGCTGTTACTTTTTACAATGTTTTTTACAGATGTGTTTAATGAATTGTCAGAGCCAAACTCAGAAAATAGAGTAAATTTTATTTAATTTGTGGAGCAGATATGTAATGATAAACTGTGTTTAAATGCTGAGTATTGACACCAAAACTTTTTACTGAGACCCTGAGGAAAAAAAAACCAAACAACAAAACAAAACAAACAAACCAAAACCAAACCCAAAACAATTAAACAAACAAAGAAAAAATTCCATCCTCTAGAAGAGATGGAGTAGGTTTAGAAACCAATGCCTAGCATTAAAGTACAAGAGTATCACCTTCCTGCTTCCCATGTCCTTGTTTAGATGCTTCCTCCCAAATGCCACTTACCAGATTGTCTGGTTTGCAACAAATTCTATAAAGTCCTTCTTGAGACTTGGGAAAAGTTTTTCTCTAATTTCCAGGGCCTGCTGTGTCTACTGGAAGGTCATTTCAGCCAAGCCCCTCCAACTCCATCCCAAGTCTTCACTATTCTGACAACTCACTCTCCTAGACTAAAAAAAGTGCCTGTCTCACTGCACTCTGCAAAAGTTCCTCAGCTAAGGATGTTCATTCCTCAGATACATTTTCTTGTCTCCTACGTAGCTCTGCCTGACCTGGGATGCAACAACAGCAAAGCAAATAGAGATTCTTCATCCCTGCTATTTAGCTTCACCCTAGGATGAACATAAATGAATAATGCACAAAATCTATCTATCACACTCACCAGACCTGAAATTTTGTTATCAGTATATATTTGGATGAAAAAAAAATGTAAATGGTTTAAAACTACAAACTATGCTTTGGTTCTGCATATCAATAAATCAGCTTAGGTCCAAGGAGCAGGCTAGGTTAATTAACATCCAATTTTATTAAGACTTGATTAGAATTTTCTTTAAAGCTCATGAATGTATGGAACATTGATGTATCTTAAATCATATTTGGTACTATTCATTTTATCCCTCATACTTGCTAGTACTGCCAGTGCAGAAAGAATTGTGTGTTAAAAGAAAATTAAAATTAAAAAAAAAAAAAAAAGTAGACATTAAGCTTGCATGAAAGTTAGACGAATTTGCTTCTCTTGCTCTACTTACTACTTGTAATTATAATTTCACACTGTTTATGTTCAGAAGCAATGCCTGTTGTATCATATCAACTTGCATGTAGAAGTGTGAGCAATCAAATCCTATTAATTTCAAAGAGGATTCTTAAAGGGGAATCTTAAGTTGATGCAAATTAATTAAATATTTTATGACAACACTTGGAAATATAAATTATATTAAACCAAAATTTGTAACCATAAGGAAACAGAAAGAAACAGAGCTATATTCCCTAACAGTAGCATAGGCCTGTTATACTTTCAAGGCCTTTGCCTTCACCCATTCTAGTCAACTGTAAATTCTGTTAAACTAGTACTAGTCTTCTACCCCAAATTACAGGAGCAACATAATATAGTTCCATGGCAGAGCTGATTGAAACAATCTGGTAGCCAGAAGGGAACTCACGCTGGTTCAGCAGAGATTTCCATACATCCTTGAACCTAATGTTCCTGCAACACTTATTTTGTCAGGCATTTAATTCCTACTAGATGTTTAGGTCTGCCAACATCATCTTAAGGAAATAAAAACCTTTCACTATATTGACAGAGCTGCAGCAAAGCATGCTCGGATGATTCTGACTCACTAAGTATACACATTTTTTTCTGGGATAGAGTAAATTTTTTTTTTTTCAGTAGTTTCAGTATGATGCTATGTTGTGGTTTCGTGACCAAAACAGTGTTGATAACTCATTAATATTTTAGCTACTGTTGAACAGCTGTTAGCACAGCATTAAAGTCTTTTCTGCTTTTCACATTGCCCTGCCAGTGAGTTGGCTGGGGGTGCCCAAGAAACTGAGGGAGAATAAAAGGATATTCCAGAACATACAACATCACACCTAGCACTAAAAGCTGCAGGGAAGGTGAAGGAAGAGAGGATGCTCAACATTACAATATTTGTCTTCCAAAGTATCCATTACAGATGATGGGGCTCTGCTTTCCTGGGGATGGCTGAACACCTGCCTGCTGATGGGAAGTGGTGAATTAATTGCTTTATCTACTTTTTTGCACATGCTGTTTTTGCTTTCACTATTAATCTGCCTTTATCTCAACCACAAGTTTTCTCATTTTAACCCTTTTGCTTCTCTCCCTCAACCCACTACAGGGAAGTGAGTGAGTCACTGTGGGCCGTAACCTGCTTTCTGAGGCTAACCCATAACACCGAGTAATGAAATCCTTATGGCATTATGGAACCTGTTTCTGCTTCGTACACAATTATTAAAATACAAAGAAAACAAAGGAGCATTTATTCTTTATCAGTGCATGAGAGCAGATGGTGATCTTGAGTGAATCCTTGCTTCTGATATCAGTGCTACTACACAAAAGCTACAGAACAAAACTTCTACCACAGTCAGGGATACAGGCTATGTGTCCCTGTGAAAACAACAATAGGACCACTGGCCAAGGCTATAATAAGGAAAATAAGGAAGATGGAAATACTATGGGATCCTATAGAGAAATATATTTCTATTTTTAGTGTCAAAAGCTCATGACAAGTTTTTGTTTATACTATTGTACTCTTAAAAGTAGTTACGTATTATAAAATTAACTTACGATTATTTGGTGAATATGAGCATTAAAACATACATTGAATGTATTGCTAAATTTACTGGAATGGAAAAAACTTCAGTTGTTAAAACATTACAAGTCATAATAAAAAAATAAAAGGAAAACAAACAAGCAAACAAACAAACAAAAACAACCAAAAAACCAACAACAACAAAAAAAACACACACAAAAAGACAAGCAACACCCAGAGATTATTCCACCTGTGTCACTATCCAATCATATTAAAAATGTAATTCAAATGCAAAAGAAATTTGTTTTTCATGCAACCATCTACAGTGTATTTAATAATTGTTTTCGCTACTGAAATTTTGTACAAGGAGTATAACATACAGGTCACACTGTATGCAATAGATTGTTTTTTGAAGGAAATAATAATGAGGAACACAAAACAATATTTATTAATAACTAGTAGCACAGATATGCAAAATTGTTGTCAAAATATTGTTCTGAGAATACTCTTTTTTGACAAGATAGATGAGCCGCATTTCCACTTAAAAGTTCAAATATCTTTCTATCAGCATTTTCACAAATTAGACTAGGCAGCTTGAGTCATTTGGCTCTTAATGGACCGCAATACTATCACAGACGAAACATAAGAGTAGAGTAGGATTCACGGCTATGATTTTTCTTGCAATTTGCTTCACTCCAATGACTAGATTTTAAAATAGCTTTACTTTTAGAGGTACACAACTCCCTGATTAAAATTTAGGGTAATCAAGAATATTCTGTAACTGTTTGTCATTGTTGCAATGATTACTTATCACTACAGCTAGTACATATTACCAGTAGCCCTATACAGTTAGATTTAAATTCTAGCCTTTGGAAACTGTTATGTTTCTTAATTTTATTACAAGCCAGATTTCTGTTTTCTTCACAAACATGGACAAAATAATTCCCTAATCTTTGTACTATCTGCCTGCTTGAGCATTACTTTTCAAACACAGGGGTGTTGTGACTGAATTTTCTCACTTGCATCCTAAGCTGTTGTTGTGACAGATTTGTGTCCAACAGCCATCTCTAGCTCCCCTGGCACAGCATCTAACTTGGAGCATTCCCTGAGAACAATCTCTGTGACAAGGGAATCATTGCTGACATTCCTAATTGCATCATGGTCACTTCTTTCAAACCTTTAGTCAAAAATTTCAGTGCATCAGGCTAGTAAATTTATGCTGCAAAAAAAAAAAAGCTAAAGCTCCCCCTTGAATGACTTTCTGGAAATTAAAGTATCTGTCTATACCTCAGCAACATAATACCATAATTAAGGTAATTCTCTTCCTCATTTTTTCCTATTACATTTTATTCCATTTTTGAGAGACGATACAAAAACTTTTCAGGATTTCTTTGCTCAGTTCTGCACTTTCTTATGTTTTTCTGTATTATTTGATTTGGGTTTGGGGGTGATTTTTTTTTTTTTTTTCTGCTTAGTTTATTTTTCCCAGATGAAAAATTTTAATCTCTAATTTTAGATGTCAACTGATAAAGATAAATAACTTTTTAGTTTTTAAATGTCAGAATAAATATCTCAGCTGCAAATCAAGCTCTCAGAAAATTTTCTCAGGAAATTCTTTGACACTGTCAAAGTTTTCCTCTTCTTCTCTTTAAAAATATCTACTCAGTAATTTTTTTTTTTTTTTTTTTTTTTTTTTTTTTTTTTTTTTTTTTTTTTTTTTTTTTTTGTTAAGTGACTACCTCAACCATAAAAAGATGATTTGGTATTCTTTTGTTGTTAAGTACATGGTATTTAAGACAAAGAAACAGTAGAAATATTACAAGTGTTTAAATTTATGATCAGCTGCATTTTACTCAGATTCCTACATCCATACAGGTTTTTAAGTAATGCCATCATATCCTTCTGGTGATGACTTCTTCAGCAATCAAACTGGCTTTTCACACAGTATCTCTTAAGGTACAATTTCCAATACTTAGTTATTATCATTTATAAGTAAAATGAGGAAATAGAATTAATAAGTCATCTTTGCCTGCCATTACATTGCACTGGACAATCATGTTAAGCATATTATATATCTGCCACAACTTTTTCAAAATTTGCTTCTAAATATATAATGCCTTGCTATGTCCATACAGACTATCTACTGTATTCATAATTGTGTGACATTACTTCCTATTTAACAATGGAAACACATATTGCTTGCTCACACGTTGCTAGATCATTACTAATTCGGTTGCTTTTAAGCTGAGATAATCATTAAAAGTATGATTGGGAGGGCAGGTGTCAGCAGCACATGTGGTGAATGCAATTCCAATTCTTTTAATTTCTTAGCAAGATCCCTAGCACTGAGGTATCAGAAATTTGCAAAACAAACTCCAAGCGAGCTTTTATTTTACACATCTGTCTCATGGCTCTTTGCCTAACTCTTCTTGGCAACTGTGTTAAATATATATTTATTGTTTCTGTCTTTTCTTCCACTCTTGATTAGTTTATTACCCTAGCTCCTAGAATATGAGTTTTTGTTTTTACAGAAATTGAAGATATCTAAATTGATTAGTTTGTTTTTTTCTTTTCCTTAGGAAATAAAAAAGTATAATGGCTTAATGATCCATAAAAGAATACCAATAATGGGAAAACAAAGAAACAAACAAAAAAAAGCTAAGATCTTCTTCCTTAGTCTATGACTTTTTTGATTCTTGGCAGCCCGTTCTAGACTTTCTTGAGTTAGGAATTATGCTGCTTTTTGAATCTACTTGAATGTTCCTCTGCAGATCTAGTTTCCCTTTCAATAGTTCATTTAAATAAAACTTATTTAAAGCTGTCAAAATCCTCTGTCTTATCATAGCAGAAGATGTCATAGACTCCCTGGTTCACCAGTGATTTTCAGTATTTGCTGAATATATCATAACAATATCCATTCCTGTCAAAAAAGATCACTCGTTACTAATTCCATATGGAAAAAATGAAAAATTATGCTTCATGGTCGAAACATTAATACACTGACAGATTTGTTTAGGATGATTTCACAGCCATAAAACATGTGGGGGTTTTTATTTTTTATTTTGGTATACAATTATGTAGTAATGGGATTTTATTTTTCATGTTTATCATATATTTTAAATAAAACTTCCTTCAGTCCCTAAGCATCAGTACTGAATCTCAGCTTCCAAAGAACATACTCAGCAGTCATGTAATACACTAGGGGTTTATCCAGAGATTCTTAAGACAGAAAATAATGATGTTATGATTTATAGACTCTTTCTGTCTATCTACATCTTGAAATGTTACATTCTAGACTAGACAATTGAATTTAAAAAAAACAAAAAACAAAAAACAAACAAAAAAACCCCCCACAAAACTAATGAATAGACTCTATACCAGTTCCCTAAAATAAAGAAGCTTTTTTCAGTATTTTAGGTAATGAAAACTATTTTGAGTTTGAAAACTATAGGTCAAATTCATCTGACCAAATGTGAATTTCTGCATGTCTACCCCTAAGCAAAAAAACCCTGAGCTGCTTTTATTGTCACAGGAGAGAACATGCCAGTTTCAGGCTGTGACTAATGCTATCCTAGGATAAATATTTAAAAACTTACAGATGAATGCCTTATAAATGCCTTCTTTTTTTCTCCACTGACATGGGAGGCAAATATATTATAAATATTTAATCTGATATAAAGTGAAGACCCCTACACTCTGCTGAAGTTTTATTATTTTTTTAATATTCATTCATTCATTCATTCATTCATTCATTCATTCATTCATTCATTCATTCATTCATTCAAGCTGAATGATTGATTGATTGATTGACTGATTAATTAAAGATAATTTCAAGATTCAGTTAGATTTATCTTTGGAGAACCTGCACAGGACTTGATCTTTGCAAAATCACCTTATATAATGAATTCAGAATCTCAAAGAGAATAAAAATGAAACTGCATTTTTTGACTAAGTCAAATACAAATTTCTGGAAGATGATGCTTTTTTGCAAAGGGACATGCCCTGAAACATTTGTTTTGTAGTTAAGTGCTCTGATTATCACCTTAGTTATCAAAGCACCACGTGGAACTGAGCAATTAGAGAAGATTAGTTAGACCTTTTTTTTTTTCATGGATAAGGGCAGGGATCCAGGTACTTTTGCTCGAGTGCCTAAACTGACGACATTCTGCAGATGATCTTTATATATAATCATTCTTAATTTGTTTTAAGCCAAATGACTGTGAAACTATTTTATGAAAATAAAACAACTTCAGCAGAAAGGGCTAAGAAAAATTTGCTAAAGAAACATCTGATAGCTCTTTCAAAAATTATAGAAGTATCACAGGAAAACTTGTGAAGACATATATAAATGTCTTTACCTTATGTCAGGCTTTTGATTTTAGCTATACTCATATTTTAGAAGACCATGCACCTCTAGGATGTAAGATATGGAAACTGGGAGATGAAGATCTATAATGTATCCTTTGCTTCTGGGAATGGACATGAAAATGTATATCAAGCTAACATTTAGTTTGATTTTTCTTATTCCATTTTACAAAAGAAAAAAAAAAAAAAACAACTGCAGAAATTCACAGAATAAGTTACACTCAGACTGCATAGGTCTGCTGGAAATCACCTAGTCCAATGCCCTGCTTAAACAGAGGCAAATACAGATGGCTACTTAGGACATTGTCCAGTTTTAAATATGTCCAAAGATGGAGACTCCATAACCTTTCTGGATGGAACATTTCAGAGTCTGGTTATTCTAAGAGTGAAAAAGAATTCTTTTATACGTAAGCAGAATTTCTTGTATTTGAGCTTGTGGCAAACGATGCCTGTTCATGTGCAGAACATCACTTAAAAAATCATGGCTCCATCTTCTTTGCTTTTCCTTATCAGGTACTTCTATGTGTTGCTCAGTTGTGCCTGAACCTTCTCTTCTGCAGGCTGAACAACCCTAGCTCTCTTATCCTTTCACTGTATGACAGATACTCAAGGCCTTTATCTGTCATTTTGGTGGACTTACTTCTGTATGTCCTTGTCTCACTTTTACTTAGGAGCCCCTAGAACCACCACAGTGATTCAGATGTGGTCTTGGATGAATAATTTCAGACTAAATGAAATGCTTATTTAAATCAGAATCACTATTTATATATCAGTTCTCAATACTGCAATTGAGCCAAGAAACAATAATAGATATTGTGCTTTAAAGAAAGCACTGTAACTGCTGAAGTAACTAGGAGAAATTATTACCCTATGATGAATAACTGAGGCTCAAAAAGTAATGATCAGTCATGCCCTAGCAGTCCTGTATTGCACAGTTTTATAAAAGCCAATAAACCCAACACTCAAGATTCAACTTTGTCCCTTTATATTGATATGCAAGCAACCCTATGTTTCTTAGCTTGACAGCTGACAAAATACATTCCATCCTAAGGACTCTCTTCACAATGGTGTATAAAGGGTTCTTCCTTCAAGAAAAACCACTAGCATATCACATGACAGACTTGCATGGTCTTGGGGAGTACACGTTCATGAAGTGTAAAGATGCCCTTTATTCCAAAAGGCCAGTGATAATTATAATATGTCTGAAAAACTGCTAAATTTGAAGACATATATGGGAATTAGCAATAAATGTGAGTTAAGGGAAAGAAAATATGTGGTTTACCAAAAAAATAGTGCTAATTTTTAGTTGATATGCTTTAAATCTACTACTATTGGGATAAAAAGAAGACTTATCATTGCAGCTCTAAGCAACAGATATCATACAAAGGGCAATTTTTAAGGCTATCATTATTTATTAATTTTGTTTTAAACTATACAGTTTTCTGCACTTCCAATTTAACACACCAGTATTCATTTATCACTCTAGGGCATCACAGACAGCTGCAAAGTCAAGATCCAACTAGATGTCGGCAGACTTGCAGAGAAATGTAATGTTGCCCTGGGTTACAGCTGTAGCCTAATTTTGGCTGGTGAGTAAACACATATGAGTTTGGTTGTTTGTTCTTTGATCATTATTCGTTGATCTTATTTAAAATAATACTGATATGAATGCTTTCATTATCATATGCCTTTTCCTACATTTGTGCTTTACCTCTCATCCTACAACAGTTATTTTTTTCTTTCTCTGAAACCATCATATATACTTTGCCTTTTGCATTTATTGAATGCCACTTTTTTTTTTTTTCCCCAGAAAGACAGTTGCTAAGTCTCATAACATGCAAGACAAAACCCAGAGACTTTCAAAAGTGTTCCTGCTTTGCTACACTAGTTGTGTATGAGCTGTGCCTCTAGTAATTTACTTGTGTGTGAGATCTACAGATTGTGAGTAGCAGCAGGACTAGAAAAGAGATTCAGTGGAGAACGTCTTTGCACAGCAGCAAAAATCTTAAAAAGATTAATGATTTTGCAACTTCAAGTTTTATAACTTCTTGACCCCCAAAAAACATTTTTATAAATGATACTTAGACAGTAACTTTATCTTCAGAAAATATACAATATATTGATTATGTTCAATACAGCTGAATGGTTTCCTCTCACTCATGATTAGAGCTCCATTACATGAACAGACATTGTGATACACACCAGGTACTGCACAATTTCAAAAAAAATGATTCAAAAATTCCATTACAACTGGAGTTCAACCGCTAAGACAGCAATTCTGCAGTTGTTAAGGGATCAGATTTTTAATAAGTACTTATTGCCTTTATAAATTAATTTGAAATATTTCTATTTAGTTTTAGGTGAAAAAAATTACAGACAGGATATCTCTTACAATCATAACAGATGCAAATCTAACTAGCAGTTTGGGAGTTCATAAATATTGCATAATGGAATTTATTTTTTATTTAAATACAGCTCTTTAAAGGGCAGCATTATAGTTTTATTTGTGGGCAAAAAAACAGTAAAACCAAAAAAACACCAGTATTTGTTTAGATAAACAAGAAGACCCCAGTTTCCTTATGCATCTCCCCACTCCTTCCGTCTGGAGATCAACTGATGAATTTTAACGTTATTTCATTGGCAGCTCTTTTCTTCACTATTGATCCATATTAGTTGAAACACATCATCTTATTTCCTTTGTCAAAACAATTATTTAGTCCTTGCAATAAAAGAAAAATTTCTGTCATCCTTTGCCCATTCCAGACAAAAATAATTTTATGAAGAAAGTTGTGTGCCATTTAAATTTAAAACAAAATAAACAAAAACCACCAAACCAAATCAAACTAGACCAACCAACCAACCAAACAAACAAAAGAACCCAGAAAATATATACCTACTTTCCGATGTACTAGGGAGTTTGAAGAAAAACTAGAATATTCACATGCACTTTGAAGAAAAACTACAATATTCACTTGCATTTTTCTCCGAGTTTCTGCAGCAATGTTCTGTTGAGCAATAAAATGTATGGAAGTCTGTTGTAAGCTGCAGCATAAACATTTTTCAGGGCAATTTCAATTTATTCATGAAGGCATATGACATTTGTCTTAGAGCAAATTATAGCCTGTGAGACACCAGAACAGTGACAAACATATGGTCCATCCTACCTAATATAATATTTTAAGCAAACGGCTGTCCTACACTTCTCTGATTTTCATAGGCATTAGAAGAGAAGTGTCTGGAGTTTTGTGTTTCCAATCTAAATTAAATTTCTGCATATTTTCCCTTCACAAACCTTCACAAACCTTCCCTTCTCTCAAGAAATTAACTTTAAAACATGTAAAATCTTATCCTATTCAAATGTAATCTGCCAGACTAAGGAACAAGTGCAAGAAGTTACAGGAAAGGAACAAATTAGTTTTTGGTAAAAGGTTAGGAAAAAAAAAGCTAAAACAAATTTAAAAATATTCAAAATTCTATGAGATAATAACTTTAACAGTAAAATGTTCATGAGAATATTTTGGAAGTCTATGCAGAGCAATGACCTGCTCAAAACTATAACTGACTTTCTAATTTTTTAATCTTAATTTACCCAGTGGAGGAAAAAAAAACCCACAAACAAACAAACAAGAAAAAAAAAAAAAAACACAACAAAACAAACAACCCATAAACCAAAAAAACCCAGAACTAGTAAATGAGGAAGCCTGGGAATTTTGTATTGATATTCATTACCAAGGAAAAAATTTGCCCACTGCAATATAAAATGTAATACCCAATTTTATTAATAAGTGAACATCAATTAATAAAACATGAATAATGGTGTAAATAAATTATGCCCTTATTTGACCTATGTTCTTTTATGTCAAGCTGCACTGATTTTCCTCTGATTTATCATTGCAGCATAATTTTTGATCATCTGAGAATAGATTGCAGCTATAATCCATCAGGTGGCTTAAGCCTCAGCAGTAGATGAGGTTAAAAGCTCAAGACAAACCTGCAGTATATATGATCAATCCATGTTTCTGACCCTAAACGTAACTAGGTTTGCTTTTCAATGGTGAGGACAACTGGTGTGGAATGCCATGGATTTATCCATTTATTTATCTCTTTAACCTCTTAAACAGGATGTCTTCATTGTTCTCAGACAATAAACTGTTTCTGTCAAATTTGACAACATAGACAACCAGATTCTGAGGTTTGAAAAACAGGTGAGGAACAAGCTATTTTTATCTTCAGTGAATCTCACTGGATAAAAATCTGATATGTGCCTCTAATTCAACACTGTGAAACACAGCCTTTTCTTCTGCTACGTATTCCATTTATCACCACAGGAGCCAACTAACTAATTATGCTAAATATGCACCCCTTCTGGAGAAGTCTTATTAGCAGAAATTAAACAAACAAAAGTCATTTATACTCCGTTGAGATGTGCTTATGTACTTAACCCTAATGGGAGAAGAAATATTTTAAAATTTGTCCTTTGAACCATTCTGTGTAAAATCCAAGTTATGAAGTTGTTCATCCCTATGGACATCGTATGAACAAATTCCACACATGGCATTTTACAACTAATTTTTATCTCCCTGAACTAAACATAAACAATCTGACAACTGGCTTATGAAAATTTGTTCTGAACTTCTTTGAAGTATCTATTTTTAAAGGCAGATATCATCTCTCCTTGGGGCTGAGCACCAGAACGATTTATATTTGTTTCAATAATAAAAAAAAATGCTAGAAGTTATTTTCTACATGGCTTGCTCCATTAGATACATCTATTCTGACAGGAAGTGCTGAAATGCTAGCAATAAAGTGCTGGAATTACACATTTGAGTTTAGGATCAAAATTCAGCAAAAAATTCCAAGCAAAATAAAGCTTGTATCTTTGAACTAGACTAGGAGACATCTATTATTTAAACAACCATATATTCAAACACAGCTTGCCCAAGTCAAAAGCTGTTCTTTAAAGGGTCACACAGAGGAGAAGAAGATGGGGTGGAAATGGTAGCTGGGACCATACGAACAAACCTGTAACCTTGGTTTAGGGGAACAAAATAAATGAAAATTGAAAAGATCACAACAATATTTTAACAGGGGGGCCTTACAGTGGTTTTAGCATGGAACTAGTTGCCAAGGCATCTGGAAAACCACACAGGTAAAGATACTATTAGTCTATTTCTGGAGTAGTTGGAAACAAATAACAAGTTTCAGAATGTGAAAGCCCCGTTTCCAATTTCATATCTTGTCTTTATCTTTCTACTTGATCTGATATTATTAATTGGATGGTGGAAAAAAAATTCTGAAACTGAGTGAAGGGAAGTGCTAAATCCTACACCTGCTGAGGAACAACCCCATACACCAGTATATTCTGAGGTCTGACTGTCTGGAAAGTACCTTTGTAGAAAAGGATCTGGCCTCCTGGTGGGTACTGTGTTAAACAATCGGCAATGCACCTTTGCAGCAAAGAAGGATGGTATCCTGGGATGCATCAGCTGGGAGTGTTGACAGCAGGTTGGAAGAGATGAACCTTTCGTTCTGTCCCGCGCCAATGAGGCCACATCTGGGCTTGTGGGTCCAGTTTCGGTTCTCAGGTGCAAGGCAGATATAGGCATAATATAGGTATAGGCATAGTGCAAAGGGCCATGAAGATGAATAAGAGATCGGAGCTTCTCTCCTATAAGGAAAGGCTGAGGGAGCTTGGACTGTTCAGCCTGGAGAAGGGAAGTCTCGTGAGGGATCTTACCAATGTATATAAATACCTGCAGGAATGGTGCAAAGGTGGAGTAAGGTTCTTTCTGGGGGCACTCAGTGGCAGGACCAGAGGCAGTGTACACAAGCTGAAACACAGAAGGTTCAGTCTGAACTTCAGGAAACATTGTTTTAGTGTCAGAGGGAGCACTGACACAGGTGAGCAGAGTGCACACTGAGCACTGGCATAGGTTGCCCAGAGATTTTTCTGGAGATTATCTTTGGAGCTTTTCAGAAGGTGTCTGGACGTGGTCCTGGACAACTGCCTCTAGGTGACCCTGCTTGATCAGGGACAAGATGACCTCCAGAGGCACCCTCCAACTTCAATTATTCTATGATTCTATGATTTTTTTAATCTAATTTTATCTGTGGTATTGTTTCTCTAGTCTCTTATGTCTTTAGATCTTGGTTAACATACACAAAGACATAGAAAACTCCTTACATGTAGTTTTGATAAGTGCTGTCTTAAAAAATTCAGAATTGATTAATTTATTCCTCTGGGGGGAAAAAAAAAAAAAAAAAACACACAAAAAAAAAACCTATGAAAAATGTATGCTATCTGACTTACTTACAAACATGGAAAAAGCCATATTTCTACATTTTGGAGTAGACATAGATAATTTTAAAGACACTAGTTTCAACTCAGAAGCTGATAAGGAATTAAAAGGAAGTGCTCAGAGATGAGTTTAATCTATCTCTTTACTAAAACTTATCAGTATGATTTTGTAAAATTTGGGTGAATTACCTGGGTCTTATGAATATCAGTTTACGTATATTTTATTTCTTTTATCAGATTCATATGTCAGTTAAGAGTTAGGGAAGAGGGGATGAAACAAAAATTAACTCTCACTATGTATTTGGCAACATTTAATTTAAAGATATTTGGTGCCATACTGGAAATGTTAATACAAGACCTTATGGACAGTTGAAGGAATTTTGGTGGATTTACTAGTTTAACATTCAGACTATTTAAATCTCACTACTGTAGAAAATATGCCTAAATGAAGTTATTACAGATCTTCTCAGAACAAATTATCATTGCTAATATGTGATTTTGATTTCAGGATTATCAGTATTTCTTTTTGTTTGTTTATTTTGTTTGTTTGTTTTTTGTATTGTAAATGGCTTTTTACAATTTAACTCTCAGTATCTTAGCTGCTGACAGTGTGATCAACAGTGTGAGGAAATTAAAGTCATCACTGTTGTCAAGGAATGATCTACTTGTTATCTATTATCATCTGGTGATAATTGGAGTACTATTCGAACAACTGGAGAACACAAAAGCTGGAATGAGCAAAACAGGAAAGTACTTTTTTCCGCTCTTGTTTGAAAGTGGAGCAGCTACTTAGCACTTCAGCTTGCACATTGAATTTGCTGATGAAGAGTCTTTACTTTGGTTGTCTTAGAGTTGTCTGGGTTTTGATTTTTTTAAGTTTTTTTCTTTTCTTTACGAACATAGTTCTCAAACTATTAAAAAACATATCAACCTGAAAAAAAAAAAAAACACCCTAAAAATATAAATAAGTAAGTAGAAAGGCAATCTTTCCAAGCAAACTGAGCCACACAAAAGTAATAATCAGTCAGTGCTTCCTGAGAATAATGGCTGGGAGTTGATCTAGTCAGAGTGTCTTTCACAGTATAGCACCTCGATTTGCTTACTCTCCAAAATCTAAATAGCTTTCAAAAGGCAAATATACCTGATTGGTTTCCTGCCACATTGCCAACACAGTTCCTCAGCAAAAAGGCCAATCAGATCACTAATAATATTTGAAATCTCTATTCCCCCCATTCCATGAAATTTACTTTGGAAAATCTATACAAAATTTTTACAATCTATTGCACTGAAGCATTTTCTTGCTTTCCAGATTATCATCCCTTAAAAATATTCCACCTCCCAACTACTTCTTCCATCTGCTCAGGGAAGTAGCATAGCTTTTTTGTCTCATTTTTCCCTTATATATTTTGGCTGCACTGCCAGCTATTTCTGCATGCAATGGTGCTGCTGAGCAATGCAAATATCCAGCACAGTAGCTTTAAAATGACAAGAGGTGAAGAATGCAGAAAATCTTACTTGAAAGACATTTTTTTTTGCTTCATCCTAGTGTAAACCACAATGTATATACTTCAAATTGAATCTAGTTGTTCTTCTCATGTTTCAAATTAACAAACAAAATAAAATTGTATGTTTTGTAAACAGAAACTGCATATATATTTATGTAAATCTTCCTGAATTATACCAGACAACAAATAAATTGCAAATTCTAGTTATCCATAAGAAAGACAGAAAATAATGGAGTTAATCTTAGCACTGTAGAACATCTACAATTTTAATTTTATTTACAGAGCTAAATAAGCAAGAAAACAAACAAAAATACTCCATATACTCCACCTTAAAAGCACAAAACTAGAGTAATAGAAATTTAATAGCCATGGTCTAAAATTAAAAAAAAAATAATAATCAAAGAAAACTTTGATACTCCTTTGTACCTTCTGATTTTTTTGTTTTTTTTTTTTTCTTATTTCTGTGAGATGTCCTTTGTTCTGAACTGTAACACCATGACATAATTGGTCCTAAGAGGAATAGCCAAACTCACATGCAGCTAATTTATCATGATTATCACTCTCGCTGTACTGGTTCTGATTCTTGCTCCCTTGAAGCCATCTCAGCATGCCGGAGGAGATCTCCCATTTAGCTATTCAGCTGTACTGTAAGAATTTTTTGTTCAGCTTACTGTGTACCATCTGGAAAAATTATCTCAAATCATAAATCTAATGACAGCTGCCATCCTTCCCTCTTGCTGAGAGGTGGTGGAGTCAGTTGCAGGGATGGATTGAAGATGGACCAAGAATAACAGATTGAAAAATATGGACTGCTCCACTATACAGGATGTCTCCTTGCATGTATTTGCCATACATCTTGTCTATCTCTGTGCTGTCACAACAAATTTGAGTTAGCTGTAGTCACAATGATACCATTTTCCCTGACTCTGAAAGTAGTCTCCACGTAGGTGGAGCCAGCAAGATTAACTGAAGATCAGTGTCTTTTTTTCACACTTCTACTTATCAAATAGTGTGGCACAAGAACTGATGGTTATATTATATAGATCAGAAAAATAATTTTAATGATCCTGTCTACCTTTTACAACCAGGAGGATAACGTGTGGTGTATGTTCAAGTTCTCATTTAGTTTATTTAAATATAATTATAATGTTTTCTATTACATACAGCAAATTCAAAGAAGCTGGTGAAATTATAAGATACTTATGTTAGCAAATTCTTCATCTTCTCATATATGTCATAAATTTGAAATTACTGGGTTTTAAATATTTGTGAGAGTAAGTTCAACATATTTCAGAAACAAAACCAGATCTCTGTACTGATCAGAGAGACTATTATATTCAAATCTACTTTATACAGACACACATGCAGAGGCACACACATAGAGGTGCATTAAAGTGTTGCAAGATTAATATTCATTTCCCTTCCTCATCCTACAAGCTTGTATTTTCATCAAACGTTAGAGATGATAAAATTCAATATTCCAATTTGGTTATTTCTTTTTCTTAGTCTATTTTTCAGATTCATAGTCAATATTAAAAAGATTTGTCCAAAATCTTCTGGGTCACTAGCAGAATAAGAAATAGATCTAAAAATCTTTGTTTTCTAGGGGGGTCTTTGCTTGCCTGTTTGTTTGTAGGGGTTTTTTTTTGCTTGTTTTTAATAATTTGTACCTCATTGCTAGGAGTCTTAGAGTATATTTCAGCATTATCTAGTACTATTAATTATGATATTGGTCACAGTAAGATGGCTTAGTGAATTCTTTTTTTTTTTTTCTTTTTGAATAGGGAATCATGAGTGGCAACAGCCAGGGCTTTATGCCTGGACTATAAAGAGACCTGAAAACAAATTGATGCAGTGGACAAGTCACAGCAAAGATGTAAAACTTTGCTCTATGTTATACGATGTCTGATATATGGCATACACTGTAATAGTATGAGAATTACTTACAGAATATCTAAACTGTGAATTGGTCTCACCTCTTCAATGTAAAAGTCTTACAGAAAAAGAAAAAGGTTTATCTCTCACAATTATGGATAAGCAATTCAAAGAAACAAGTGAAAAATATAATGTAAGTTTTTGCAAGTTTTTAAGTGAAAGAACCCACCATGAAACAGGCGGAGCTCTTGTTCTACACATTCATTTCCAGACTCCTCATGATGCAAAGGGGTGTATGATTATCATTTAGATTCATGTGGTGAATGTCACATGTCACCTTGTCACTTGAGAAGGTAATGCTATGACACTTCCAACCTCCTTACCAACCAATTTCATGTTAGAGCTACTGTCCTCTTTGGATGTGATGTCATGGAGCAGAGCATATACCAAGGCAGATACTAAAGTTATATGAAATAGTTAACAAGGTTAGGAGCAGAATGACACTTGTTTTCTCCAACCAATAGATTTGATGAAGTTAGTCAGAAATCAAAGACATCAAAAATATGCTGTGCTTTACAGTCTATTCACCATCCGAGACCACACAAAAATGCAATTTCTTAGGTACAGAATTTCTCACCCAAGACAAATGACTTTTAAATGCCTGGTCAGGCTTAAAATGATAGAAAGTTGGTCTGTCAGTCAGCATTGTATTTTGATGTGTGCCTCTTTCTTTTGTACAATGGGCAATTATTTTAAGCATTATTAGTCATGTATTCCTTCTTTACATTCCTTTAAGTAAGGCTTTGAACTATTTCTTTAAAAAATGCATTCCAGAAAAGGTCACAATCACCTATCTTCTAGAGGTAAAAAATTAAAAATAAATAAAAATGGAAGTTCTGTCATGAGCTTGAAACACTAGTTATTCCTGTGGAAGAACAGGAGTCTTGTACTGTTCCTTATGATATCCAATAATGTACAGGTTTACCAATCTACCAGAACATCACTCCAGACACATACTTACAACTGTGATGTGCTGAGATGTTGTCAACAATTTCATCATAGTGAAGTGTTTTACTCTTTTTAGCACTCACATGACTCAAACATAATCATGTATTGATGGATCATTTATTCTAGTCCTATATATCAGGTGAACAAACAAACAAAACAGTCCCAGGTAATTGCAAAAGCAGTTTCAGTTCTAAATACTTAAGCCTTCAGTAAATTTCCTTATTGTACCTCATATACTGTTTTGATGATTTAATGGCTACTAAACTTTATGAAGAAATCTTTCCTGATGGAATATTGACAGAAACAGCCTCAGAAACAGATGTCTAAGAGCTTTACTCATTTAAACCTAGTATAAATTTCACAAATGCAGTAACAAAATGAATATACACTTTGCAATGAACATCACGATAATTTTCATGGGGGGAAAAATGGATAAGATATTCTTATGAAATTTGCTCTATAGTTGTGTGAAAATTTTCACCTGTGAGTGAAGAGTAATACATGCTTTCTTAAAATATGAAATATATGCTTTTCTATCCCTGTCATCCATGAAGAAGAGTCAATAAAACAAATCTTTGACCAGTCAGTCTGGTATTAGTGATTTGTTCTGGCCATTATTAAATTTTGATTGGATGCCATTTAAAAAGTATAATGGAAAGTATATTTTACTTTAAAGTAAAATATTAAAGCATAAAGAGAAAGTGAGATGTGTCAGAAAACTGAGGTAAAACATAAAAATATATTAGCAACTGTGTTCTGAAAGACTCTTCAAAAAAATAAATAATCTCACAAGGCCTCTTTGTGTCAGTTGTGGTTATTTGTCAGCAATATGGGAAACATTTATTCCTTCACAGTTCTCTTTTAAGACATAAATAATAATCTGAAAATAGTTCTGTTGTTTTCTCTCAAGAAAAACAAAGTACTGTCTAGCAATGACTTTAAGCTCTGAAGAACTATAAAACTTCTAATTCTTAGAAAAATATTTTACTTTTCCACATTTTTCATAAAACCGTTTGTCTTCATCAACATCAACGGTTAAAGCAAGAAAAATTTTAAACTGTACATTCATGAATAAAAATATTAAAACCAGGCATAAAAACAACTTTTGATAAACTTTAATTAGGAAGTTATCCTCTCAAAATTAAAGCGATTTGATTTGTCCAAAGCTTGAATTAGAACAGTCTGGTTTTCTTAACAAATTTAGTATAATTCAGAAGTCATTGTCTGTTCAAAAATATATCTGAAGAATTGTTATTGCTCTATGCACTCAGAAGGGCACTGTATTTTAAATTGGATATGTTAGTTAGCTGCTATTTGGGTGACCCTTGTTGTGAGGTAGAAGCTTGTGTGCACTCATGAGGTTGAGAGCTATGCTGGCAGTGGTATGTGCCACCGGTAGGGTTTCCCATGCCAGACAGGTCTCAGCTGAAGGGTCAGACAAAGTGTGTCCATGGGCAGGATGGGCTCGCTAGCTCCCCAGCAACCATCCTAGGAGAAGGACAACTCTAAATCCAAACCTGGGCAGATGGAGCTCACTTAGCCTTGTAAGGCCATCCATCTCAGAGAAGGATATTCTAACCAAACCTACATCCTAAGATATTCACTGTAACTGTCTAAGCTCACTCAGCTGTGGCAGATGAACCTCAGGAGTAAAGGGTGGGGCCAGTTCCATGCACGCTGTGCCTCACCAAAAAAATCCATTGTGCAGGCTCGAAGGGTTCACCCACATTGCAAATCCCTGTAGTGACAGGCAAGGATTGAAACGGCAGGTGATAGGAAGTGCTGGAAGCTGTAGCCCCAACCTGACGTGCAGGTGGTGCAGGACATTGGTCGCTTGAGACTGACCCTGGAGGTGACAGTCTGGTTAGGCAGCATCCTGAATGACCAAGCAGCCTTTTCTAAGGAGAGCCCTGCTTGCTCCACACAGAGAGGGGCCTAGAAAGGGTGGCCTAAACAAAGCTCATCTCCTCACTTGGTTGGATAACTGCGACCAACCGGCTACTTCCATGTGGTCAAACAAAAACAAAGAGATTTCAAAGGCATACACCTGCCTCCAAAGGTGTGTTCAGATTGACACTCGAATGTTGGAACATCAGAACCATGCTTGATATTGCAGATAATGGATGTCCTAAGCATCCATCTGCTCTAATTGCCCACAAACTGTCACGACTCAACATTGACATTGCTGCTCTCAGTGAAGTTGGTCTTCACGAGGAAGGCAGCCTTAAAGAACATGGTGCTGGCTGCACACTCTACTGGTCAGGCAAACCCAAAACCAAAAGTCATCTTTCAGGAGTTGGCTTCATGATTAAAAACTCCATTGCCTCCAAACTTGAAAATCTGCTGACAGGTCATTCCGATTG
>JAWWEV010000115.1:73796765-73811548 GCA_035583235.1 Hafferia zeledoni
ACCATCAGGTTCAGCAGGCGTTCCACGAACCCCCGTCGCTGGTCTGGTCCCTATCCCCAGAGACCAAGACTGCGGCAATAGCCCATCTGAGCCACTTTATGCCACAACCTGTCTTCAGTCTCAAACCAAGACCAGGATTTGAGGAGGGAGGGGGGAGGACTGAGGGGGGGAAACACCCTGAGGAGCCAGGGAAACTTATGTTCTAGTTTGTTCAGAAATCAGCTTAACTTACTGGTATGAATCTAGATAAAGGATTTAATTTTAAAACAACTCTCTTGAAATATGTGGAAACAAAATATCTGCAAAGGCTACGATACATTCAAATAAAATAAAAAAGGAATAAAATTCCTCAAGGATTTTAAGTGTTAATAGTATAGTCTAGATGCCTATAAATGTATTCATTATACTGTGCAAAATATTGCTTGAAAATGATTTTTGTTTTTTGGGGGTTTTTGTTTGTTTGGGGTTTTTTTGTTTTTTAAATATTTTGAGCAATGATGTCAGTCATATAAGCAACTACCAGGATTTAAAAAAAAAGCAAACTATTGGTCAGCTATTTGGTAAAAGAGCTATCAAACAAACCTCATAACAGGTTTTGAAATGTGCTAAACTCTTATCTTATACTAGAATTTCCAAAGCTCTTGAGCAGTTACTGTACCTGTTGATATCAGACTTGTTCATAAGACAGGGAATTACATGAAACATCTTAAAACCTAAAACTGTCCTTTATGTAAATACCTCAGAAAAGAGACATATAATAGCTCCAAAATAATACAATTCACCATCTCAATACAATTATTCAGCAATAGTGAATTTTTTTTTTTTTTTTTAAACTTTTGAACACATAACTAGAGAAATTAACTTTTTAACTGAATTATATTTTGTTTGGGGGCATGGGAGTTAAATGTCAAGTATCATCCTGTTCTTCTGCTTTCTTCATGTATTTTATTTTCCTAATCTGTCATTTACCATATCTGTGAAATTAACTTGAGAATAGATTTTCTTTGCTTTTTATGTCTTGCCCTTTGTTCAACAGTGCACCTGGGTGCTATGAAGTTGTCATATGCACTTATCATGCATCATCAAAAAAAGTGAAGGATCAAAATGAGAGGCACCTGATGATCAGCTGTTGTCATTGGTAGTGTGTAGAAGGCTTTGTGTGAACTAGTAAACCAAGTCTCACTTTAAAGCCCTTCTACTTCTATGGAAAAATTGATTCCAGAAGAGGATCAGGTGACTAGTTGAGGAGTTGCTATCATTAGTGCTGTCATGTAATGTTAGTTGAAAGGAAATCCTTCCTAAGGAAATATATAGCATCAGTAGCACCGATGATCTTGTGAGATAATACTTCACCAGCCAAGTTTCACTGTTGAATCAGGATAAAGCCCTTTATAAGTAAATTAAATTATGTTTCAATGAACAAGCCAAAACCATCTATATAAAAATTAATTGAGGAAAAAATGGAAATATAAATGATCTAAATGAACAAAGGAGAAGAAAATCCTTTAGTCTCAGAGAAGGAACTAGAGAACATGGCAGTATCATATCTAAAGGGCTACATATAAAATAGATTATGATTATAGGCACTTAGTATGAATATCCCATATGAAAACACTGAATTCAGCACACTCTTTTACTTATTGAATTCTGTTACTAAATTTCTGATTTAAAGATGTAAGTCAGAGAAGACACACAATCTCTGAATGTGGGACAGTTTAGATAGCAAAACCAGTGCAACTGGAAGATAGCACCCTTCAGCCTCTTCTGTCTTAACCCTTTTTTGCTCAGCTGAAGCTCTGAAGGGGAAGGGGAGGAGGAAATCAAGATTCTTCATTCAAATGAAAGAAGAACAACAAGGGAAAGAATAATTATGTAACCTTGTGTCTGTGTACAACTCAGAACTTGTATCATCTCTTGGGAGTGTAAAATAGTACTGTTTATGAGGACTGTTGGCCAAGTCTTGAAAGTACTGAAATCAGCTCTTTACGAGCTAAGTGAATGCTTCTGATTTGAATGCTTAGAAATCCCCAGAATGGTAACACAGGCTGTTGCAATGGGGTTTTTTTGCAACATAGAAGCATATTAACTAGAGTGTTCATACTCAGGTAAAATCATGTGAATGCTAAATATCTAAGGCAAGAAAAAAATACAACATTCTCGATGTTGGTTCAATGTCAGTCCTATCTGATATTCTTTTCAGAAAAAAATTTCTAGTGTTTCAACAATGTCCTATATTTCCTTCACCATATTGTATGTATTTTCTTACTGCTGGTAGTTTTTTCATTTCCCTGTTCATCTATATGGGCTTTAAACAAACCCAAATAAAACAAATAAAAACCAAAACAAACAAACCCTCCCACAGAATACTATCTACTTCTGACTATATTTATTACTAGGTGGCATGCATAATCTCTGCACCTGAGAAATTCATCTCAAAACACTTCAAGTTTCTCTCCATTACTCAAAATAATTTAATTTTACCCATCATTTCTTGAATATTTCCAAAATTTCCAAAAGACTGCATTACAGTCTTCATAGCTACCTTTTCTCCATATACTATGAAGCAGTAGTTGACTCAAATTTACAGAATTCCTTATATTTATTTCTTCACACAGTCTGTCACAGCTTATATTTAGGAATATTTCAATACTTTGTATTATTGTATCTTATTATTAGTGTCTTGTTTGTTTGTTTGATTGATTTTGTCTTATTTCATGGAAAATTACTTGTATTCTATTTAACATACAATTAGAAAGATGGTAGGCAACGTTTCTGATGTCTGTAGCCCTTCAAACCTGTTACATGTGCAGAAGGAAACTCACACAGGTGACAGACAATTTTGATCATGTCAAGATTATGATTAGGTTTTTAAACAGAGAAACAGTTCTCTGTTCCAGCATTAACACAAATTAACATGTTACAATGTCTGGAATGTGACAAATGTGTAGAACTTCCCAAACTTCTCTATCAGAGACTACATTTGAACATTAAGATTTGGACTTTCTTTCATTTGTGCTTCAAAGATTTTTTTACAATGTCTCAAAATATGGGTGCAAAAGCATGAAATAGAAAAGGTAATATATTTGCTCTTCATCTGCAAGAGTTCTGTAAACATTCTATAAATAAAAGAATGTAACTGACTGTACGGGGAGGAAGACGTTTGTGAATAGACTTTCCTTTTCCCTAATCTCCTGCAAGACTTCACTTCTGTTTCTTCTCTAACTAGAGAGCAGACAAAGATGAGAGCTGAGGTCACAGACAGTGCACAGATAGGGATTCTTCCACCTGCAGCACCACAAAGGTCACGGAGCGCCTATAGGCTTCTGGAAATATATCTACATAATAGGATTACCTTAGTTATTCTTGTGCTAGAAACCAGAGATAGAATTATTGCAGAAACAGAGTTCTTCTCTGGCTAGCTGATACCTCAGTAATACAGTGGCTCTGAGAGAGATACATTCCATAGGGGGATGAGATGTACAACCTGCAAATGAAACAAAGTAGGAGCATCTATACCACCTGACAGTGATTTTTAGTATTGGATAGGATGATTAACCACAGGAAAATTATTAAGAAGATAGCCATTCAGAGACCACATTTCACTGTGTTTTATGCTTCAGAAGAAAGCATTTCACAACAAACAAAACCACAAAAATCCCCACACCAATCCATAAGAATATTTCTGTTGTTTAGTATGCCTTCATGAAAGCAGCTGTATTTCAATGTGTAGGTGAAACTGTCTTTCTACAGTCTTTCTAGAGCTACCTGACCAATAGTCAGAGCTATTCTGTGTCTTTTTTCTGTTAAAGGAAGAGTTAAAATGCTGCCTCATTGAGAGTAATAGGGACTGAAGACAAATGCAGCGCTCCTAAATGTGTCATTGGACTCAATGCTTGATACTGAGAGTGAAAATGTGCAGTTTCAAAGAACCAAATGTTCTAATTCACTCTTTGCTACAGATAAGTTTTCACTGTTTCTTGCAGCCCATTGTCGCATTTATATTACGAAAAAGTACATGGAAAGTCAGGGTGTTCAGTAGGTTAGTGCTGCAGGTCCGTACAGAGAAGCTAGAGAAGCACAAGCAAAAAAACCCCCTCTGTGTGTGTTATGGTATAGTTACTGTCAGCAGTCTGTAAACACCAGTTTTTATTTTTTATTCTCTGTTTTTATTTTCACATCTTTTCTCTATTTCCAAGTGAAGGGAAATTGGAACAAGGGGAATATCACTCTGTGTGTCATGTTCTTCCTATTTCTTGTTCAACACATTGCAGCTTTAAAACTATAACTAATGAGGATGAAGATTTACAGTTTCATGGGTTCAATGTACTGTGTATGCCATGGAAAGTCACTGACTGTTTCATGATATCAAGGAAACAAAACCTCAGAAGAGTTCAGCCTGCCTCATGACACTCTTCATCTTATTTTTCATGTAAGTCTGTTTGATTTTTCAGAATATAAAAGCTTAACCATTAGCTGTGTAATATTTTCCCTTACTTTCCTGATGGAACTTTGTCAGCAAGTAACCTTCACAGAAGGGAGCCTATAAGCAGTACCTCCACACACAAAGTCATAAGAGCAGGTTGTTGCTATTTTTGTGGCAGTTTTCTCAGCTTGCCTCTGTTAACAGTGAATGATAATAACATTCTCTTTTGTGTAGCTACCTAAAAGGCTGTTCTCTGGGTTATGGTAATTGTTTCGGTGAAATCCACAAAAGCCATAATTAAATGTAAGTGGAATAATTAGGAAATAGCTTCTGCAAATGTCTATGGTCTAAACATATGTGCATTTATATGCTGCACACAAAAGTAAATAAAACCCTTTAGCAAAGTGGTGTCTTGCTCTGACTGTTTAATTATTCCTTCAATGATACTTTTACATACAATGGAATACACACTGGAATACTGCAACAGACAAAATAGTCAGCAAGTTCTGTCACGTCTTCCTTGTCTAAGGCACTCATGACAATGATAGGCAAAGAAATAGAGGGGAGGATGCAGTAAGGGAAAATGTCATGCCTGTTATATATTCTCTAAAGTACATAGCAGAGGGCTGGGTTCTGCAAAAAACATAAATATTTAATCCCCAAAATCTACATTGTTGTTGCCAATTTTATTTTCAATTTACAGCTTCACTAACATAGTTAATATATAGGTTTACTGCAGTGTTGACAAGGTTTTCGTAGTCTTAAAGGATATCTTTAAAGCTCTAATAATCTCAGACACTCACAAAGCCTATATTCTGTCTTCGTTTGCTGTTTAACTGCTTTTAGGTTGATTCAGTGCTGTAACTGCAACCTTTATGTCAGACCCTATAAACCCAATTTCTCAGGCTCTTCAATTCTAAGAGGTATCCCTTTGTAAGGGACCCTCCAAGCCTTTTTATAAAGTTCATCTTGCAAATGCCAACCACACTAAAAGATTGGCAAAGTCAAGTCATTTTTTCCTCTTGCATTTACAGAAAATAACATTAAGGACTATTAAAATAGATGTTTTGCCACAGCTTTAAATAGGAGCACAACTCATTTGTGTCATATTCATTCAGCTTCTATTAAGATACATTTGTCAGGAAGGTGATTAAGGTGAGACTATCACATTCTTATCTTGAATAAACAGGAGACCAAATCACTTAGTAGCATAAAGAACGTAACTAATTTTACCCTTCCATTGTTCAAAGAAACAAAGAGAACTAGTGGGAGGAGAAACACCAGACTTCTGTGTACTGGTTACAGTAACTAGCTTGCAACGGTAGCAATAAATCAATCTATATAAAGAGTGAGATAATTCTTACCAGCCCAGAAGAAGGGCAAGACTATGGCCAGTCAGCTATGTGTTCATAGGTTACAGCCACTGCTATACACTGTTAGCCCTTTCCTGTCTCTTTGGAACCATACAAATTTCACTGAAGAAAACAGTGTCTTCTCGAATCAAGCATCATAAACACAACTGCCAACTCTTTCTTTTTCAAAGGAATATGGTAGAAATATTTCAGAGAGCTAAAAATGTCAATGACAAGGCCAACCATGGATGATTTGCACTTACAAAATGCCAAGAGTACAACATATAAAATATTGTTTTCGTAACACTATACAGATTATGTTGATAAGGGCTAAAAACAAAATTAAAAGAAGTTTTCAGTCTTAAGTCTCATCCTTAAGATTGTCTACAGTTCAAAAAACAGAAGGTTAAACAAGGGGTTGAGAAATGCTTGTAATTTTGAATAACCCGCTTAAAAGATCCTTCTTGATCTTCACTGCTTTACATTTGGGGAATGAATGTTAAGAATAAGTGTTTAAGTGTAGTTCATGTCATTCAAGTCAGAGCGTAAAGGCTTTCAGCATGTTTTCCTCTGGTAATTCTCTCACAAAGGGCAGTGTTATCCACTATGATCCAAGCTAAACCAGAACTCCCCATATTGCAGCCCTGTGTCCAACATCACCTTAATCTGCTGTTTGAGATCATCACTTGAGTTCACATCACATCCAAAAAGTTCCTCAAGACCTTGGATTAGGAGGGCCGCATGTTCAGTCCTGAAATTCTTATAAGAGGATTCATCGTATCTGTTCCTGCCTTGCTGAGCCAAATGAAAACATAAAGCTGCACCTTAGGTGCAAGTCAGACTCCTCTAAAAATACCAGATGCAGTTCAGTGCATTGATTGCCCCATCACTACAACAGTCAGTTTTAGAGAATGAGTACGAAAATAACACTAAGCCAGTTTTATTCACTAACGGGCCTTTGATCATGTAATAACCCCTTCTGCAGGAAATCCCTTAATGGCATGTTTTCTCACTTATTACCATCCCCAGACAATACTTAACACAGAATAGAGCTAACATAAGACAAAGACAGATTATTAGAGACTGATTCTAATTTTCATTTTCAACCTCCCTCCCTGCACTGCAGCTGCACAAATCTCTCTTCACAGTCCCAAATAAATGTTCCATGAATGTAATGTTCTTCACAGTAGAGGAAGCACAAGCAGCCCAGACTAAAGAGAAAAAGCTACAAATGACACAATGCAGCTTGCAAACAGATATCAATACAGGCAGAATGATATACCATAGAGAATTATACAGTTCTCTTGTGCTAAATAACATTATCAGTTAAAAAAAATAAAACAACAACAAAAAAACACAAAAATACCCATAACCCCAACAAACAAAGCAAAACAAAAATAAACAAACAAAACCAATGCTTCCACAAAAACTAAAAATCAGGGGCATGGGAAAAAAAAATATAGAAAAGAAAAAGAAAATTAAAAAAAAAAAAGAAAATAAGAAAGAGGAAAAGAAAAAGAAAGCTGAAAAGAAGAAAGACATGTAGGGAAGGACTCAAGGCTGGTTTCCATTCTAGGACGAAAGTTCTTATGTGTCAGAGCTAGAGAAATAATAAAAAAGAGTGTGAAGATCCAAGTGCACCATCATTTCTTTCCCATACAAGCTCACAGTTGAGCTGGGGCTCTGACTGCTTGTAGCAGAGATGTTCCATGCTGTGTCTGCCACAATAGACATCTTTGGCTTATTTCCCAAATGCAGAGTATATGCAAGAGTCTAACTACACACTGTTTGTAGTCAGTGATCTATCTAGAGTTCTATGAAAAAGGAGCAATAGGGTTCTAGCAGCACTGGAAAAGGACTAATGTCATTTTGGGAGATGAAGATGCTCAGCAACTCTGAATAAGAAAGGATCATGTCCTTGAATCCTGATTATAGAAAAATTGTATTTAGCACAAAGCCTGATTTATGAAACAGGAGCCCTGAGAAAATGAGATTAAATCAGACTTTGGTGTAAGCTGAATCAACATCAGGATTTTTGTAACGTGAAACTACCTAGATGATCATACCATCAGGTAGATTTGGGTGGAGTGAACATTCCTTTGGTCCACATCTGGCACATCCACAGTGTAAGCAGAATTGGTCTGGCTGATTATGTGTTTCCTTGAGATTTATCCTGATTATTACTGGATTGACTTTTCTGTGGACAAAAACTGAGCTACAGAGTAACCCCCACACTCTCTCATAAAGGCAACTGCAAATGATTTTCACCTCACATTTCTCTTGCTGTAGAAGTTGTTACTATTTTGTCTCTTCCACTTCACAGAAATGAGACAATTTTTTTTTTCTTTCTGTCTAGAAAATGGAGTAATACTATGTATTTTAGTATTGTTATGTATTAGCTCAAATATAGCTCCTGAAGAACTAAGGCTGTCTGTATTAGCATCCAAAAGCAGTCTTCAAGCTAGGAGAACATTAGCGGGTAATAAAATATGAACTCAAGGGTGACATCTGGTCTGCACCAAAGAAAAGTAGGTATCGCTACATTTCTGCCCCAGAGAGAGACTGAGTATCAGAATCTGAAGATATGAAGAAAGAAAGGATATGGAATAAAATTAAGTATTCCACAGTTCATATTTCTCTCTTAAACTGGTAAAATAAGAAAAATAAATAGCATGGTAAAAGAGAGATAAAGTCAAAACAATAAAATGTGGGAGATCACCAGAACTATGAATTGTGGAAATCATACTATAAAAAGTGGATATATGATGATGATGAAAGGCTAAAGGATCTCTCACCAGAAGATGACATGAGACACGAGGATACTGCTGTTTAAAGACTTTTGTTGTTTGTGGCGCAGTTATAATTAAAGCCATTATGGTGTCCCCAGTTGTATTTCCCCTTAGTCATCCCATCTTCTTCCCCAAATTCCCCTGTTTAAGGTTCTTTTCCCACCTTTTCTGCCTGCCATTATGTTCTTGGTTATTATCTGCTGTTGCCCATTGATCATTTAATGTTTCATTCCTCTATGTTATTGGTGTGTATCCTGATCCTCTTCTCAGCCAATGAGGATCAGGGTACCACCCAGTTTCTCGACTCCTCCCACTAAAAATCCTATATAAGGAGGCACATGCCTCCCAATAAGTGCTCTTCGTTCCTGCCTCCTGACTTGTCTGTGTCTCCCACTCAGTGCATCGGGTGGTTGGGTTGGAGAGTCATTCCCACTCCCAATAGGGAACAGAGATAAACGACCTCAATAAAAAGTAAGCCAAGAAGTGAAAAAATGCTCCCCCAAGAAATTTAATACAAGCAATTTAACAACACACTTTTTTGGGCACTGACTGTCTTTTCTTTTCCACATGAATGTTCATTATTTGTACTTGTGGATATCCATGTTCCACTATTCAAAACAGGAATTAAATTACTAACAGCTGAAGACTACTTTAGAAAATAGCATTATGTTTGAAGTGGTTCAGAGAAGAAAAATTCAGAGTCAAAGCATTCCAAAGTGGTGATGCTTTCAGCAGGTTTATTTTTGTGTCTCAAAACCAAGTATAGTGGGCTGTTCCGTGTTGTGCTGAAGTCTTCTCAGTTCATTTGCAGTGCTTTAGCTGCAAACTACTGAGAGGGAGAACTGACTCCTCATGCTGAACAGAGCTGGAAACTGGGACTTGGTTGGCTTGAGCACCTTTATCCATTGTGAGATGATGGATAGGATTAAATCTAGTGGACACTCATAATTGTAGGGCAAAAAGCAGCTGCAGATCCCTGGACAGACTGAGGTTGACATACTCACCAACACCATGACAAACATCTGCTCAGAGAAACAGAATGGAGTATGGAACAAAGTGGAGATTACATGGCCTCCCTCTGTTCAAATCCCAGCAGAATGGGGAAATATTGTGATACTGAGACTGTACAGAGTCTGTCTGACAAGGGAGAATCAAGATGTTCTGCTGCTGAAGTTACCAACAATGTCAAACCCCATCCTCAGGTGCCAAGCCACAATCACTCTCCTCTCCCATTAGGAGCACCAATCAGAAAAAAACCCACCAGTATTTATGACTAGAACCACTCAAACTCCACCCAAAAATAAAGAAAATAGTATAAAAGTAAATTGGGGATAGGGTGAGAGTGGGAGAAGACCTCCACCAAGGCTCCTGGGATCAGTCAACAAGCTGAGTCCATCTCATCCCCAGAGTGATGCCTTGAGTGAGAAATATACTCTACGTGAATTAAATGCTGCTTTTAGGTCAAGAGCTTTTGCTTGTGTTTACCCCACAGCATATTAGTAGATTGCTCCGTATCAGAGCTTTTGTTTGCTTAATATATGTATCAGTAGATTGCTTTAAAATGTGTTTTTGGAGTAGACACTATCACTGACAACCTTTGAACCTTATTAATCTGTCACAATTTGTATAATAAAAAGTGTTATTCCATAAACTGTTAAAGTGAGTCCTTGCAGTTGCCGGCAGCAGATAATACCTTGGCAGGACCTTCTGAGGGGTCTTTGATCTGTTGAGCCCCCCCTCTAAAAGGGTGGTCAAAGTACCCTCTGACCTCCTGAATCTGTTCATTATCCGATGCCAACACACTGTCAGACACCAGGGTCTTGACTTTCCTGGGAATACCGACAGGCAAAAATCTAAATTCCCACCTTTCACTTGACACCCCTCCAGGCACGGAAAGTGTGCAGAGCAAGTCTGGGTGCTCACTAGGTGATATGCTGGTGGTCAAATCTGCTGTGGAACCTCCCCACCCCCCATCCCCCCTTCCCAAAACAGCTGTGCATAGGATAGTTGGACAGCATCCAAGTTGAACAGGCAACCCGGTGATGAGAAGGCCAGACCTGTTACTGAAGACACAACCCAGCATCATTTTCCAATTTCCTTCAAGTACAGAAATGTGCTGTTGAACTGTTTCTCTCTCAACATGAGGGGAAAAGAAAATCCTACCTAAGGGAAGACTAGATGACTATAACTGCCTACGGTCAGTTTTCTGCAGGAGTAGAGTGTGCTACATGGTATAAATAAATAAATAAATAAAGAATGATGTTACAAAGGAGGGAATGAAGTTAAATGAGTAGAAAATGAAGAAAGACAATAATATCTCTTTTTGGCAGCAACCTGGATTTATACTGTATACAAATAGCCAGGGGATGGCAGACATGAACTTTCAAACATTTTTAGGCAACCCATTTTTCATTCTGACACTTATGCCATTCTGTAAATTGGAAAGCAATATTCTTTGAGGTCATTATGAGGATGTAAATATTGATGCCTGTTAGGAAGTCAAACACTGTAATGATAACCCCTTACTCGACATATATACTAAATAAAATTGTTTTAAGGAAATTTAAACTAAAAATTCTGTTTACAGGTACAGAGGAACACAAAGAAAATATCTGCATCTCCAACAGATGGAGATACAAATAAATGAGTAAATTTAACTGAAAAGCTGTTTTAACAGTCTTCCACTATGAGGGGGAAAAAAAAAAAAAAAAAAAAAAAGACGTTGGAGATATCTTTGATAAATTTTGAAAATATCCTTAATTTTGAGCAATTATTTCAGAATTATAAAAAATTATCTATAATTTAGTTATCTGAAAGTCTTTAAACTGACACACTGCAAGAATTTCATAATTAAGCTAGTAGACAAAAATTGAGTCAGTTGCAATTATGAATCATCTAGATTATTGAAAAGAAAATTTAAGAGCATTAAATGATGAAATTTCTTATCAGACACTTGCTGGTTATCTGTCAGATTTAAAGTGAGACTGAAACAAGTTTAGAAATAGGATTCAAGATTGTTAATGAGAATCAAAAAATGTTTCACTCAAGAATAGGCAATATTATCTGCCTTTTTATACAATGAATTTTAAAGAATGTCAACTTTTCAATGAATTAATCAATATTTTCATTTTCATGCCATATTTATAATTTTTAGATCTATCTCCTGACATATTTTAAAATAAATAACTTAGGCTACTTTTTTTTTATTCTGTTTATCTTCAAAAAGCCATTTCTCACCTTAAAAATAGGCATTGATCTGGTCAGATTATTGTTACCTCAAAAATTGTAACATTTGTCTGACCAAGATGACAAGAAAGTAAGCTTCAATTAGCAATCAGTGCATAAATACATGAGTTCATGAAAAAAACCCACTATCTCATATGTGGGTAAGCTTTAAGGAACAGTGGCAAGTGTGGACTAATACACATCAATTCCTATAATTTAACAGGCTGAATATTCTGTAAAAATTCCCATTAATTCCATTTATGCCAGGCAAGGTGTTAGAAAAGTGGTATGATTGTGGCACACTCACCTTCATAATGAGTTGCTATGAAAAATGACCGACCTAGGACAGAATCCATATTAATAATTAATCTGTGCCACCAATGGGGTGCTGAACTCACTGGGCTTAGGATCAGTTATCTACTTCTCACAATCTTTTCCTAACAAGTAAGATACATAAACCTGGTTAAATTCAAAGTCAGTAGATTTTAGGACATTCAAGCAAAGTTCACACTGTTCAAGTTTTAGTGTTAAAGATGTCAATATTAAATATAATGCATTAAGAGGTTGACATCATAATAAACAGATGGAAAATTGGGTCATTCAATTTTATTCTAGAACAAGACCCCTTGCAGTTCATCTAGTATGTATTCATGCATGAATAGCTTGTTTCAAAGATGATAATTCATAGTATCATCCATTTAAAGTATAATGGCACCTTGCAGTGCTTTTTCACAATCACTGTTTAAGAATCGTTATTTGATTTTGTAAAGTAAAATATACGCAGGGATTCCCCCAAGGAACAGCAAAACAGTAGAAAGGATTATTTCAGAGGTAAGGACAGTGAAAACTTACAGGTCCTAATGGCACTGTGCAGGCAGCACCAGGCCTCAGAGCAAAAGGCAAAGGCAAAGCTTTTCATTCATTCCCTGTGTTTAATCATTACTTTCCCCTGCTCGGCTCCCCTATTGGTTGTCAAGGCCTTGCAGCACATCTGTGAGTATCATCTCTCTTGTGCCCAGAGAGTAACCTTCTCTGGAATGCATGCAGAGAAGCATCCAAAAACTGTGACGGGGAAAGATGCCTCATTCCAGGAAGGAAAGCTTCCTTAGTGAAAAATAACTGCCTCCTTGGTAGCAATATCTTCTGTAAAAGAGCTATTTACTCCTACAGATTTATAATATTGCTTGTGTGTTTTGCTAGCTTCCAAAGAAATCCTGGTAGGCCTATGGTCTAAATGTTAGATAAACTGAAGCCCCAGCATCTCTGTAGTCTTATCACATTAATTTTGCTCCATAATTACAAAAAGACATAACAGATATATTGCTGATGTGCAGCATGATTGAACTTGGTCTTTTCAAAACAATGCTAGTAGTACAGAATTTTTATATTACAGAGGGTCCAAACACATTAAGAAGAGTTGAACAACTGATATTCTGGAAGTGGGTCCTTAACTCAAGTTAATGTGATATCATCACATAAGCTTCTTGAACCAGATTATCTTGGAGGCAAGATAGACTAATCAAATATGTTGAGTTAGGAGGGACCCACAAGGATAGAGTCCAACCCTTAGCCCTGAACAGGACCATCCTCAAGAGTCACACCATATACTAATCTGAGAAACCCCTTACCTGTTTTATTCTATTGCTGTTACACAATGTTTGCATTTTTATAGCATTCTGTTTTTGCAATCACTCTACATGAACACAAACACAAACAAACCAAACCAACAAACAAAAGCAACCAACAAAACAAATGCAGTTACCAGGATAAAAACTGAAAGGTAGAGAAGAGGCAATGAAATTACTGGAAAATCTAAGTTCTTATCATGAAACTCAGTCTGCTCATACCAGATATCACGGGTTCACAGGTGGACCTGAACTGGTTAACAGTCTCATACAAATTAAAGTGATTCCTAGCTTCATAAGTAATTTCTGGAATACAATGTTAGACTATTTCTGTAGTTTGAACCCATGTATAGTTGAAATAAAGAAAAATGAAAAGAAAATAAGTGTATCAATCTGAATGCTTATTACAAGAAAAGAAAGCTTTGAGGTGAATCTTGGACAATTAATAGTATCATTAACCTGGTTATAATCGAGTCATTTTGATTTAAAGGGCCATATGTTGTTTCCATAGGCTAGATTCTGGCCAAAGCTTATCTGTTAGAATGCTGTACTGACTTTAAAATATATAAAAAGAAGTGTCCAAAACAAGTCATTAGTAGGAGATTTGAGTTATAGATAAAAGCTAAATTGAAAAAGCCTGATAAGCTTATCAAATAGAGTTACATATTTAGCTGTACTGCAACCATGTTTCTTGGACACTTCTTCCCAAACTTGAATTGATGCAGATAACAGCAGATATTTTGTCTTCTGGGACTGTGAAAGCTACACATGTGCTTATGCAAATACCAAATTGAGATGAGTCTGTGATTTAAAATCCTATTATCTGAAAACTTATTGAGTCATATGATCGCATTCTGGACTAGAAAAACCTGCTCGATCTCTTAAACCTGGAACACAAATATGTTTGTTTCATTTTGGGTTTTGGTTTGTTTTTTGTTTGTTTGTTTGTTTGTTTTGTTTTGTTTTCTCATTAGGCAACTTTGTTTCAAAACTTTCAGGGAGAAAGATGAAAACATGCCAGTTAATAAGGTATGCTCAAAATGTCTCTCCATTTTGAAGCAACTAACGGTCTGAAATGTTTCAACACAAAATAGCAGGAGCTGTTTTCAGTCACTTTCCTGCTCACTCTAAGGTAGTGCTGAGATGAAATTTTTTACACCTAATCAGACCACTCTCTAACATGTGAACTCCAGCTAGAGAGATGTTTAGTCATGGCTCTCTTGAATGTTTAGAAATATTCAGAAATAATAACAATATTCAGAAAATAGCAAAAATATTTAAACAGAGATTTGTTATTATTATTATTATTATTATTGTTGAATAAGAATTCCAAGAGAATAAGGATGAGATTATATTGCAAATGAAGATG
>JAWWEV010000115.1:73811648-73834622 GCA_035583235.1 Hafferia zeledoni
TTATTATTATTATTATTATTATTGTTGAATAAGAATTCCAAGAGAATAAGGATGAGATTATATTGCAAATGAAGATGAAAGGATATTTATGGCCTAATGTAAATTACATAATTTGTCTTTAATGTTGCAAATTTCAAGTAGATTATGTCTTCAGGCAACCAGAAGAAGCCTCATGTTCACAAACTCTTCAAGTCCTCATGGGGACTTAAAGTACCCTGGCATCTCCTGAAAAGACAGCAAGGCACAATCAGACCAGGAAATTCCAACACTTGCTTACAAGAGTGTTGGAGAAGCCAAGAGGAGACTTTCTCTGCTGGATCTCATACTTACAGACATGGAGGAATCAGGATGAGGGACAATATTGGCTGCAGGTGGTGGATTTCAGTATTCTCAAAGAAGATCAAGGCAAAAAGTTGGATTGTAATCCTGGATTATGGCCTTTGGCATTCCAAGACTTGCTTAGAAGAATCCCAAGGAAAGCAGTAATGGAATGCAGTTACAATTTTACAAATGTCAAAGCCCACCTGTACTGAATCCACAGCAAGGCAACAAGAAGGGTTTCTACAGATAGGTAAATAGCAACAAGAAGAATAGGGAAATCACGTGACAATTGCAGGATGGGGCTGGAAAACTGCTGGCAGAGGACATGGGGGAGGCAAGTACTTGGTATCTTCTTCAGTTTGGGTCTTTATGGGTAAGCTTGGCCCTCAGAAAAGTTAGGTCCCTGAGACCAGAGAGAATGTCTGGAGAACAGAGTACTTACTCTTGTAAGGTTAGGGAACTTTTTAACAAATTGGACATATTTAAACTGATGAAACTTGATGAGATGCCAAGGATCTAGAAGCTGACTGATGTAATTGTGATGTCACTCAATAATCTTTGAAAGCTCATGGTGGTGGGCAAAGATTCCTGAGGACCGGAAGAAAGCAAATGTCACTCCTCCCTTCATGGAGGGCAACAAGGAGGATGTGGAAAACCACAGGTTCATCAGCCTCATCTCCTTTCCTGTGAACATGATGGAGAATATCCTGGAAATCATTTCCAAATATATTGAGGTCAGGCAAGTTCCTTAAAGTAGTCAGCATGGATTTACAAAAGGAAAATCATCTTTGGCCAACTTAATAGCCCTCTCTAAAGAGAAGACTAGCTTCACAGAAGAGGAAAGAAAAGTAGATGTTTATTTTTTTCTTTAGCAAGGTTCTCAGAATTATCCCCTATAAAAACCTCAAAGTGATGAACTATGAACTAGATCAGTGAACAATAATGTAGAATGAAAACTGGCTCATGTGTCATAGTAAAAGGGTTGTAGGCAGTGTCAGAAAGTCCAGCCACAGGCCAGTAACTAGAGATGTATCCAAAGGGTCCATACTGGCTCTCATATTTTTAATATCTTCATTAATTTTCTGTATGATGGGATATCATCTGAGAATGCAAATTACATAAATTTCTATTGATTTACCTGGGTCTAAATGGCCCAGACAGTTAGGGTGGTTAAAGCATAAAGAGAATGACAAGTTTGCTACTGTGTTGGGCTGCTTTCCATACCCTGGGCTTAACAGCCAGCAACCTACATGTGTGGAACTGGCAAGCAGCAACCCTTGGCATAAATCCATCATGAGGTTTGAACTTGTACCTTTGAAATAAAACTACTACAAATTTAGTCTGTGGTTGATAGTGTTGCAGAAGGAACATTAACTGCTCAAACCTTTACCACTCTTTCGTATTTTCATGTATTTTTTTTTCAGGTAAGTTTAATGTAGTACTAAGTATCTTATTTCCCCCAAACAAAACTCCTACTGTCATTGCAAAGAAGGGAACTTTAAGATTTTTTCATTATTTTTAGATTTGTTAAGTAGCTAGAGAAACTATACATTTTGTGATTAGGAAAGATAATCATTCTCTTAGCTCTGAGAATTCTTGAAAGACATGCTTATGTAAAATTACCAGTGTACACTTCAACATTCAGAAAAAACAAGTTCAGTGATACAGAATGTCATTCCTTGAAAAAGAAAAAAAATAAAAGAGAAGGCTGATATGTTTGTCCTCAAGATCAGATCCATCATTTCCTTTTTGTTTTTAGTTAACATTTTTCTTAATTTCCCACAATTCTGTCATTCCAGTCCAAGTTACTGTTCTTAAATAGAAATAAAAGGAAATTCTTCAATTTTGATGAGAATTATATTTCATGGAAAATTTCTAATTACACTCATAAAATAATTAATTGCTATATATTTCAATTTAATAAATCTCTTAATCTTAACTTTTCAAATTTTAAACCAATTAAAAAAGTTCTCTTTCCAAAGCTCATCCTGTATATCTGTGGTAACCTTTTTTTTTTTTTTTTTTTTTCATTTTTAATGCACCTAGTTTATTATTAAAACCTTTGTAGAAGGCATGTGAACATGATGTTGTATTCCTATATTGTGACCATATAGGGAAAATTCCAGTAAGATGAGTCAGTATAATAGCTCCTTTGGGTTGGTTGGGGTTTGTTTGTTTGTTTGTTTTTTATTATTGTATTGCTGCAGTGATTAGGACCTCAGGCAACGAACTAGAACAATATATTACTAGACTGGCAGTCGATCAGATCACTATCACTTCAAACATCATTTAAGAAGATCTAAATTTTTTATTATTTATATAGCTCCATAGTTCATGGTGCTACATAGAACAAATCAAAGACAGATTCCCTGCCCCCTAAGAGCTTACAGTCTAGGCAAGTACAAGAACAACAGGAGAAGATAACACAGGCAGGGGACAGAGAGGGGTCGTAATGAAAAGAAAGACAATTAGATCACAGTCACATGAAAAGCTAATGTGTTTATCTTGGTGAATACAAACTGGGGAGATGAAGTGTTTGAGTAACTTTATTTTAAATTAGAACTATATTTAAAGGAAAGCTAGAAGAAATGGGCTTTGAAAATAAACTTGATAGTGTCAGAGCTGCTTGTAGGAAGGCAGAGAGGCAAGACTGGAAAGGAAGGGGATGGGATTTTAACATATTTGATGTTGGAAAGAAATGATCTTGTAAGTCAGAAAAGCCAACCTCAGCAACCCTTTCTTTTCCCATACATCCTCGAAATCATGATAGAAAGCCCAATTGCTTCTGTACACCCAATTTTGCCTTAGATATTATTCCAGTACATATTCGGGGCTGTATTGGATAAAATTTTAATTTTGACACAAAATTTAGTTTTGATACTTTGAAAATAGTCAGTATTTCAGTCATCACATTTTGTGTTTATTGATCTATTTGGAGAATGATGTATTTGGAGAGTAAGTGAAGCTGTGTCTGAAGTATACTTTACATATTTTTCTAATATCCTTAATATATTAATAATTCAAAAATTATTTTATAGCATAATTTTTTACCTCTTTGTATGCCATTACCTCTGCTCATGACTCCTTTTCCCTGAAAACATTTTTATTTTGTAGAGTACCAGGGCCTTTCTCCTACTTCTATTTGAGACTTTGGATTTGGGTGTGGGTTTTTTTCCCTCCATAAATTATGTTTTTTACATTCTGAAATATTAACTACTTAATGTAGTAGGACTGAAGTGTGTTATTTTGGGTTTGGGGAACATTCTGTTTATGAAACCAAGAAGGATTAATGCATAGAACGTCAAGTAATATTAAAATGAAAGAAAAGGTTATTTCAAGCCTATACTGAATTCTTCAACTGAAAATTGAGATAGAAATTTCAGAAAGCAATATCTCATATAAAACCTTCCTGATACTCCGTGAATGTGTCTGTACTGATGTTTATGTAAAATGAGAATACTATGAAATGGCCTGCTGATTGGACAAATCCTCATTTACTACAAAGCACCACAGGTCTCTTGATTTCGTCCAACTATTTAGTTTAAAATTTTCATTACCAGTCCTTCATAAATGACCTTTATCTTATTACTAAGACAAAATCATCATTTTTTTCTATAATATCCACATAATTGTCTATTGCTATACAACCATGAGACAACTTGAAGATCTAAATTGTGTGTCTGGATAATTCCTGGAGATATAGATGCCTATTTTCATTGAAGCAGATACGGGGGGGGGGAAAAAAAAAAAAAAAAAAAGGCCGGCTCAGTTATGACCTCCAATTGTCATCCACCAGGTAGGACCATATAACTGAGCTATAACTACTTTCAAAGTCTTCTCTAGAGTGACATTCAAGGTCAGTCAGAGAAGTACCCATTTTTCTGTCCTGGGAAATCAGCAGACTAATTAATCTGTTACATGAAACCACATAAAGCAGTTAAGTCACAGATTCTGAATCTTCCTGGACCAGATACTCACTTGACTTTAGCTGGTGTAGTTCCATCAATTTTAATGATAGTATAGAAATGTACAGTACATGAGAATTTGGGAATTTGGATTAACCTTTCAGAGGCCTTTCAAAATGATCAAGTTTTCTTCAGTACTGGGGATTTTGTTCACAAAAGTGAAAGGAAAGTAAATCATTGAGCTTTTTGGAGTACAAAGCTACCAGTAGTATTTTTTACTGCTTTGGGGTTCAGGCCATTAGTCAGTTTTCTGTAAATGTCTCAATAGAAAAATAATTACTAATGCACAACAAAGTAACAGCGTGAGTTAATGTATGATGTTTTTTAAAAAAGCCATTACCCTACTATGAATCTGTGGAGCCATGAGTTTCTACTCTTGATGTCTAATACAAATTTCCAGTAACTTTGCATACTTCCCTTAGTAATGGAAGGCTAAAATTCTCACTGAAATCTTAATTAAGACACAGTACTTCTGTGATAGAAGTTTGTTGGGGTTTTTTTGATTTTTTTTTTTTTTTTTTCCCTTGGGGGACTTTAACCAATAAAATATTTGGGACATATTCTGAATTCATACTTTGGCTCACATAAAGCTTAATGAAAATTAGTCATGTGCATCAGGTTGAGAATGAAATCCTGCTTATTTCAACATCCTCAATGGAAAAAAGAAAGGTTTGTTTGAATATAATACAGTATTTTATTACATGATTTTACAAATTTTATTGTAAATCATCAATCAAATGCAATAGCCAATTTTTTTTCCATTCCAAGCCATCATAATTAGTTTTCATTTTGTTGCATGACAGTTACTCTTTTCCCCTTTGTGTTTTAAAGAATTAACTTAAATATAAATTATGTAAATATACTCATTTCCAGAATAATTTCAAAGGTGTTTTTATCTTGTTTATACTTCAGACAAAGATAACCTGTTCTCTGTTATCACATAAATGGGGATGAAACTCACAAATATAAGAGAATTTGCTTTCTCAGTCCCTGTTCACAATGGAAATGGCCAGCTCAATCTCTATGAAGATTTACGATAACTGGGTAGTAGACACAAACCTCAATTTCCCCTCATATTTCATTACATAATTTCACAACTGGAATGATATATCTTATAGTCCTGTGCTATAAAGATGATGACAAAATTAAACTAAGTCCCAGTAAACAAATAATCTCATTATTCAGTGATGTATTATTTATAATAATTTCAGTGTTTTCTTGTGGGTTTCTTTAATTAGCCAAATCCTTGTAAAGACCATCTTCATAAACTTTTTTGGTTAACATAACATTCCTACATAGTTCATCCTATACATTTCTTGTTGAAATAGAAATAAATTTACAGCAGACAGAGGTGCAAGATTCAGCATCTGTCGGGCAGTATTTCAAAATGTTATGTCCAGGAACTCACCACAGTCAGGACATATAAATTAGCTTTGAAGCAGCTAAGAGCCAGATCCTGCAAATTATATCACAAGGTGCTGGTGTGGCTTCTCTCAGAAATCCCAGCAAACTCTCTTGCCATGCATTTAGTGGCAAGAATTGTCAGGATAGGGCACTAAGCTGAAGCTAAGTACCAGTACTAACCCAAAGTACTGTGTATACATTGCTCAAATCACACAGCAAAACCAAAACTAAAACTGACATAAATTTAATGTTTTCTTTTCTTCTTTTTTTTTTTTTTTTTTTTTAATTTTTTTCATTGGATTCAAACAACAAATTGAGTGCACTTTAACTTTTATTACAATGTGGTCAAGAGGTCTGTGTCTTTTACCATTTACACACAGTTGTTCATGACAGCATGTTATCAGCCTAGTGGAAAACAAGGGTGTAGCATGGTAAGCAGTGGTGGTAGTGCACCTATTTTTTTATATTATATAACTTGAAAATATGTCTCTTCTAAGATTCCTTTCTCATGATAAAAATAGTTTTCACCAAACGTTGGTGGTGCACACGCACTACCACTCATGCTTGGCATCACACCCCTGACAGAAACACATGTTCTTATTTTGTTGATAAAAAGTATTACAAAAATTTCCATACAAAAACTATTTTTATAGAAATCTTGCATTTCCACAAATAAACCTGAACATTTTTTTTTTTTTTTGGAAAAAAAAAAAAAAACTGCTCAAGAATTTTGTTCATTTAGTACTGTGACTGTATTGAAAAATGCAGTCCTCCTTAAAGTTCTCAAAATTCACTTCTTTTAGGTGACCCATCCCACTTCCAACATTAGCGAGAATTGCACAGGCTCCATTGAGTTCAATTAGTAGCAGGAACAAGGGTTTCAAAACCCATTCAGGCTAAAATGAAAGCCCTCTGTGTATGAAATATACCGCTTCCCACCCCCCTCCCTCTTTTCACAATTATAGAAAAAAAATTAATTGCTTATATCTAAAGGTTGTAAGATACATTCCTTTTTACTTAGGAAACTTTCATTCATCTAAAAATTGGGTCAAAATTGTGGAAATATTTGTGTTGGGGCTTTTTTAGATCAAAGTTCCAACCCAGTTAAATTTAAGTTACCTTTTTTAAAATTATTTACTTAGTTCAGTGTCACAGTCAAAAAAAAAAAACAAAAAAACAAGCAGGTGAGCATCCTCATATTTATGCTTCTATTCATGGGATTCACATTTCTTCACTTTTAACATTTCTTCCGTCTAGAAAGCTCATATCGCCTGTCCAGAGGGTAGTTTCAGTCTACCAGCAGTTACCATCTTTTCTATGCTGGTAAATTCAGAAGACCACATGATTTCTTGTTCCACTACAGTTCTGAGATATTACTTTTACTAGACTCCTTCTGTGGTTTGTATGAGCTTGGACATTTAGTCTCCATCTCCTGGTAACCGTTGAACTTCAAAAGGAACCTGTAACTTCTCACATAGACTGCACTTGAAATCAGCCACAAAACCCACATGGAACATTCATTCATAAAGAATGGTGGAAACCCATGAAAAACAGTGTAACCCTGCATAAATTGGTTGATCCATGATGCTTGTGATTCGAGTCTGGCCATTGAAACTGCTGAGATCACAGAGTCTCTAGTTCATAGACACAGAGGCATGAGGTAACTCATTTTATTTTGCACTTGTTGCATATTTCCACAGGAAACATTCTCGCAAGGTTGTTTGGAAAAAAGACGACAGTTTGTGCTTGGGGTATTTGGCTTCCCAGCTCTATGCCATGGTTTCTTTACCTGGCAACCTTCTGTCGTTAAACGTGTGCATGTTGATAACTTCTTCTGTTTTCACAATAACAGGGGCCTGTGGCTTGTGTTTTAATCGACGCTGACACTTCAGAGACATCCTTAGCTCCTCTACCATGGCACTACAGAAGGACCTCTACAGAGGGAAATAGAGGAACAAGAAAAAAAAACAGCTGTAACAAATGTCTAACTGCAATGTCTAGTAGCAGATTCACTGTATTGGCACACCCTTGTCAGTCCTGTTAGTTTGCTTTGTCTCACTCCGATGCTCAAAACAAATTGCTGTCTCTAAAATATGCATCACATTATAATTAAAATTATTTATAAAGCTGTGATGACTCTGTAAAAATCACCTTGTCTCTACAAATATTTATCTGGCAGCTACCGACTATGGATGCATATGATACATAAAAATATTTCAAGAAATTTCTGCCAGCATAGATTAGCCTTACAGTACAGCATCTCAATATAATGTGCATCTTAGGTATTCAGTAAAATCTCCTTGGCCACACTTCCAAATAATAACTTAATTTCTATGTTATTTAAATAAATGTTCCTCAACAAAAACAGTTTTAGTATAAGAAATTTACAAAAATTCTTGTTTAAATACTGTCAAAATTCAGATCTATTACAGAAAACTAATATCTATTCCATTATTTTAAGAAAAGAAAAAGAAAAAAAAATCAGTTTTGTGGACCTTTATGAAAAGCACATTATTAGAAAAGCAGTTTATTAGCATGTTTTCATCAAAAGGTAGATCCTAAAAGCCCTTTTTCCATTTTACAGTGCAAGAAATTTGAAAAGTAAAATAAAACTTCCCTATTCCTTCAGTTTGAATTTCTCAACTGCTAATAGCATGCTAAGTAATGAGCCTTGCCTCAGTGTGAGAATTGGAGTATGGATGAAATATGGAAGAAAGGAAGAGGACTCTCAGTTTTGAGGCCTGTGAATTAATCGCTTGGATCATATACCTTTCGTTAAATGTGTTCTGGCTGATAGAGAAATATACTAAGTAAATAATACTTCTCAGAAGCTGAGATGTTATGCCAAGCCTCTGACAATTGCTTTCACCTAAAGCAAATTTGAGGTACAATTTAGCCCTTTGCATTTTTCTCTGTTAATAACAAAAATCCAGGCTAGGGAGATGATCTGGAAAAAAAAAGGCAAATGAAAAAAACAAACAAACAACAAAAAACAGACGAATAAACAAAAATTCAAACAAAAACAACAAAAAAACCCCAAAGCATCCAGAATTACTACAAATGTCTCTTGACTACTGTTTCATTTTGTGTGATTAGTGGTAGTAAATATATAATTGTCCAATTTATCTCTCAAATAAGAACTCTGCTTTATTTCTGAGCTGTTATATCACCATTATTCATACAAACCTGGAGTCTGGAGATTATCCAGAAAATACTTAAACATGTCACCCCACCTAGTTCTTTGGGAACCTAAATTGAAGCTGTGTTTATAAAACTCTGCATTCAGCTTCCAACCTCCAGGGCTGAAAGCACTCTGAGCAGTGAGGCACTCAGTTTTCCACATTAAACTTTATAGCTTTATCATTTGTCAGTAGTAGAAATTCTGTTAAACATATCGATGCTTGGCTTACTCCTGGATCCTATCAGAATTCACACTCAAGTTCTCCATGCGTGTTCATCAACCCAATAGGTATGCTCTGAAAGGACTAACAAAACAAGTTCCTTAAAAAGAATGGCAACTGCTGAAGAAGGACACATGGCAGATATTACACCTTTCTTGTGAGCAGCCAGTCATCAGCTGGAGCATTAGAGCTGAATGTGAGAGGCATTTGAGAGTGTCAGTTTAACAGTGTCTGCCAGAGGAGATTTAAAGCTTCAGTGTCGTAGTAAACAGCTGCAACCTACAGGCATTAGACCATTCCAAGGTAAAAACACTTGCACTTTCTGCCTACTGGTCCTGTTCCACTTTGCACAGAAGCAATTAACAGAGAAAAGGTGAGAGAAAGGGAGAGAGGGAAAATGTGTGCTGTTGTGTAGATTAGGAATTAGAGCACATAGTGGCAGAGGCAAAGCTTTGGTGGTAGTTCCTGATTCAGTGAGGATTTCAATACTTTTAAATAAAATTGCAATTTGTGCAGAAGAGGGAAAACATGAGCTGTCTCAGTCATGGGTTAGAACTGTACTTGAATTCATCAAATCCTGAAAAAAATGCCCTCTTCCTTAATCCCTTGCATGAATAAGGGAACAGGTAGTAGGAAGGAAAGGGCAATCTTACTCTGGCTGTGATACTCTTCCTTTGAAACATTCCTTTTCCCCTACTGAGTTTGAAATAAAGGAATGATACCTACTCAACTTACAATAGAAAGGGTTTAACCACCTAAAACAACAAAAAGTTTAAGTTCTAAGTCCAAAGGAGAGGAAGGTATATCTCTCTGGCTCAGAGTCAAGAACAAGTCCTTCACTGGCAAAAGTTTGTCATTTCTAGCTGGCATTTCTGGCTGGAGTGACCTCTGCAATGGATACTCATTAATGACCCCTGTTAAAAATATTCCTGTGCACTGGATTGATATCCAAGGCAAAACTTTCAACTTTCATTGGCTAAAATTCCTAATTGAATGGCCCGAGTGTAGCATGTCAGATATTCATGCATAAGGTATCTTTGCTGAGCATTGTGAAGAAAACAGGAAACTGTACCTCCTTATCCTGCTATCCTTTGAAAGAAAATATTCAATCCTCTTAGACTTTTTTTTTTTTTTTTTTTTTTTTTAATAAATTGCGGTTTTTTAGAAACAAAACTGCAGTTAGGGTTACGAAATTGAAATTAGCCCTGAAATCTTTCAAAAGGGCAAGATTTACTTTAGTATTACCTATGTTTTTCACGCTAAATTGCTATGGCTTTGAGATCTTGACAATTCCACTATGTGATGAACCTAGCACATAACTCAGGAATTTTGTAGGGAATCCATTAAGAAGTAAATGGTGCGACTCAGCACTATACCACTTTCAGCCATTTTATGGCTGTCAGCTCTCTAAAGACTGAAACAATCTAAGGAACAAATTCCTGCCAATTTTAAAATGATACATTAACACTGAACACTTTCAGGATTTCATCTTTTGTCTTTTTTTGCCAAGACATCTAACAAGAGTGCCAAATTAGAATAAATGCTTTTCAACATGCATCAATCTACCAAAACCTTTGCAAAGATCTGCAAAGGGTATAAATTTTTAGGCAATATCAGTAGGAAAAGAATTACAAACAATATCCAAAAGGTGAGAAGATACACACTAAGATCCTGAAATATCCTGAAAATGAAATCTCAAGAAATTTATTGACACATTTTATCTGAAAATTTTACATGGATATGAAAATTCATTAAATGAGAAATGTTGGAATGACTGACAATGTTAAGAAAGCAGATAACCCAACTCTGAGAATTATTTTATACAGAAAATTCTTCCATTTTGTGTTTTCAAATTATTTTCTATAAATTAAGTTTATGGGAACTTATTTGCACATACTATATTAAAAAAATATTGTTACTGATTCAGAGAATCTTCTCTTTTTTTTTAAATTTCACTCACTGAAATAATCATGTATTTTAAACAAAGATAATTTCAAAGCTATGTAAGAGTTCCTGAATGGTATCTATATTATTCTTTGTGTTCTATCTGATAAATATCCAAAATAGTTTTTACACATATTAAAAATCATATTCAAAAATGTTAGAAATTATTACTTTGTCGTTTACTTTTGTAAATTGAAATTATTAATTTTTGTCTCATTTCAATTCCAGTCTGTGTAGTTTCCATTTTCTGTACAGTTAAACTTTATGTTCTCTCACTGTTGTCATGCAACTTTTGGAATAATGAGGCATGAAAACAAAAAAGCAGCTCTAGAATAGTTGGGTTTTTTGTTGTTTTTTTGTGTGTGTGTGTGTTTTTTTTTTTTGTTTGTTTGTTTGTTTTGTCACAGATGACAGACATTTTCAGATATAATTTCAGAAAATATACTGCAAAGTCCTAATTCTGAATCCAATTGACCAGTCAGATTGCTAGGGAAAAACAGCAAAGTGTTCATAAAACTTACAGGCTGCATTTCAAAATGGTTGTTTATCTTGAAATTGAGCACTTTTAGTATATATTACAAGTCTCTCCACTTAATTCAAAGAAAATGACCTTTTGCCCCGACTTACCTTTCACACTGCATGCATGTTACACGAACATCAGCTATTACTGATTTTTCACTAACCCTTACAAATTCATAAGTTGTCTTCTTAACTACTACCAGAAAGTAAATACTGCCTCCGAGTTGTATTAGATATAATCAAATGATAGAAGAGTTTAAGAATGGTGTGCAGCTCTCTAAACAATAGTGCAGTCAAATACATCTATTTTGTTGCAGAAAATCATGATAAAACATGTAAAAAAGTGTACCAAATAAAATTTCAGTCAGAAGTGTAGTTCTTAGCCTTCTAACACAAAACAATTTTGAAAAAAATTCCTCTCCTTAAGATGAGTAAAGAACTAACTGATACCTCTGATGTTCTTTCCCACAGATGACACCTCATAAGTCATGTAGAATCAAGATGATAATTTCGTGAAATGTTACCACTGCTTACCACTGCTTACGACCTATTTAGAAAGCTTGTGTATGGCCTTATGTGTCTTTGCATATATGTATTACCATGAAGGGCGGATAAGATTTACATTGTTTTCAGTATTTTGCTTTATAGGAATTTAGAAAGGTAATTAGAAATCATATTAGCATTTGTTAGACACAGAATAATGAGAATATCACCACAGACATTGATTTTAACAGTCTAAAAAGAGCAACAGAAAGACAGGAACTGCATACCTGCACCACTCTAAACATTATGACTTAAGAGATTAATAGTCAATACATTTTAAATATAAAATTCTCCAGTCACTTGATGATATTTTTCCTTTCTTTGATGCAGATGATATAAAGTTAACTGACAATATTCAATAAAAAGCTTTAAAATTTACTCAGAAGTCCATTACTTTCAGTCTTGTGAGTCAGATATGATAAGAAGCTTTGTTCAATGACCTTAAAGCAGTAACAGAAGTAATCTTGTATTGTCTTGGGTTATGGGCCATTTTTCTAGCACCTGGTAGGACATACCAATCCTTCCGCTTTTTGTCTTGAAGTTAGCTGAGAATTAATGCTCCTGTGTCAGGCCTAGACTCACCCTCCTTAATAATTTTCTGATTCCTAAGCCAGACCCGGGATTTTGAATATGCAGATTAAAAACATGTCAATCTTAAACTCTCAAGACAGAAAAGCAAATCTTATCAAAATATTGACCGTTCATCGCAAAGAGATGAACCATTGAGACAGAAAATAACCTCAGAAAAAGCAAAATCATATATCATTGTAGTTGAAGTGCAAGCATTTCAAAGAAGTTGAAGTGTACTTGTAATGATCAGATTTTTACGTTGCTTATTTATATACCTATTCTTAGACACAATTGTAGTTTCAAGGTTCTGCATATATGTACCTCCTATACATATTTATATATACATAATATAGTTAAATTAAAAATATTTTGCCACTGACTCTTCTGATGCAGCACATTTTCAATCCATAGCAAGTATAATGAACAAGTACATTGCAGACTGAGTTCACATTGACCACCTGAAGATATCACTGATACATTTTCAAATTCAGACTTAACAATTATTGTGGTTTTGGTAGAATTAGAATGAGCAACTTTAGGAAGTTATTTTCAGAACAAAGTGTAAGATTCCATTGTCTGCTGAAATTAAGACAATAATAACAAGCAAAATGAAAATTTCAATTCCACAAATCAAGTTTTGCTTTTACCATAGTGTTTTCAAAGTCAAGACCAGTAGAGTAGTTCCAGATAGCTTGATGAAGCACAAGATGCTTTACTCTAACTGAATTGAGTGCTGGTTGTTTCAAGGACTTCTGTTGCTATTTGATGGAGAGAAACAGCAGAAGTCTGACGGGACTAAGCTTTCCTATAACAAAAAAACACTGAAACAATTTTCCGCAGGCTGAAGTGCTCAGTGAGTTTTACAGTTATGCGATGAACTCAGATGACATACAGTACCTCATTGCAGACCATTTCTAGTGTTTATTGTAAGTGTCTCCCAGTGGAACAATAAAATTGCAGCTTGCCTTAAATAAATTATCAATTGGGTTAAAAAAACCAACCAAACAAACAATAAACAACCAACCAAAAAAACCCCCAAAAAACCAATTCAGTCACTCTCAAATACTAAAATTTATTTCCTGACAGTACAAAATGCACTCTGGTGGATAACAGAGACTTCTGGTAAAGCGACCCTGAGTTCACCTACAATCTTCTGAAACTATTTAACCTGATTTCCAGTCTGAGTGAATCCTGACAGCTACACTATTTCCTGTGGCTGATGGGGAACTCCTGTTAGTGCAGAAAGCTTTTTTCAAAGTACTTTTGCTTAGCTCTGCCAGCAGCCTTTCTGGACATCACACTGACCATGATGCTTTTCTGACTCACCTGTGGACCTAGGCTGGGGCAGAAGGGATTGCACTTGTGTGGTTCCACTCTTTCCTCTCAGAGAAATCCCAGAGGATGGCATAGGGCAATTGCTCATCAGCCCCGAGAGCTCTCTCTCATGCAGGCTTCCACAAGGTTTCATCCTGTCATCTCTCCTTTCAACATGTATATGAGGCCACTGAGGAGATAATGAAATAATTTGGGCTGTGGTGTCACCGACACACAGATGATACACAGTCCTACTCTATTGTCAGGCCAGGATGGTGCAGTCACTTTGAGCTTCCAGTCCCTGGCTGAAGTAAGGGGCTGATGGCAGCTTAATGCCAGGGAGAGAGACAGATGCTGTGTTGGACACGTAAAGGCAAGCACTCAGAAGATATTATGCACCCTCATTATTCAGTTCCACCTCTTCTGGAAGAGGTTTACAGTCTCAGATTTCCCCAGGCTGGGGGCTGAGTTTTCAAATTAAATCAATGGCAGTAAGTTCTATTTGTCATTAGTGTTTCAGTCAGTGGCAATAATTTCTGCTGGTGTAAACCTTGTCACACCAGATCTTCTTCTGGGACACAGTACAGCAGTCTAGTGACCCTATACAATGGCTACACATGACTAGCAGGTATTATACAAGGACTGAGAGCAATTAATAGTACTTCAGCCATGTAGTTGCAGCTGAGAAAATAAATAACAGAATATGTGGTGATTTACTATGACATCCATTGTACTGTCAATGGTTCTGTACTTTGCCATCACAGCTGCCCAGGGTATTTCTCTGCCTTTCAACAGAGATGATCCTGATTGCAGTGAAATCAGTCCCCTGAGATCTTGCACTTTCAGCCAGTGGATGTGAGAGTTCTTTTACCTGTTGAATCATTTTTGATCCTACGCATAAATTAATTCTGTTTGCCCATAGAATGTCAGGTTTGTCGATCATGAGGTATGGTGAAAAGAAGGGATGATGATGTAATTAATCTTTTGGAGTATGAATCTATCTGGATAAAAATACTTTATGTAACATATTGTGAAAATAAATAGTTAATTTTATGCTGGCATTTAGGAAAATAAATACAACCTTTTTACCTGAGTTCTATACATTTTTTTTTTAAATTTACTCAGCTAAAGTCCATGGTATATTATTCATCATAAAAATTTATATAGTTCAGTGCAATAGTATGAACTTAAAAAAAAAAAAAAAATAGCATGGCCTCAAATCATATTGAACAGAGAGAGACTATTAGCATTAATTTAATGCCAAGGGTTTTGACCATTTTGGACATGCTATTATAGTCATATTGCACTACATAATATCAAAAGGTGTATAATTAATTTCTCTGTAATTCCAAGGTTTTACAAGGTCTATGATATTTTCTCAATCTAAAAGGCAGGAAAGAAATGTTTGTTGTTACTTGTTGACATACAGTAGTCAAAGTAACTAAATCAGCTGAACTAAACTTTATTTACTACTGCACTTAGCTGTAGCATAACTGATCAATTCAGAACTAAAAGAATAATAGTTTTATATTAAAATATGACATCTTAAAGTAGATTTAGGGGAAGATGATGAAAATTTAATTGAAAATGATGAATTTTCTATAATCTGAATTTTTTCCCTTTAGAATGAAGAAGATATTTTTATCAGAGGAGCAAATAATTATATAATGTGAGTGTTTCTACTTTCTATCGATGAGTGAAAATTAACTATATTTGCTATAAAACATTTTTTTCTGCAAATTTAAATTCTTGTCAAACATGAAATATTTCATAACTCAGACCTATAATTTAGGCTCTGATTTTTGACTGAATATCCATGGAGCTATAGTGAACTTCTTCTACTCGTGTACTTATGTAATAGTCAGCTTTACATACATTTCTATACTTTCTGTTCCTTGTTTTTTGAATGACACAAATTAAGATATTAAAAACACCTCAAAAAAAATCTATTACCAAATACACATTGGTTTAGCTGCAATCAAAGATCAAAAATCAAAATAGAGATCTTGTTCTTAGAGTTTTATTTTTGTAAATTACTTTTAAAATGCTGCAGTCAGTAAATTGATTTTTTCCACCTTTTTCATGATTGTCTTTTATTTTTGTTGTGTTTTTTACCTTCTATTAAAGGTGTTTGGGGGAGTGTGGGCTGTGGATTTAATTTTGGTTTCTGGGGGTTTTGTTTTATTTTGTTGGGTTTCATAAAAGTTCCTTCCCTTAGAAAACATCCTCTAATATACACGTACTTGGTTTCCAAGAAATCATTTGATTAAAATTAATATGTCAGCTTCAAGAAATCTGTACAGTCACACACACAAATTAACCATACAAGTTTATATATTCACATATAGTGTTCAAGAGAGTACAGGATGATGGAAGTTCCCAATTTTCCAACTGTATATCTGCAGAATGAAATGTGTAAAAGTTGGAAAAATATTTCCTTTCATAAACTGTTGCAACTGCTGTTTTTCCCAGCCAAAATTAAAATTTCTGAGTTAGTCCATTATGAAATGTGACACAGAAATACGGCCTACATCACTGACTGTATATTGTATAAAAGTTATTTGGGATATAAACCCCAAAGCTTTTACTTTGATTTACCAAGAATGTCAACATTCTTTTGTTTCTTGTAGCCTGAGGAACAGGCTTTTCAACTTTAAAATCTTTTGAACTTGACTCCCTCCGGAAAAAAAAAAAAAAAATCACTATGCTGAGATTTACTTTGGGATTTTTCCAAAACTATTATAAATTACTGTCCCAAACTCAAAGGCTTTTGATATTAAACTATTAGGAATATCTTTGAACTCCAACAAAAGTGATATAACTGTTTGGGGTTTTTTGTTCGGGTTTGGCATTTTTGTTTGTTTTCTTGTGTGGTTTTCTTCAATTTTTTTTTTTTTTTTAATTTTTTTTTTTTCCTGAGAAAGTAATGAAAAAGACTTTAGCAAAAACTAATGTAGTAAAATTTGGAAAAATAACCCAAGTCACCATGCCATAAAATATTCTGGTAAAATAATAAAGGATCTTAAAACCTTTTCATTTTTTTGTATTGAAACTGGATTTTTTTTTTTGCACTGTTAAATAACAATTAGAACAAAAATTTAAATACTTTCTAACTAGCCTCCTGCCACAGAAGCATCACAAAATTTCAGTACATATTAACTTCTTCCTGTAACTCCTTTCCATATAGGACAAGTTACACATATGCACTTTGCTGACATCAATTCTAAAAGGAAGCATTGTAAGACATAGTGAAATAAACTTATCCTGGTGCAAATAGATTGTATAAGGACCTTGGAAAATAAACTCATGTTAGCATTTACACTAACTTCATGTAAACAATTTGAGAACAGTTAAATCATATTTCACAGAAGTAAAACCAGGATGAGGTGTCCACTGCACATGGTTGCAGCACAACGGCTTTTTCGGCCTATCAGGTCTTGGCCCCTCCTTGCCTCTCGGGAACGCTGATGTCCAGAAAGCCAGTTTTGCAGATAACTCCTCAAAACAATGACACCTTCTCCAAAGAAACCCTGACCAGGATAGGTACAAGGACAACCATTCAAAAGGGTGGCAACAAGCAATGTTATATATTCCTGACAGTGCCTTCAGGAATACTGTGAATTTCACCCTAAAGTTTTCAGCAGTGCATACTTAGTTTCTATCACAAGTCTGACACTTACAGTAGTATTTAATCACTGTGTGAAGGTGATGTGATAATGGAAATAATCTCAGAGAAGACTGAAAAGAAATCCACACAAAAGCAAGGAAATGTTCAAGAAATTCTCAAACTGAGAATCACAGTCTTCAAGGTCAATGTTTTCCCTGGCTTTATGATAATAATATGAGCTAGTATGAAATGGACATGAACCCATAATGCATTGAAGCACATCAATAAAGAAAAAAAGAAAAAAGAAAAAAGACATAGTAATTGTTTTAAATGGCTTCTGTTTCTAACCTTGCTTATTCACTGCCCTCTGAGTGCCTGTTAAAATCAGGGAGCAGGTCATTCACCAGCAAAAGCAATTATAAAATGCAAATGACTGAGTATTTATAGTCAAGATTGGCTAGATAAAAAACAGTCTGATAACAGCATGTTTCCAAGCAGATGACATAATTAGTTGTTTGTATCATAAACAATCAGAAATAATACAAGCCATTAGCATTTTTAGAAAGGCTGCAATTAAACAATAGGTAAGCGTAGTGACATAAATTCTATTAAAAAGCAAAAATTAAATTTCCCTCTCATAAATTAGAAGGCACCATCTTGTGGTTGCTCTGCAGGAATGCAATCAGGGCAGCCCCTGACCAGTCATATCTTCCTACCCCTTTCCACTGTTCCAATTAGAATGTAAAAATTCTAGCAGAGACAAGGACGGTGCTTTGCCATTCCCAGTATTTCCTCTGAATGAAACAGTGAGACTATGTACTAGGCAGGACTAGCAGTATTATCTAGTTCAAAATACACTCCAGGTAATCACATTATTAAAACATGTATGTGAGGTAGAAAACTCAGAATTACTAGCAATCATAGCAAACCCACAAAATTTCTCATAAGTTTAAGATCAAATACTACCATAACCTAAATTCTCTCCAGCTCATTAAAGCTGCATGAAATTTTGAGCCAGCTAGGATCAGAAACTTCCTTTCCCATTATCCTTACATTATAAAAACATGTTTTGAGCATTTTGTAGAAGGCTTTTTAAATTTTTGTATGAAATTCATTTTGGCAAGAGTGAACCAGATAAATTTATGCCATTTTCAAAGACATATTTAGTCTCATATACAGGTTATAGCTCAGCATTCAGAATTTCTTATTCAATAGAATGTACAGCAGTAAGTAAAACAGTGTTGTACATAACTCCTGTGTATTCCCAGCTATTGATCTCTGCTGTGGGCCCAGTACTGCTAATTGCTCATTTACTGAGCCTTGTGAGATACTGCACAACTGAAGAGTGAACTATTTACCATGGAAAGTTCAATATTTTTTGTTGCTTCCTTGGGAAATGCATGGCAAATATAAACCAGTATTAATTTATTTATTGGTTTTATTGCTTTTATAATAAATTATAAACAAATAACTGGTTCAGAGAGGTTAATTTAATTGATGTTTATGTTACGATTTGATTGTATAACTCCAGAAATACTTTGTTGGTGCTACTGTTTCAATAATTACGATTTAATTTAGAATTTCATACTATAGGAAGCACATGACCTCATCTATAATGAAATGAACAGTTAGGTATGTGTCTCATTTCATGCTATTTGAAGTACTTAACAGTTCAAAATTAATAAAATGTATATCTGCAATTTTTACACAAGCATACCTAGTTCTGACCTGTGGAAGGCTCAGTGAGTTTATCCATATATTGTTCTTTTCACCTCCATAATTTCAGGATCTTCTAGAAAATACTTAGTAAATTAGGATACTCCTTTTTCAAGGAAACTAGCTTTAGTAAGTGTGAATGACTGGCAGTGTAACTGTGATAGCATCCTGGCTTATCTTTCCTTTGGAAAGATGTCAATAAAAGAGGAATTCCTCTGTGTCCGAAAAGTGTTGTGGTGGCGTAAAATCATCCATTTCCCAGAAAGCCTGCAGGAGTGTCATATGTTTCCTTTGGATTTTTGAGCACATCATGGGCATGCATGTTCTGAACCACTCTGCTTGCAAGATGCAACATATTTTATTTTAGCAAATAACACCATTTTTATTGCTGCTTTTGTGAGCTCAATTCCCTTCAAGATTTCACTCCTCCAAATAGGTTCACACCAGCCAATGTCTCCTTTTATGTGTGTACTCCAGGAACAGGGTGACATAGGAAATGCTTAAAAAACTTATCTGTATTATGCACTTTCAAATCTGCATGGCCTCTCTGCTGGAAGTACAACTGAACATTTTGTATACGTTAAAAAGCAAACACACGTGCCCACATATATCAGGATATTCCATATGCTCAACAGCTGAAGTTATCTGATTTGTTTTGTTTCCTTGGTTGTTAAATGACCTTTGATCTTCCCTGTTTCCAAATATTGACAAGAATTATACAAATTCAATGATACTCTGATTCCAAAGGAGTAAACCCATAAATTTTACAAAAAATAGGTGCCTCTTCTCTCCACATGGGGTAGACAAGGCAGTTTTACTTGCATGTTTTACTTATCCTAGCAGACTTGTAGAGACAGGAGACAAATGACAGGACTACTCTTCTTTGGCTACTCTTACACCCTCTCCTAGGCAAAGGGGATCTGCTACATTTGGAGAGGTTGGAAGAAGACATGGGGGTGATACATGAAGAGTGGGTGAAGGGGTGCTGGGGTTTGTCACGTGTAGGGATGTGGGCATCATTTTCATGTTAAGTTCATTCCATAAGAAAGATTGCACTGAAATTTTCATGGTCTCCTGACATCAGGGCATGTGCATGTAGCAGGGAGGAGAGGGAAGTTAAGGGATTGGAGGCAAGAAGGAAAGAGAGGAGAGAGACCTTACTCATCTGCTTCAGATTTATTCCTAACGTTCTAAAGTGTCTAAATACTTGATGATGAGACTTTTCTGGCACAAATATTGTTGGAAGGTCAGATTCCTTCAGTCATTGCTACTTCTATTATGACTAATAAACAAATGGGAAAAAAGCAAACACACAAAAAACCAACCAACCAATGAAACAAACAAAAAAAACCCCACAAACACCACATAACCCCCAAAATTGTAGAGTTTAAAGAAACAAATCCTTAATTAAGAAATTTGTTTGCTTTCTGTCACAACTTTCAACATGCTGATATTGTCACATAAGACATGCATTTACACCTTGCAAAACACTGAACTCATGTAACAAAATTATTATCAAAACAGTCCTATTTTTCTAAGTGAGTGCTTGTTAAAAATATAGAAAAATGAACCAAATTATACCAATGTTCTATCAGATCCATATCCATGCTAGGAATGGATAAAAATTATTGAGAATTACATGTTTGCTTTTTTTAAGTAACAAGTATGTTTTTCCTCCCAAATTCAATTCAGAAACATAACATTCCAATAGTATTTTAACAGATGGAATTAGCATTTAGTATCATAAAGATGAGGACCTATAGTGCCCTTTAACAATTAAATAAATGTACCCATCTTCAAACAGTGTTTAGGACTTTGAAACCTCGCACTGCCTTAGTGTATATTAGAAAAAAAAAAAAAAAAAAAAAAAAACTACAACACAACAACTTTTTTAACAGTATCTTCATAACAGGACACTTAAATACCAAAAAGTTTTGAAAGAAGTGAAAACAAATAGTAAAAATTCTGAGTAAGGATTCAAGTTACAAAAACCCACCAGTAGCACCTGGAAAAATACCAATATAAATATAGGTTTTGGATTTACTACTGATTGTATTGAATTAACTTTTTAAACAGAAATTTAGAAATTGCCACAGGTCACAAACACCTCAAAAGCAAAAAACAAAACAAACAAACAAAACAAAACAAACCCCCCCCCCCAAAAAAAAAAAAAAACAAAAAAACACAAACAAACAAAAAAATCACAAAACAAACCAAACCAACCAACCAAAAAAACCCACCACAAACCAAGAAAGCCCTAGCAAAATCCAACAGTTTCTCTCAATTTTTAGAATTCAAAATTTGCCATAGCAATAAAACACACAGTTTTAGTTTCTGTTTAAACATGGGCACATATATAAAGATTTATTTAGGTATTATGAGAAAATTTTAATTTCAACTAAGAATTTCTCAGTATATCACTAGTCTTGGCACAATTGCAGTATAAATTGCAAGTACAGAACAAGTTAACAAAAGAATTTTCAAAACCAGAGCAGTTTGAAATTACAGGACATCAGATCAGTAGTAAAACCACCAAAAAAAGAATCACTCTGATGTAATGTTTTCCAGATGCTACCAGGACAATTTTGCAAGTATAAACTCCTGTAAAGAACATTTTTATAGACACATTTTTAGATTTTGACTTTTAGCTACAGACAATTTGTCTTTTGAAAATCAGAGTTATCTGTAGAAGATTAATTTGTTTCCCATTACAGTTTCAGATTTCTTCTTCATCCATAAAATTAACTGCAGTGAACTTCCAGGAGTAAAAAGCTGTCTTTTTTCATGCTTGAATAAGAGGAGAAATAGTCACTTGTCCTGAAATCTGGCTACAATTAAACACATTGAAGACAAATTAAAAGCTGTAAATATAAAACTGAATATTTTGCTGTCATCCTTTGTTATAGAAGTACTGTACTATAACAATAAATACTTACTGTTGTAAGTATGCATCACCTACAATTCACTACCAGATATTTAAAGTATTATTTAAATAGACCATTAATATAAAATAAAATAGATAATGACAATATTTACCTTTTCCAACTGGGCATTTTTTTTTGATTTATACAAAAACTCCCCCACTGCTACAAAGACAGAAAGCACCAATCCTGCTGCCAGCACGATGAAGATTCCTCCAATATTTTGAACTCCCAAAGCACTGGCCTCTTTACTTTCCTCCTCTGGGCAGCCATTGCCTCTCCACCATTTCTCTTTCATCATGTGGAGCTTGCCCTCCTCTTGTAGCTGAAGAATTGCTATAGTGATCTTGTCTCTATATGGAGAGCCTAAAGAGACCACAGGGAAGACATATTGCATGGCAGGTATATGAAATCTTAGTTATTCCTGCTAAGAATAAAATGCAATATAATGTCACATGAAAAACTATATCCTTAACTACCATAACATTAATCAAAAATTCATTTAGTTCTCAGCTTGGTCGCACTGGTCACATAAATATAAACCCCCATGCAGACACATATATAAACATATATGCACAAAACCTGATCCAGCTGGCTTTGCCAGTAAACCAGGCAACCTGATGCAACAATTCCTATAACACTTAGTCCCATGGTCTCAAAACACCTTCATACTCAACTACTGTATTCAGCCAAACAGTATTCTTCTTTCATTACTTTTTCCAGTAAACTTTTGGGTTAGGGTTAGGGTT
>JAWWEV010000115.1:73834722-73849643 GCA_035583235.1 Hafferia zeledoni
GCTGCCCAGGGCACACCTGACCCCTCAGGTTGTGAGCTGGGTGTGAAAGACATCTGTGAGATAAGAGCTGTGATAACCCCACTCCAGGGAGTTGTTAGCACCTTCACATCCAGCCTGAGGGGGTGTGTCTGCTAATGGGCCATCAACGATTCCAAAATACCCCATGACTCACAGGGTTAGATCACCCACTGTGTGACTTCCCGCCCTGGGAAAGGTACTGGGTACTCCCACCTGGACCTGGGGGTACATATTTGGGGTAGGAAGACCTCAGGGGTCACTCTTCAGATCGAGAGGAGGACCAAAACCTTAACAGGAGAAGACCACCACTCTCCACCAGACTGCGACTGTCAGCTGCACCAACGGGTTTTCCACTTTGGACTTTTACTTTGAACTTGGGGGAACCACATAGTGGTCAGCACAGAGACTAACAAACCCCTTTGTGCTTGTGCTCCAGGGTGCTGGGTTATACTTCTGGGGTTTTGTGGGCTAAAACCAATTTTTCTCTTTGTGCCATTGCATTTATTGTAATATTGTTATTAAATTGTAACTCTGACTTATAATCTCCTTTGTTTTGCATTCATTTCTCCTGCAGGTTTACCTTTAAACCAGCACAGAAATTTATCCTATTACTTTATTAAAAGATGAAAAACAGATGATGTGCCAGAACCAAGCCTCAAAAATCACTATTTGAGAGATTATCAGGTGCTTAAGACACTTTCCAAGCATGCATTTAGTTATTAATAGTATCAGGTAGCAATACATTCAGAAAGATAAGGTTAAGTGTGTTTGGATAACAGGGATGCAAAGTTCTCATATTTTGATGTATTGCTTTTCTCATAATTAATTATTTTAAAATGACATGGTAATTTTGTAGCTTTTAAACGTTTCAGTATTTCAAGGAGCAGTTCAAAGTGTGGTGTCATATCTGTGTATGTCATCTGCTCTCTTTTTCTTTGCATAGTGCATAGGGCTTTTCAATGAGTATTTTAAAATCTACATTAATAAATGAATAATGGTAATGGAGAAAGCTTTCTTTTCTTTTTAGAGAGTAAATCACATGAGTTAGAAGTGCTTTCTATGTTAAGGCTTGTGTAATGTTTAAGGAGAGAACAAAGCCATCATTTTTCTTCTCCTTCTAAAACAGGAACAAAAGAATCTTCATTAAAGTGGTTAAGAAATCTCAGGGGGAAAAAAAAAAAAGAGTAGATGGATAGATGGAAAAAGTGTGGCATTCCCTCTTTCATTTGATATTAATGCAATTCCACAGTGAAGCCCTCCTCTTTTTCTTTCTGTCATAATAATTCTACTTACTGGCTATAATTTTTAGGATTTCCTTCAGCTTGAATAATAAAATGCATTTTCATTAACTTGTTACCTTTAAAAAAACCCTCTGTATCCATTTAAGAAATGCTGTTGATTTGACTTTATAAAGTACTGTGATCAACTCTGAAGGAGTTGAAGTGCAGGGATAAGATATTTTATAGTCTTTAAACTGACAAATGATTTATATGTGTTATTTTCTTAAGGTTGGAGTTTCTTTTCCCTTATTCTTTACTTCTTCAATTTCTGTTAACGTATCTAGAGCTTATCATAAGAATGAAGCCAATAGCAAAGGGCTGCTGTGCCAGTATAGAAGTAGAACATAGAAAGGACTGTCAATTACAAAAAACAAAAGTACCTTTTCCTTTATGAAAGAATAAAAGGTGGGAAGAACCATTCTCAAGGTTTTTAAACTGCAAGGACTTGTGCTTAGAAAAGGAGGATGTTTTGCACTGGGAGGTAAACTGTGTTTGCTAAGAGCTATATAGGAAACAGAAAGGACAACAAAATCTTTTCTACTCTCTTGTTCATGCAGGGGCCAAAGTCACACCATTTCAGACTGTCCTATTATGCTGAAACTTTGCAAACCCCCATCCTTCACATGTTTCTACAGTCAGATAGAAGAAGAAAAGTGATTAGTCCACAAGAGCCTGGGGAAGTGTAAGTGCGTTCTGTAATCTCTTGGGAGTATTTTCAACATTACACTGCATATAAATATTTAACAACAACAGCATTAGATTCAGAGAAATAATCTTGGACCCAGTTTAAGCTCTATTCTGATCTGACAGGCTGCTTTCTAATTAAACTGATTTGCATTTTGTTTCCACACTTACTGTTGGTCTAAATATAGTGAGTACCATCTATTCTTCATGTATTATTTATTTATTCTGGGGATCCGATTTGTACACTTAAAATTCTAGCCTATTTGTAGCAGTTGAAAAATGAATTGACTGAGGAATTCATAGACAGAAACCATAAAACATGGACTAATCCTGCCTACAATCAATTAAATTTATAAGGCTGCATTAGAAACACGTGGTTAATAGTGATTCTGTTCAACAGTATATGTATTACTTAGTATGGATGATTTGTAAAATTTTACACAAATAGTTGTGGAATGGATATATTACAGGGCCTTTGGTGTTTCTACTGCAATATTTGTATTTGTTATACCATCTTATCTTGTCTTATTATCAGTGTGGGATGGCCATCTTAGTATATTGCTGCTGTTAAAATAAGCTTATAAAGTTTTATACTCATGAAAAAGCCAACATTCAGTGCTGTAGTTCTAGTCTATTTCTAAAGGACTTAGAATGTTCTAAATTCATTGATTCACATTTTGCAACAAATCCTGAGTACACCTGAGACCTAATATTTGGAAAAAAAGCAATTTTTGGTGCTGCTTATACTTGCATATCAACAATATTATCAGACTATATTTTTTTTCTTCTTTTTTCCCCTTACAAGGTGGATTGCAAGTCCCAGCAATGGAAAATCCACCCAGAAGCACCTGAAGTAGCTAAAAGTGTCATGGATCTGTGGATGGCAAAGGTAGCTTAAAAAGAAAAAAGAGAAAAAAAATATAGAATATGGTCAAGGCACCTAGATTACCCTCTGGATGTTAAAGTTGTTTTCCTTGCAGGATTAAAAACAAACAAACAAACAAAACATTTCTGACATTTACTGGTAATTTCCCCTATCGCTCTTATCACTTGATGAATTGAGCACTTCCATGAGGTGGAAGCACTCATCCAAGAAGGCCATGTCCTGCTTTTTTTTGCCTTTTTTTTTTTTTTTTTTCCCCTCCCAGAATTGTTTAATTTCATTTAATTTCAATCCTCATTAAAGAGAATTTCTTATTCAAAACAAAATCAAACAAAAAAAGACAATAGAAAATTTAAGAGTCACAGACAATACATATGAATGAATTTGCAAAATAAATATGGTATGAATAAGAATCCATATGAAAAAAGGAAAGAAAAATAAAAGAAAGAGAGTGAAATTCTGAAATGTATAGAAATAGAAGCTTCACATCTTGGCATTCAATAATAAGACAAAGCAGTTGAAAAAAAAAAACAATTTAACAAGTCTGTGCATGATGGGAAGACAGGGAGGGGACATACAGTGATTTTAAAAATTTTATTCCAAAATCAAAGGAAAAAAGTGAGTGTATAATCTTCCACTGAGTGCAGAGAAAGAGAGAAAACCAGTATAGAAATACTTGATTTTTTTTCTCTCTTCTCTTTTCCTGGTTTCTACTGCTTTCAATTTTTTATCAACTGATTATTAGTTCCAAAGTGAGACTGGAGGGCCTACAGAATATAATCTTTATATTATTTGTGGATCCTAATCTAGCTGCTGTTTGGAGGACAGAGAATTTCTGCCAGAAGAATTTTATGACTTTCTGTCATAGATTAAAGAGACCTTAGTGCCTTCCTATACAGGTTCAACAAGCTCAATAAGGGCTGCAATAACTTCTACTTGCAGTTACCTGCTTATGAAAATTTAAAATAAAAATGAAAATTTGCATTAAAAAACTTTTTTCTGAAGCATCTGTCCAAAACTAAGATAACAGAATCTCTCAGATTTACTGCAGGATCTATACACAGATATGTTTTCTTCCCTGTAGTCTCAGTATATAATGATTTATGCACATAATATGTCTAATCATAAATTTTGAACATAGAAGCTTTTCATATAGACTTCACTGCATACAGATCAGTACTTTGAAATTCTGCTGATCTAGCTGGTCTTGAAAATGCTTCCTGCTAGATAATAACTCAGTAAAATCTCCTGCCTGGTTACTTTCAGTCTGTTTTACTCATTCCATCAAATATGAAAGGAGTTGAAGCATGCTGGAACTCATAGAACTGATTTGGACTCTCAGAAATTTGAAAGGAAAATAAGCATTCTGCTAAACCCTTCATTAAGAAAATGTTGAACCAGGACACTTTTTGTTTCATCATTTCAGGTGTATTTTGCCAAAAGAAATCACTATGAATTACCTAGTATTTTGAAAGTTGTTGCCCATGAGGCTTTTGATTTGCTAGAGAGTAAAATACATTCTGAACACTCACAGACCACTTTTATTCCTGTTACTTTTTTCTTTTGTTATTAATAGCACCAAGACTATTCTACTTATCTTGCAACATTATTTCATACTTCGTGTATTTGGCCTAAGCAAAAGAGAAAGATAGGAATACACAATCATATTCAGAACCTAGGTACAAAATTTAGATAATTAAGAACTCCTTTGAGTAATGAAGTATTTATTGAAAGGAAAAAGCCACATGTAACAGGAAAGATAAGTTTTGAAGTTTCATGTGAATATTTACATTGCAATGATGCAAGGGATTTCATTTATACATAACTGTGGAGTAATGTTTAGACCATAAAGAATCATGATAAAATCATGAAAAAAAAAACCAAACCAACACCTCAGCCTCATACATCACAGGGTCTGATAAACCTTAAAGAAATCCATGGCATAGTCAGCACTCTACTAGTAGTATGGTAAAGACTGGCACAGTTATGCCATACCATAGGAAAGTATTAGGCAACCAAAGGGCATTGGATATAGAAGAAGCACAGAAATGTTTGTTTTAGAAGTTACAGCCACCTCTTCTCCCTAACTCTGTTAACCCTCTCTAATTAGGATGTGAAGGAACTGAGAGAAAGAATGGTCAACATAGCTTGGTTCATTCTTCCTATCTGTGGGTTCTAAAGTCTCCTAGTAACATACAAAGGAAAAATAGGGAATCTTTCAGTCCTTGGCTCCACTTTAAAAACCAACTTATTTTTGTATATGAAATCATCACCAAGGATTCTTTCCAGGTCATGGAGTTATGCCATTGCTATAGGTCGGGACTTGATGGTTTAAATTTCTTTGGCAATGATAGGAAGCAAGCAACATGCCACAGTGAAAATAAGAGCAATAAAGCAAAACAAAATGCAAGAATTCCTTAGAATTTCTTCAAATTTGACACAAGTAGATTTTCCTTTATCTCAAAAGATGGATCTCAGTTTAATTCCAACTCAATAAGGAACGGACAGCAAGGTACAAAAAATGATCAGGTATTTTTATGAGTATACAAAAACCTGAGATCATTGAGTTATAGCATGAGATGGATGTGTATTCTAAATATAGGTTTGATAACAGGCTTGCTTTATTATGTTAAGTCAAATGCTTTTCCCTTTTTTTAGCTCTGTGCTTCACAGCCAATTTGATAGTTTATGAAATACTCAGATATCACAGCATTCTCCTGTCTAGAGTCTATATGAATTCATAGCAAATAATCCCAAGATACTGAAAACAATTGTTATATTAATAATTTTTCAGTGGATGTAGATATTTTTAAAGTAGAAAGGTTTTCAAATCTTGGATTTGCCATTCAAAGAGACAAGTAAAATTTATATATTTCTTGTTTATTAGTGATTAATGCCTTAATATATGGGACAGATTTAGATATTAAAAAATAGTGACAGAAATATATTTCTTGCTCCTCTACCAAAATGTCCTTCTACTTTCTTACAGACTTTTAGCTCTTTATAGCTTCTGTCTTGAAGAAGCCTTTTTTAAAAATTATTTAAAAATCCCACATGTTAAGAACACATTGAGAATAATAATATAGTGGCAGGTCTAAGACAAGAAATTCTTGCAACTTTGCAAATTTAATTTAGCTGTGTTGCACATATATTAAATTCCCCATTCTTTCCCTTCTGATTAAATGCAAAACTTTGAATTTACAGTTGTTTTCTAAAGAATATAACAGGATAAAATACTTATCAGGATGGGTTAACTTTTTTGATGAAAAAAATCAGTGTTTCTTCATTCGTATTGCTAACCCTGAAACTTCATGCTGCATTAAGATTATAGTATTTTAATATTAGACATACTATAAACAGTAACTATTTATTAAGTTGCAGTTACTATAATAGAAAATCCTCAGTAGATATTTACAGCAGTCTAAACTATCCCATATTTAAATTAAAACTGGAAACATTCAAACCAAAGCTGTTCACTATAGGTTTCTATACATATATGGCTTGGAAGAGGTAAGTTGATGGTAAGAGGCAGGAAACACTTAAAATCGGTATTGTATGCCAAACGTATTCAAAATCCTCTCACAAAAAGTGTGGTCACTAATTGTATTCACTTCTTCTCACTCATAATCATTCCCACCTCATACTAACTTCTGGTCACTTCTTTATAGAACCATCATTTAAAAGTTCATGTAGGTTTATAAAGCTGAAATTTAACCAAGATGGATGATGTCGCTGAGATTTATTTAATATTAATTTTCCAGCCATAAGTATACAACATAATTGATAACAAAGTTAGATGACTATTTGGGAGTTTGAACTATGATAAATAAATAATTCTTGTGTTCTATGTACATCTTGTTTTAGGGCTGGAAGGGGACAGCCTTGAGTGAGAATATTACCAAAAATTCCTCCCAAGACCAACAACAGGATAATTGTCACCTACAATTATTAATATGATGATAAAAGGTTTAATAGTAAATACACACCATTTTTCTCTGTTTTTGTTTTGTTTTGATTTTTTTTTTTTGTTTGTTTGGGTTTTTGTTTGGTTTGTTTGTTTGTTTTTATGTAGTACCAAGATAACCTGAACAGAATTTGTGGATTTTTTACTATTTTAAATACTCAGAGGATTATAAATTTTTTCTATCAGACATGTTTATTTCATTATATTTTTAATTTTGTTTTCTCTTTTTTTTTAATACTGTTTTGTTTTCTCAGTCCCTCCTGAACTATTATTACAAACTGCTCTAAATAACATCTCTTTGACAGATTAAACACTGAATTCAAACAAATGAACGTCAGTAACATTTTTCAAAACTCTTCATGCATTTTAACATCACAGACAGTTTGAAAAGATTATAAACATAATGCACTGTTATCTCTTTATCCCTTTTGAATTGCCTAAATGAAGAATAGGAAGACATCTTTGTTGAAACTTCTACTGAGAAAACCAATATTATTTTTACCACAGATAAAAGTATTTCATATTTATACAGTACTTTCATTTTTCAATTCTCCTTGCAAATCTGTATCATTCACATATGAATGGTTTGCCAATAAAGCCTCCTTAGCAAGAAATATTTGACTAACACTACCCAGTAATAAACAGATGACTCAAGGAAGCCTAATGAAATGCTGTATACAGTTCTTGTCTACTTGAAGGTTTTGCTCAGGCAAGTAAGATTATGTTGAAAGACAAGAGAAGTGTAAGGTCATAACAAAACTGTCCAGACCTAAAAACCCATTTCACAGTTTTGCATGAAATCCTCTGGCAAGCTATTAAAAAAAAAAAAAAAAAAAAATCTCAAACAATAAATGTCAGTGTTTTGTCATCAGCAGTTTCATCATGGGTGAGACATGAGGTGGTCTTGCATGCATCTAACTGCAAGCCATGCAAACACCATGTGCTGGGATGCAACACATATGTTGCTGATAATTAGGGGCAACATATCAGAACAGAGTCATTTTAAATTTGTACATGTAAATTTGACAATGCCATACATAGAATCATACAATCATTAAGTTTGGAAAAGAGCTGCAAAATCATCAAGTCCAACCTTTGACCAAACATCAACACGGCAACTAAACCACTGCACTAAGTGCCACATCCAGTCATTTCTTGAACATTTCCAGGGATGGTGATTCCACCACTTCACTGGGCAGCCCATTCCAATGCTTGCCAACCCTTTCAGTGAAGAAATTCTTCCTTACGTCCAACCTGAACTTCCTGTGGGGCCGCTGGAGGCCATTTTCTCTTGTCCTGTTGCCAGTTGCCTGGGAGAAGGGGCTAACCTGCTTACAGGCAGTTGTAGAGACTGATGAGCTTTCCCTTGAGCCTCCTTTTCTCCAGGCTAAACTACCCCAGCTCCCTCAGCTGTTCTCCTGTGACATTCTCTAGACCATGGGTATGACATATGTGCATGTCATACATATATATTGCCCTAGGCACAATAACATCAACATTGATGTTAAAAATAACATCTTTGTTTCATTTACATCCATTTGGTAAATTACTGCTGTAAAACACTTCTCTAAGGCAGAATCTGCTCATAACAGCTACCAAACATTAAGTGTTTTGGAAATTCCTTGTTGATATAAAGTTCATTCTCTTAACACACCTCCAATATGACAGTGCTTCAATATGCTCACACTCCTGAGGCTACAATAAAAAACAGTTCTTTCATAAAAATGTTAGCTACATATTCTTACACTTCAGAAATAATAAATTAACTGCTCTAGCAGTTGAAATCCTCAAATTAGTTTCAATACATGTTTTGACCTGCGTAAAAATAAATAATTTGCACCTATTTTTTGTGTATTATGTTCAACTAATGAAGACAAATGGATTAATTTGTTTTACTTACAGAAGAATTGAAGCTCAGCACTTTTATGCATGCATAAGTGATGAATACTGTAGTTCAGACTGTATGAAGGATTACAGACCAAGTGCAGGCAAGCAGAAGAAAAAAGCCTCCTGTCTTGGTATATGGTTTCCTATTTATTTCTACAGAGACAGATTTGTCTATATGTCTCGTCTCCATGAACTGGGAAAAATGCTTATATGAGGTAATTTGTATGGTCTGGAGGTAATAAGTAACTTTAAGAGAACTTAGATGTCTTAACAATAAAAACAAATTATTGCTTAAACATTATTACTATTATTGTTATAATTATTTTGTTATTATTATTACTACTACTACTATAGATTTTGAAAACTATGGGGGGAATTTTTGTATGTTGAGTATTCTTACTCAAAATGCAAAAAAATATTTGTCATTAACTTAGAATTAATAATATATATACATAAGAACATATGCACAATTTCTAAGTATAGTGCTAGATTGTGAGATGGCATTTTTTCTACAGGAGCTTATTACCTTTACAAAGGTAATAAGCAAGGATGGCTCAGATATCCTCAGTGTCCCACAGAATATCAGTAGGACATAGCTACAGTTTGAAATCTCAACAATGATTAAATTGAAAGCCAGCATTAACTGTTGGGCTCAATATTTTACAGAGAAAATCCAGGAATACATTTGCAATGATGAAAATTTTAAATTTCTGAACTGTTAAGTATTTTCAGATATGTAGAATATTGTTTCAGTTTCATCATCCAAGTGTATTGTTAAAAATTTTGGGGACTAAGTTTGTATGTAATTTATCTGTTATTTCTTTCAGTTTTGAAACTGCCTGCTTTTTGAAAGGTTCCTGTATCATTCACAGCCATGGGTTTGCTGGTTTTACATATCTAATCATAGATGTGTAAAGAATATAGAACTTCTGTTTACCCATCAGTATCAGACACAGCACTTACTGCAAGAGTAGAAGCAAATCTCACTGTCTCTATGAAGCCTAAGGTCTTTTTCTTGTATTACTTCAAACAAAGCAATATATAATTCTGATTTTAGAAAATTGTGCCAAGAGAAATAACTGAAATATCTGAGGAAAAAACCTTCCTGTATCACCTGGAAAAAAAAAAAAAAAAAATCTAAAATTTTGCTCTGCATTGGTCACTGACTGCCAAATACATATATTGATTGAAATTAATGTGTCAGTTGCATTCAGTGCCAGTCATTGTGCTCACTGGCATTATTTTCTGGTTTTCTCTGACATTTAAGGAAAGTTTTTAAAAGGCACCTGTTCAAAACATGTCACCTTTTAATTTTAGTGGAGGTATAGGAAGAAAATTATGTCAGGACACAAGAAAGCAACCTTAGCTGCAGTAAGGGCTTAACTTCGAAGAAAAGGAATGTCGACAAACTTCAAACAGTTACATTTGAAAGGTATATTTTTTAAAGGTATTTTAATTTTCTGTGTCTCTCTTGATACCATAACATTCTTGGATTCTCAGTCTAGACCTCCAGGAGAAAAAAAAAAAAAAAAAAAGAAACACCACTATGAAGGGGATTATGCTCAAGTTCTGCAAAGTTTGACATAGAATGAATGTAAGGTTTGGGGATAAAAAGTTTTAAAAATATGGGAAAGTCACTTTGACAGCTTCTCTCTACACTGCAGCTACTCAGAGCTGCTAAATTACAACTGCTTCATTTCTGTTATGGAAAGACCTATTGAAGCTTTTTGCAACTACCAGAAAAGAGAGAAGTCTCTCAGAATTGTCTTCAAAATTGGCCTAAAACCTGGCTGTGCAGAAATCCCTTTTTTTCTTCTACATCCCCCTTTGTCTGCTATCATTGCTTCCTTCATACTGATGCTCCTTCAGCCTCATTAGCAGTAGGTAAACATGAAGTAAAATAATCTTATGAAAATAAAGATGACAAGTATGTTCCTGGTTTAGGTGACTAAACCAGCTTATATAGCTGTCAGTTTTTGCAAAGTGCAGCACCTCTATAGCACTTCAAAATGACAGTGAGATTTCAGTCTTACTTTCATATTCAGGTATATTAGAGATAGAAATATTATGTCTATGGTGCTTTGTGCTTGTTTTTAATAAGTCATCTGATTCACAGAACCAGATTGACAAACCTACTATTTATAATAGAATTAAAATAAAATAAAAGAAACAGACTGAAAATGCGTGCATTTTTGTGTACCTGTGCAGGAACAGTAAAAAGCATCACATAAAATGGAAGCATTGTGCATGTAAAAGACTTTCATCAAACACTTCTTTAGGGAAATGTCAGTGTTTTCCTGCAAATCTGTCCCCAAAAGCAGTTGAAAGGTCAAGAGACAATTTCATCTAAGAGGAAAAAAACTGTCAGAATTGAACATTGGCAAGAATTGAAGTAGTGTGAATTAGTCTGATTGCACTGCCTACACTGAAACATATTCAGAATACTGAAGTAAGATGAAGGCACTCAGTGATTAAAACATAATATTCCAACCCAAATCTTTTGGTGCATTTAATAATTTCCTCTAAGCATAAAGGGGGAAAGAAAAAAAAAAAAAAAAAGAGAGAGAAGATAACAAAGCAAAGCAAAGGAAAAGAAATGGGCATAAGGGAAAAGAAAAAAAGAAAAAGAAAGTCAACTGCATACAAAATTCATCCAAGGAATAGAATAGAACAGAACAAAATAGAATATTTCCATTTAAAGGGATCTACAACAATCATTTAGTCCAAGTACCACACCATTCCAGGGCTGACGAAGTAAAAGGACGTTGGTAAAGGGTGTTGTCAAAATGCCCCTTAAACACTGACAGGCTTTGGGCATTGACCACCTATCTAGGAAGCCTGACCACTTTGTGGATAAAGAAATGCTTCCTAATATCCAAACTAAAACTCTCCTGGTTCAGCTTTGAACCATTCCCACATAATCTATTCAGAGATGTTGTGTAGAATTCAAGGTTTTGGTCTTTTAAAAGCTAGACAAAACATAGGAGACAACATCCTACATATCTACATAATGATAAAGTGTTATCTACTTTTATTTATTTTTCATTTTACAGGAAAGTCACAAAAGTAAATTAATTTTCAGATGATTACAAAACCAGTCTGCCAATCTCTGTCTGGAATAATAAATGCAGCAGGGGAGGAGGCTGATTGAACTCTAAGAGATGAGTAAAGACTATTCTGAGATCATCATCTTTATATCTTCTTTTCACTTTCTGTTGCATATTTAGGAAATTAATCAATTTTTTGTTTGTATTTTTACTATATTAAGTTTTACTCTTTGAAAGTACGAGCATCTATTAAAATATTTTGCCTTGAGTAATTTATATTCCCTCTGTACCTTGATTTAAAATTTTCTGTATTTGGAAACACACCCCTAAGAAATTACAGATAATGAAATATCTTGTGAAATACTTGCTTTAAGAATATGGTCAGCTCCCTTAAAAAAATTCAATACTATAACATAAAAACTGTTATGGTGAATACTTTTTCTAGGTCACTCCTTAGAGATAGAACACATAATATAAATCAGTTGAATCTGTACAGTGTTACTGGATACAACATGATAATTATTCGTTATGCATTTGTTGATTAAACTATTTGTTTAAATTCTCTTTGAATCCAGGGGCCTGTCACTGTGGTAGTAAGAACATTATGGTATTTAATTTTTTAATGGCTTAGATAAATATAAATAATTCATGAAGTCATATTCTTAGAAAAGATATGAAATAGCAGATCATAAATTACTGTCTAAAACACTTTTTTTTTCGGGAGTGGAGTATGAAAAACTCTTTCTAGATTCTATGTCTGATGAAATTACGTGAATATTACTGTCTTCGAAATGTGCATACTGCAGACAACATTTTAATTACATGCTATACAGATGACTGAAACAAAAACAACAACAAAAACAACACCAAAAAAAAAAAAAAAAGAGGAAACTAATCCCACTCTTGTCTCTGATTTGCCAAAACAACAACAACAACAAAAAAACCCTTAACTACATAGTGCATAAGTATATAAATACATTTCTACATACAAGTGATTAGCTCATTACCCTAATTGGCTGAAGGGAGTTTTTGGAATTCATACATGTGTGGGCAAATGTTTGAGAATTTTCTAGAGCAATATACTATAAAAGACATATTTTATTGTCTAAGAGATAAAAATATCTGCATACAAAGACATTTTATTTGATATTTCATTAGAATTTACAGAACAGAGAACTTCACTAAAAAAGGCACCTCTGACTTAACAGAACATGAGAACTTTGAAATTTCGTTTCACCCCTTGAACTTCAGTGAGTATGCTGATACCTGGGGCCTGCAGCCAATGCATCTCTGCTGGAAGGCTGTTTACTTTATTCTTTTCTTTTTTTCTTTTTGACACGTGAGGTAGAATTTGCTTGCATCACAGTAGCTGTCAACTTTCTATTGTGAATTGATAAATATACCCTGTGCAGATCTATTTTATGCACTTATACGAAAAAAAATTTCATACCTCTATCTGTGTTATTATTGCAAATTATTGCAGCTTTGTATAATAGGCAGTTATGCAAGACTTAACTTGGCAATGAAATGCTGGTAGATTTAACCACTAGGTATGTTGACCCCAAAGTACATCACTTAATTTCATTCATATCCTGAGAGTTGCATTGCATTCCAATGCACAGGGAAGAGTCTTGATATGATCGAGGGAGTGCACATTTCTTTTTTCAACATTTTTTAAGCTAGAAATTAAATCTTAAAAATGTGAACATTAAACTCTTTCCAGCATTTTTTACGGTATCTTGGTAGCCCACCAATACGGAAGAGTCAGGGATAGAAATGATGATATGATCTACTAGGAAGAGTCTTAGTTTTGTCACAGCAAGTGAAAAGTAAGTAAAAAAAAAAACCTTTTAAAAGGAAAGGGAGTCAGGTAACAGATTCAATGATTCTTGTCATTATATTTTGCAATTGAGTCATTATTAATAATAATAGCACAATTTATTTTATTGTAATAACTGCACAGGAACAAAGGATAAAAAATATGTATTTCACCTTTTTCTCAAACTGTTTTTGTTTCACCATTATCAGATGTTCATATGAACATTGCTGCTATACAGCTAAATCCCCTTCTTCAACTAATTCTCTAATTTTCTACAGCTCAGTAACCACAGATAAATGACTAATTATATTTTTTATATGCATCACATCTCTCAAAAACTACTTTCTATTTTGTATTTCTTGAAAGATTTAGAAGAAATATATGCAAATTTTTAGGATTACTTACACATACCAATTTTCATTTTCAAAATGTCAAAGCCATTACTTTGCATATATCTTCACACATACAGAGTTTTTGCCTGGCATATACCAGATAGTCCTCATTTGCCACATAAATGCAGATCATCTGAAAGGTGTATGCTCAGTAGATCTACTCATGTGAAATAGGTTTGACATATTCACTTTTCAGCCCTATATGAGCTCCAGGTTCAGTATAAAAGCAAATGGCAATTCAGTAGAAAATCTGCCCAAGCCAGATGGAAAGTAGCCTGCTGTCAAAAGTGCTGAAGAGAAACAGGAATTTGGAAAAGAAATAAGAACCTGAAACCGTGAAGTATGTTTTTACCGAGAGATGATTTCAACTATGTTTGGGAAAAGCAGCCTTAAAGACCATTAAGGCCTTAATATAAATTGCACAAATGCTACATTTCTAACCTTTCATGTGGTTCACTTCATAATAGCTATGATGTTAATAAATATTAATTTTTGAAAATAGCATTTGTCACTTAATATTTCTGTGTTGTACACTATGTTGACCATAGGAAAGTCACATGAACTGTGTTTTTGTAGGACATGAAATGCATATTGCTGGATAGACTAGGTTTTCTCTAAAACATGCTACAATTTATGTTTGATAGGAAGACCACAAGCATGTGGACATATCATAAATGTCTAGGAATCCTTTGCAACTGTATATTTATCCCAACTGGGCTTTATTCAGGAGCAAATCCAATTTTAAATATCTCTACCAAGCATGATGAAGAAATGTGAAATTGAAACTACTGGAGGTGATAACTAACATTTTAGAGGTTCTGTAATGGAAAATATAAGTTACTCTGTATACCCAAATGGTTTATTCTCCCTCCCCCAAACTCCATCCTTCTCTTCCTCCCTCCCTCTCTTCCTCCCTCCCTCTCTTCCTCCCTCCCTCCCTCTATTCC
>JAWWEV010000115.1:73856352-73887994 GCA_035583235.1 Hafferia zeledoni
TGGGTGTGCCCTTCCAGCCTGCGCAGTGGATTTTTTAGGTGAGGCACAGCGTGCGCAGAACTGGCCCCACTGTTTAACTCCTAAGGTTCATCTGCCACAGCCGAGCGAGCTGGGACGGTGATAGTGAAGTCCTCAGGACTAGAACCTACAGTACCCAACATTCCCAGAAGGTGTCCCATCCAAGTACTGACTGCGGCTGACCCTGCTTAGCTTTCGAGATCTGATGAGATCGGGTGTCAGGATGGCACTTAACTGCGTAAAACTAACAAGATACCTAAATTATCAGTGCAGATGGCTCACCACTATAAAGGTAACAGGGGTGAAAGAAGTGCACAGAGATGTCGCAGTTTTCTTATATAGGTAGAACGCTACAACACCTTTGCACTACTTTGTTCCACTCCTAAAAGTTGAAATGATGCCAGGAAAAAAATATACCCTTCTACTTGCAATCCTGAAATTCTAACGAGTGTTCAGAAATTCTTACCAAAGAAAAAGAAGAAAATATAGGTTAAGGATTTATTTATATTTTTTAATGCACAACAGAATTTTTTTTTTTTAATGTCAAAATAAATTTTATAAAGTCCTCCATCCTTTGATTTAGGAAAATTCAACCACAAACAGTTTTCCTGTGAGTTGCAAAATACTCAGCAGACTCATTGATGAAAATCTAGTAGCCAGAACAATCAAAAACATCAGGACTCCTTTTGACCATTGAACTACAGAAAATGATACTTCAATATGTACATAATGCTTCTGTGGTTATGGCTGTATCATTAATACTGTTAGAAGCAGATGCTGCAATTTACTTATGCTTCCATCTTTCACTGTGTGCAAATCAATCTAGTTAATCAACTTATATAATCCATCAATGAAGTGTATTACTTTATCAGAGTTAGCTCACCATATTGTTTCCTCTAACTGGAAATTACTGTCTGGAAATCCAACCTAACTTGAAATCAACTGGAAATTATGTTTTTATAAGGTAACTTGTGGCGACATGATTTATCATGCTTGTGTTCCCTCAGTAACGCTGAAGACAATGCAGAGTAGTAAGAAAGATGCCTGTGCTTTGCAGCATTTGAATTTCACTGGAATAAAAAAAAAAAAAATTAAAAAATAAAAAGAAGACTAACTAATAGGGAAGCTGGAAATGAAAAGATTAAGCAAATCTAGAAATTTGTTTACCTGATACATAAAATGGTAGCTCTAACAATGACATTCAGAGGATGTGATCACTGTCATACTCAACATTCATAAATTACAGATCATTGGAAAATAACTGTGCATGTCGTGGACCACAAATGGAACCATGGCAAAGGCTCTAAGTTAGTCATAGTCAATGCTATGTACAGATATGAGTCTGGAAACAGAATGAATCATTCTCAATAATGTGTTTCTGATTCTTCCTGAAACACAGGCTTGGAATGACAAATATCTGAGCAGGTTAGAAAAATATTAGGATGTTGAATAAATCCCAGAATAGACAAGGATTAAAGTACAAGGAACCAGACCTGCTGATGCAAGTCAAGAGTGAAGAAATACACAGTAAAATATGCCAGGCAGAGTATGATATTTTTCTACAAAGGAAAAATTACAGTTCCATTAATGGAGATTTTTATTCTAATGATAGCTTATAACTTCTTTCCCGGCTTCTAAAAGCATTTAGGTGCCTTGGAAAATGCTTCAGCTTTGCTTTCAGCCATGTAATATTTAAACTCAAAAGGGGCTATAATAACTAAGGAAAGATTAAAGTAATTAAAATTAATTTTGAGGAAAAAATTTTTAAAAATTCAGCAACACAGCTCTTCTATATTTTATGAAAGCACTTTCCACCACATAAGAATTAAATCATCACAATCATTATGTCAGAAAAAAGCCCTCCAGACTCACAATCCTACTACAGTATTTTCCATTTATGACAATGCCTATGACACCTATGTGACTTCTGTTTTCCTGAGCATTACATGCTTAGTAGATACAGGCCAATTATCTTAAAGTTGATTCAAGGATTTTTTTAAAGCCAAAGAAACAGTTATGCACATTAATTCTGACCTTCTGTAATACACAGACTATGAAATGTTAATCCTGAATGACTGCACCAAGCCCATCGCTTATGTGTTTGCACTGACAAAAAGAATGACATATGAAAAGAGATTTCCTAAAGACCAGTCTCTATGAGGCTTAACAAGGCACCAACATGTTCTTGCACAGCATCCTTGATGACAACCTGAAAGGATAAGGACTGGACAGATGGAGCAGCTACAGGTGGAGAATGGCAAAGATACTGATTTTGAAAAGGGGTAGTTAACAGTTCAAGGACACATAAGCATCTTGTCAAGAGCTGCATACCTCAAGGGTCAGTCCTAGACCTGATACTACTCAATATCTTTATAAACAGTTTTCAAAATGGTATTGAAAGCACTCTCACTAAGTTTGTGGGTGACACAAAACAGGGAGGAGAGGTAGAACCCCTGAAAGAAACAGTTAGCATGAAGGTAGACCACAAGAGGCTTGAAAATAAGATTTGATGAAATTTGATGAGGTTGTTTTGGTTTTGTGTGGCTAGGTTTTTTGTTTTTGTGTGGCTAGGTTGTTTTGTTTTTTTGTGTGGCCCATCTCCCTGAACTGCGGGAGGGGAGGAAGCAGAACTTGGAAGGAAGGAGGACTACGGCAAGGTGTTTCTAACATTTACTTCTCATTCCCCTGTTCTGATTCCTGTTAGTAATAAATTTAGTTAATATCCCCACTTCGAGTCTGTTTTGCCTGTGACAGTGATCAGTAAGTGATCTCTTCCTGTCCTTATCTTAACTCATGAGCCCTTCCTTATATGTTTTCTCCCATTTAGTTGCAGAGACAAGTGAGAGAGCACCTTGAGGCAATAATGTGATTTTGAATAAATTAATCTAAGACCATGCTTTCAGATAGGAAAGCAGATCTTGTCCAATAAGAGTAAAGAGAACTCTTCCAACTTTGAGTTTTCACCGATTTCCTTGATTCTTTATCAGTTTGAACTTATGTAGAACAGTAAGCGTGTTTGGAGACTTCAGATTTTGACCTTGAGCAATTTCAAGAAAGCAAAACAAAACATATAATTTCCTGGTTTTAAAAAACAAACAAAACAAAACCCAGCAACTAAACAAGTGAAAATGAAAGCAAACAAACTCAAAAAGCATTGTGAATTTACATAGTTCATACATGAAACCAAAGGCAAGCCCATTATTGTCCAGAGGAGTGTGGTTTCCTGGCTTTTTTTTCCCTTCATTCCTTGAAAACTCACATAGACTCACCCCAGCTGTTTTAAACATAATGCATAATGCTTTGGAAATCCTAAACACCAGTACAGGAATCCAGACTTTAACTATTCATATATTATTTTATTCATACTTATTCTTTTTTTGTAAGTTTGACATTTTGTTTAAACATATGCCCTAAATCTATGCAGCTTTGAAATAAGCTAAAAAATGCATTTCTGATGTTCTTAATAATCACAAAGGCACTAATGTATCTCAAGATTTTTTCTAAACATAAGAAGGCTAGATGTCAAATTTAGGTGAAGAAAACATCATAGCCAATCCTTTTATGGCTTATAGATGTTCTAAAACATCTGGGATATGTCTCCAGTATTTTAGGCTACACCACATTGGTATCATTAATAGAGATAAATAAAGGTAACTAATAGAATAAATTTCAAATCTTAGTATGAAAAGCTTAAAACTGAGGGAACAAATTGAAAGTCTAAGGTAAAAAAAAAAGTTTTAGCAATTTTGCAATTCCCCTGAAATGTTATAAATACAGGAAAATTCAAAAATAAAGCTATGTGAAAGAATTCAAACATTTGCATAAATGATAATAAATTCTAAAGAAACACAGAAGACTTCACTTTTCTTAACTCTCACCAAATGGAAGCTTATAAAGTCTGATTGTTAATGCTCAAATATCTATAAATGACCAATGAATGATGTGTTTGTCCTGTTATGCACTTCATATGCTTTATTGTTTCTGCAATTTATATCTGTGTACATTGATTCACCTCTCCCAGTTCTTAATAAGAAACTAAATTCTTTGGAATAGGCATTGTTTACTCCAAACAACTCAATGTTTCTGAAGTGGACAATGATGATCTGTTACTAGGACTTCTGAGCTGAACTGTAATATAAGGAAATAATGATAAATATCAGAATAAGCCACAGAAATCAGAATAAAAGATGACAGTTCTTATTAATTTTTTTAGTGTAACAGAGTATCACTATGTCTTATTGCAGATATTTTGTTTTAAATAATAAATTTGTTTTAATGACTGAAATAATTTCTAGTTTCTCATAAGCCTTAGCTAATTCAACACTCCAAAAGTAAGTGCTGTTTGTTGACCCAGAAGAAGCAGCATAATTACCCATTTTGACATGGCTGAGCACATTATCTTTAAAATGCAATTTGGTCGTAACAACATATCTACACCTGATGCCTCAATAGTAAAACATGATGAGACACACAATCCAAACTCTGCATTCAGATGCAGTGCAGAGTTTTGAATCACTGCTATAGGATAAGACATAATCTTAACACAGCATAGTGCTAATCACCTTAAATATAGTGAAAATACTGTACATTCTCCCACCTGTGCTGGACAGCAGACCAGACTTAAATCAATTTAGCTGTTTTCTATCCCCCAAGAGACAAACAATTCAAGTGAACTTCTGAGTATTTTGCTTCAAATGTCTAACTTGTTTAACAGTTTATCAACTAGTTACAAAAATTACCTCTTTAATATCGCATTTTCTTTATTGTCACCTAGAACTATTGGACTAGCTTCTGCTCAACCATCACAGAAAAATGAAAAAGACACTCTTTTTTCACACTGATCTCATTGACTCTAAACATTCTGACCTCAGGACATTACTTTTCTCCTTTTTCTTTTTTTTTTCCTTCCCCTCCCACCCCAATTTTTTCAGAACTGCTGAGGCCTGAAAACCCCTAAGTGAACCAGACAATTTAGATTTTGTTGTGTCAGCATAAAAACAATAAAACTAATGCATACAGCATTCTTTCCTCCATAACGGCAGCTTTTATGGTCCATAGAGCACAAATGAAAAAAGGTAGGAAAGGTGTTTCTGCCAAGAATAGAGCTACAAGGAATGAAAAATGCAGTGTTCAGAGAAAGACATTTTTACTCTTGCCCTGATTGTGCTGACTTCTTGTTTTAAAAACCAAAGATTTTGAACAAATGTTAAATATTTCAAGTAATTTATGGTTAAAATACTCCAAACCTTAACACTACTGAAGTACGTTTTTACTATCAGCTTTGACCTGGAAATAAGTAAGGACTTTATAGATCCAAAATCACTAATGGATTTCAGAAAACTTTTCTGCCTTTTATACCAGAATGATTTGTAGTCCTCTACTGAATTATGACTAATATCACAAGAGTTCTTGTTGTAAAATACTGTGGAATATGACAACTGTGATATTTCTCCCACTTCTGTAGGTTTCTTCCTTCATAAGTAGGAATAAGAAATTAATCCAATTTAATCTGTTTCTAAAGCAGATCCTATATTCTGGATATATATGTAAAGATAAACCTACTTCTGCTCACTCTGCCTGTTCTCAGGTAGAAATTGCATGTACAAAACTCCACAATTCATTTGCACTGTATCTGAAAGCAAACTTTTCCAAATGCATAGTTTAATCATTGGAACTGGACACAAACCTCACAAATTTTACTTTAAATATTATGTCTAAAAGAACCAGAATTTGTCACAATGTCATGATTTTAAGAATTGTAGTGTCACAGCAAATGCATTTGTATGGAAGACATTTATGCACCGATCAAAGAAAAATTAATGTGCATTATGCTCAAAACACTCTGTTGCTGTTGTGAATTGAAATAAACGCATTGGGCAGCACTAGAAATGAAACTCAGAATCACTTTGACCAAAGGTGTCTTTGAAGAGAAGAGATAGCTCACTATTATTTGCCTTTCCCTCTAACTCCCCCAAACCCAGTTAAAAAATAAACATTATTTCATTGTCTTCACAGGTTTCAAAAACTTAATGGAAATTCCACTGTCACTTTTTTCTAATGGCAGGTGACAAGCAGCAGTTATCAGCATTAACTATTGCTGGTAATGATAGTTGTAAAAATCAGCCTAGTTGCACAGATTGTTGTTTTTTGTTTTTTGTTTTTTTCCCTTGAGAAGTTCACTTATTGGTTCTGTTGACAGACCTAACAAGCATTTTACATGCAAAATGGCCAATAATTTCAAGTATTTCTTCACAAAATAGCTCATGTGAAATATTTGCCAACTATAGATTAGCATAAACCACCACTGAGGTATTTTGCAGTGGGATTTTGGGGTAGCATTCGGTACTTTTTTATTACAGTATGTAAATTACCACCATATTGGACCATATGTGCTAGCTAAGAAAAGCTGATTCTTTCTCTCTAATTTTCTGACTTTGGTGAACAGAAAATCGAAGTTAATTCAGGCAAACAGGATTCATGCCTATGTGGTTCATATCAAAGATATGGAGGAGAGATAGGATACTGATCAGATGAATTGTTTGTTTGTTTGTTTGTTTGTTTGTTAATAAATCTGTCAAGTCTTGTAATAATTCTGGAAGTTTTATCTTGAAACACCTTTAGTCTCCTAAACAATGTACTTGAGAAGATAAGTAATATAATATTGAAGCAGCTGCCTTTCTTGAATAATGGAGAGATTTAAAAGATCTGGAGTTAAAAGTTACAGTAAAAGGCACAGGAACTTTTCAACCAAACTTATTCTTGAAGATGAAGAATTCATCTTCAGACATATATGAATTTACGTGTTTTCAATTAATGATCTGTACAGAAAGCACAGACAACAGCAGAGTTATAAGATGTAGTTTTGAGTATTTTTTTTTTTTAGCACTGATACATAGGGATCTTGTTCAACTTATCAGAAGTTGATGGAGAAAACAGCAGTGCTGAGAAATCATATAACATGTCAAAAGTTGGAGGAAGGTACAATTAATGCATTTATTTGCATACTGCAATTTGGACATGTGTAATAGGTGAGTCCAGGAAGAGTAAATGTAGTATAACACAGAAAAAGATATAGCATAACTTCTGGAGACTAAGAAAATTCTACAAATGCTCTGCTTTATTTATAACTGGGAACAGGCAGAACAAGTATATGGCAGAACAGCAGGGAAAGGTTTCACTTTTCAGCTTTATTACCTGGTAAATTCCATTTCCCCCCCCCCAAGAATTGGTCAAGATTAGCAGCAGTAAAGTAATTGAGAATTTCCAAGGAATGAAAAAGAGTGTAAAAGTTCAGTCATGTTAGTGTTAAATAATACACAAAAACTCAGTCACAGACTATTCTAAGATTTCTCCGCTAATACTGTGCCAACTACTTATCTTATTGCTCGTTACAAAGGCCTCAATATAACTGAACTATGCAGCACCAGTCTTGGGGGGCAAAAAATAAAAAAAAAAAAAAAAAAAAAGGACCACTGAGTTACCTTATCATGTGTGATCCTCTGAAACTACTGAATCCAAAATTCAAATATTTCATATATTTTTGTAGAGGAAAAGCAGAAATAAAATCAATGAAAATTCGTGCACTATATTTCCACTACTCCACGTAAACTGCAGAAACTTGTGCTGCTCAAAATCTGCTTATGAATACATAGAGTTTGCAGTTTCAGTAGAACCTTGGTTAATGTATCTTCTTTAAGAATAAATTAGATTGACATTTAAATTGAAAAAGTAATTTCAATTTTAACACACTTAACATTGGCTATAGGAGCAGATACTTATTTCTGTGACAACAGTGAATTGGTCTCTCATGTTTGCACTAGAAAGTGTCTGTCATATGGTATGCCCTGATCATTGGCAGTCTGAAAATTATGAATGTTCTCTTCATGTTAGTTGACCTGAATTCTTGGAAAGATCAAGGTGAAGAGCACTGTGACCTCCTATTTCTTCCCATTCTGAGCATTTACTGTGTGCAGTTATGGTGCAAACACAGGTCCAACTGTAGTCTTATTAGATATCAACTTCAATTACAGAAATCAAAGTTAAAATGGTACTAACATTGAGCTATATCAGTAGGTATAAGGAATAAGTAGGTAGAGGCTGAGATGACCTTCCATCAGAAAGCTTGTATAATACTCTGATGTTTATTATTTACATAATTACTGTACAAATTAGAGAAGAGAAAGAAAAGGATATAAGTGATAAGCACCTGTCTTACTTTCCTCACAAGTTGAAAGCTCTTCAAAGTCTATGAAATACTTAAAAGAATAAAAAACCCTATAATTTCTGTATTATGGAATTCAGACATACTGAATTGCAATGAAAAGTGGAATCACAAACTGTGAAATCGTTTCAAAAAAGCATTACATAATAGTGTTTTAGGAACAAAGTAAACAGAATGACAGGGGAAAATAGAAGAGAACAAAATTTCATGTCGATTTAACTTGGCAGAAAAATTAAGACAATATTAAAAATCAAAATTTAAATATGGACATTTTTTATTTTGAGAGAAAAAAATGTAGAGAATTCCTGAGCTGGCACAAAAATTTTCAGTGTTACTCAGCAAGATCACATCATGTGAGCTCCAGAGATACCTAAATGGTATTTTGACCTTTCTAATTAAAAATTTCTACTGATTTCCACAGAAGACTTTTTGTTATTGAATTAAATATCATTTGGCATTTATGTATTTATAGTGACATATGGTAAAAGCAATAACTTTATAATCTATGCATTTTTGGGTCAGAACAGAATTTTGTCTCAACAATTAAATGCTTTAGACAGGGCTTGAAATAATTACTCTGTGGCCTGTGATAACTGAATTCTGACATATAGTCAAGAGAAGGGACAGATATTTGATATATACTGATGTGTTCTAGTGGAAATCCATGTTTCATCACAGAATATTGTGTGGGCAGACATGTGATATCATAACTCCAAGAAAATTTACTATGTTAATGATCATAGGGAGATTGGAGCTAAATTATCCTTAAGGTCCTTCCAACCCAAACCATGCAATGATTCTATGATTATCAGAATTCCTGAGGCTTCTAGACATTTCCTCCATGGAACTGCTGGGTGTAGCTGCGCATCATACTGCAGACCTGCTTCCTTTGTCAAACTGTCAGTGAATTGATCAGTTGGTCATAAAAAGTAATTTTGTTACTCATCCAGTAAAAGCTAATGGGAAACAAAGTTTCCATTAGGTGAAATTTGGATCAATTTATATTATTAATTTTGCTTATCTGCTTACCAAAACAAGCCAACTTTTTCAGGATGTTACCAAATTATTCTGCTGAGCAGTTTCTAATAGCAGCAACAGCTGGGACTATAGTTTGACTTTGTTCCCTATTTTGTTGTTTTAATTAAAATATTTGTGAAAAGCCAAAATATTCAATTCTAGGGAGTTATATGGAAACTAATTTATGAAAAGCTATTTTAGATATTTTCAATAAATAACAACTAAATATGTATTAGAGTTATATAACAAAAGCTAGTAACATTACCTGTGGCTGACTTAATGCTTTGCTGTTAATATGTATTAAGACTGAAAACAATGGCAACGAAAAAGCAAAAATTAGAGTGAAAGCACAGAAAACTTGTACAATTCATTCTACACTGTATACCATTCCACTTATACTTCTCTAGTTCCCACACAGTTTGTCAAAAAAAGAACAGTTGCACTGAAAGTGCTTGTGATTGTATTTTAGCACATCACTGATGTCACTGTCAGTGTGTTATTGTGGTTATATTGTTTTGGGTGACCCTTTAGTTGACCCCTTCACTACTTACAGATAGGATTGAAGAGATTGCCTATAAGTTTGAAAGCCACTGTTAGAGAATGCTGCAAACTTTGCACATGCCAAGAAGAGAAGCAGCCAAAGCAGTGACAGTACAAGCAACTTCAAACAAGATGAAGTGGATTAAATGTTTATTTTGAGTATCAGTCATCTGCTGCAATTGCTTAAAATGTGCTAATTAACATAATAGGTTTTTTCTAATGAGGATCTGGATCAGCAGTTGGACAAATACACCCCTAGCTCATTTTAAAATAAACCACTCATATAAGTAGTAGACATTTTCTGTCAACAATGAAATTAATAAAGAAAAATAACCTGCTTTAAGTTGTGTAGCTCAACAAAAATTTTTAACTTAAGTCATAAGACCGGAATCGACTTTTATGTTTTCATCTTAGCAATAGGTAATGTCAGTAGTGTGCATCAACACTATACATTCAAGGTCATTTCTCAAATGGGGACAAGTAATATAAACATTAATTTGCACATATATTCTTAAAATTTATTCTTATTACTTGATTCTCTTTTATGCTTATCTGAAAAAGTTGCACTGAACCTCTCAGAAAGGTCACAATTTATTGAAGATCTCTGGGAAAAGTATATTCATGTTCACATGACAGATGTGAGAGCATCTGTTAATTAGCCCATTCTATCCATTTTGATCATGGAAGTATTTGCCATAATTCTAGGATGCCTTTTTTTCTAGCAAGTATATTCTATACCTAATTTTATCCTGTGAGAATGTGCAATATCATATACTATGGTATCCCCGATTTACGTTAAATCCAAATACATAACTAGGAAATTATGAAGTTTAAAGAAACACCAAAAAAACCAAACAAACAAACAAAAAAAAAAAACCAAAAAAAACCCACCACCAAACACCAAATTACAGTCCCATAATTACAGCATTTTCTTTGCATTCCAATTACTCATCATTTGATTTTCTCAGTTTGAGCTAAATGTAAGAATAAAGAAAATGTCAGTATAATTTGCTTATTTGCTCCACTTACTCTAGGGCTAAAAAAAACATACGATATGGTTCTTCTGATTTTGTTTGCTATTAACTATTATCCTAGTGGGACTTGTAAGCAAGACAATTCATGAGTTGATACAAAGTTTAACAGGTAAAGCAAAAGCTGTGTGCACAAGTAGAACACAAGGAATTCATTCTTCACTTCCCATGGGCAAGCATGTGTTCAGCCATTTCCAGGAAAGCTGGGCTCTGTCATGCATACCCATTACTTGGGAAGACAAATGCCATCACTCCAAACATCCTGTTCCCCCTTTCCTTCTTATTTCTTCAGCTTTATAGGCTAAGCATGATAACATACAGTGCGGAATATCCCTTTAGTCAGTTAGGGTCAGCTGTCTGGGCTGTGTCCCCACCCCCCACCCCCCCGCCTCAACCCTTTCTGCAGCCCCAGCCCCCTCACTGGTGAGGTGAGAAGCAGAAAAGACCTTGACTTTGTGCAAGCGCTACTCAGCAGTAATGAAAATGTTCCTGTGTTATCAACACTGTTTTCAGCACAAATCCAAAACATTGCCCCATACCAGCTACTGCGAAGAAAATTAACACTACCCAAACCAAAACGAGGACTAAATCATACCCTTTAAAAAACTGCCTAGTTTGAGTTAAGGAGAGCTAAAAATTTGTAAAGGCTCATCTTCTGTTCCAGGAGGAATACTGCTGACACTGAAGCTAGTAAGGGAAAAGAGACCCAACTTTTTATGTTTTATTAAAGCAATCATGTCCCCTTCCTTAATTATCTTTTGTAGATTTCTTCCAAGTAAGGCCTATTTAAGGTGCACCAGTTTAAATGGACATAGAACGTGCAAGGAAAATTAAACTATTGAGGCTCATTCCTGTTATCTGAGAGGATGGCCCATGTACCAGGGTCCCAGATTACCATAGCAATCACAGAACTTCTGAGGTTAAAAAGAACCTTTGGAGATCATTTAGCCCAAAATCCTGCTCTAAGGAAAGTCAAGAAGAGGATGTTCACTAGGACACTGTCTAGGGTTCAAATATTTCCAAGCATGGAGATTCCACAGTCTCTCTGGGAAATACATTCCAGTGTTGGACTTTCACAGTAAAATGTTTAAATGTAAATTCTCATATTTCAGGTTTTGCATACTGCTTTGTCTTCTGTTGCTGGATACCACAAAGAACAGTATGGCTCCATCACTTTTACACCATCATGTATTTATAAACATCAGTCTACATTCCCCATGCAAAACCCCTTTCTTCCAGGCTAAACAGATACAGCTGTCTCAGCCTCTATTCAAATGACAGATGCTACAATACTTTAAGGTACAAGGGTTTTGGCATTTTCTTTTGTTGACCCATATGAGTTTCCTGCCTGCCCACTTCACCAGCCTATTGAAGTTCCTCTGAATGGCAGCACATCTAGTCTATCAACTACTCCTCCCAGTTCTGTATCAGCTGTAAACTTGCTGAGGGTCCACTCTGTCCTACCATCCAGGTCATGAATCAATTTGCATGGGGCCCGATATCTACCCAGAGGGCATACTGTTTGTAAGTGATCTCCAGCTGGACTTTAAGTTGTTCATAACAACCCTTTGAGCCTACTCACTTTCCATTTAATATGTTCCATACTAAACTAGATATATGCCTTTCGTCAATGATATAGAAAAAAAAAATTCTTAGCATTTTCCTGGTGCTGATCTCTCCCCCTAGTGTTGGTCTCTCGTCTAAGATCTAATAAAGGCATATAAATAACCTTTAAGAGTCTGTTTATTCTACTTATCATAATGTTTATTAGACAAAGTGGATTCCTGCTACTCTGAAGAGACATAGAATCATAAAATCATAGAATATCCTGAGATGGAAGGGACCCATTAAGATCATCAAAGTCCAAGTCCTGGTCTTCCACAGGACCTCTCCAAGAATCACACCATGTGCCTGAGAGTGTTGACCAAAAACTTCTTGAACTCAGAGAGGGTTGATGCTGTGACCACTTCCCTGAGCACAGCCTGTTCCAGCATCCAACCTCCTTCTGGATGAAGAATCTATTCCAAAGATCTAACAAATCTTCACTGACAAAACTTCAGGCCATTCCCTTGGATCCTGTCACTGGTCACCACAGAGAGGAGACTGGTGCCTGTCCCTCAGCATGAGGAAGCTGTAGATTGCTATGAGGTCTCCCCTCAGTCTCCTCTTCTCCAGGCTGAGCAAGCCAAGTAACCTTAGCCACTCCTCATCCCATCTTTTTTATATAACCATTTTGCCTACCTTTTGTCTTCAAATACAAGAAATAAACGCTTATCTCAGTTTAGCCCTATCACTACACTGCTTTCTTTGCTAGGTATAATGACTTGGGTTTAGACTATACTGCTTCTTGTTTTAAATCCACCTTCTCCACTGTTTAGAGATGGTAGTTTACTAACATTTTAGAAAGACAAAACAACATCCCTGCTGCCTCCAACATGAGTAAAAGCAAATAACTAACATTTTTTTTGTTTTGTTTTGTTTTTTTTCTGTAATTGTTAATAAAATCAGTCTTAGAAAGCTCAGTGTCTTTGTTCAAAACGAAGTTTTCATAATTCTGTTTGATCTTTCCCTTGAATTTTTCCTAGCTCTCTTCCTATTGATTAGGGGGAAAAAAAAAAAAATTGTTATCTCAATATTCAAGTCTTGAGTGCTTATCTTAAAAACATTTACTGAGAATTCATTAAAGCTTGCCCACTGTGCCTTATCAATCTGAGCCTGATTTTGTGGCCTCTATGTCTCAGTTTAACAATTTCAATGTTTTAAATCACTAGCTTAGCTGTTTGTTGTTTGGTTTTTTTATTTTCCTGCACCAAAATACTCCTTGTTCACCTCAGCTGTTTTGACCCTCACTCACGTGCAGTATGATTAATGCCTAAAGAAGAGGTATGTTAAGCACTTGCTTTGACCAGCTTATTTTTCCACTTTCATGTTTTTTTTAATATAATTTGAGTCTTTTTTTGATATGTATGAATTTACTTCAGACTGGAAACTGACAAGAGGCTTTAAAAAATCTTATTTTCTCCCCCTTTAAACAGGCTTTATCTAAGCAATACCAAATATCATAGCCACAGTGCAGTACCTTTTATTCTTGATTGCAGGGCAGCCCTTTTACTTGAAGTATCAGATGATGGAGAAGGAACGAATACAAGCTCATGCATAAATGTACTTGTCTTTGGGATCAACCTCTTGAACTCCTTGAAGACAATGATTAAGCTGTTTCTTACTGTCTACACAGCTGCCGTAGACCAATTTACAGGTTATAAGCTTGTATACTTCTTTACTTTTTTTTTTCTTCCATTAATACTCAGTGCTTGGAAAGATAATAAGAAAGCTAGCAAAACACACTCCATAATGGATATAAAATACACCAAATCACTGAAACCATCTTAGTTTTTAAAAATATTGCCAAACATCATGCAAGCTATACTTCATTTTTATTTAGTTCTCTGGATTATAATAAGCCCTTAGAAATTGATACTAAAAGCTATGGTTCTTTTATTGCTTGTGTGTAAATATATTAATTTATACTTTTTTTGACATCTTGGCATCTTCATTTTCTAAAAGAAAATTAAACTTTCAGGCAATTTCAGGAAATCTTCTCCCTTTAAAATTATCATCCCAAAGAAATAAATGCAAGCTATTTATTTCAAACCTTGTGTATATATTACACCCATTATATAAAGTTTGTATAGATACTCAAACAGGAAATTTCTATAGGTATTCTATATCTGTGATGACTTGTATATGGAGGAAAATTTTATTTTCCAACTACAGAATATCAAAAATTTATGCAGAACTCCACACTGAGCTTGCTAGTTTGGAATGGAGTGTAAACAATGGTAACAAATAAATATCAATGAAAAATGAAGTATATATTTTGTTTTAAAAACTCAAACATAAATATTATGGACCCTGTGATGTAAAATCACAGAGGCAAAATTTCTGCAAGTCTTTCTGGGTTATGCTTAGCCTGCTTGACTAATGGCATTCACTGTGTTTCCATTTTCTACTAAATGTTTCAATATTTCATTAAAAGACTTAGTCAATACTGAAATTCACTGGTATTAGCAAACTAGTATTAGCAAATCATGTAATAAAATCAGAAAGCTGTAAAATCATTTAGGTTGGAAAAGTCCTCTAAGATGATATATCAAGTCCAACAATTAACTTAACACTTCCAGGTCTACCATTAAACCATATGACTAGTCTAAAATTCATGACTCCATGGTGCAAATTGGCTAAAACACTGATTAATAAAAAGCTCTCATTGATTCACAGAATGGTTTAGATTAGAAGGGACCTTCTAAGAACATCTAATCCAACCTCCCTACCTTGGGCATAGACCTCTTTCCCAAGATCAGGTTGCTCAAAGCTCCATCCAATCTGACCTTGAACACCTTCAATGATGGGACATCCACAGCTTCTCTGGGAAACCCTGATCCAACTGTCACATGATTGTTATCATAAAAAATTTCTTCCTTATGTCTATTGCAAAAACACCCTGCTAAAATGTGTCTTTCTGCTTTTCTTCTGTTTCCTTCAAGTATTGAAAAGCTGCAGTAAATTCTCATTAGAGTTCTCTCTTCTCCAACTCTCGCCTGACTTCAGAGGAGAAGTGCTCCAGCATTCTGATAATTTTTGAGGTCCCCCTCTGAATTCACGCTAAAATATCTGTCTTGTACTGTGGCTTAAAAGAGTCAGAATAAGACATGGAGGCACTTAGAAACTGAAAGAAGTTGAAAGTAAGTTTAGAACTCCTAGAAAATAGGGGTATTTATGGAAACATGAGTTTGTGAACTTTCTGTACTCATACTCTCTTCTAAGCAATATATGAACTTATGTTATCTGGGCAGTCAAAGGAAGACTGTGCTGAAGTAGTAGTATTTGTGTGCCAGGTATGTCTAGATTTGGAAGGTGTTTCCTCTTAAAGAATCAGCTACCACATTTTCTCTGAAACATCCTTAGTATTTACGCCAACAAAAAACCCCCCCTTTCTTAATTTTTAAGTTAAAGCCTTCAACTTGGATAGTGCTCAATGGATTTTTATTTTTTCCTGCAAAGTTTTTGAATTAAGAAAATGTTGTTAGATAAAAAAATCAATCTGGCCAACTTTCCTGTTAAAAAACCCTGGACTGAAAAGCATATTTTGGGAGAGCTAGAAAGAAATATGATGAGCCTCCACAGCAGCAAGCACTCATGACCAATTTACTTCCATTAAAATAAAAAGGACATTTCTTATTTTCTTGATGAATTTTAAGAGCATTTTTCAATGCTTATGAATAATGTATAAGTATTTAGAGAGTGCTACAAAATCATTTGGTTATAAAAGTAAGGGTACACAGGTAAAGCTCTCATTTGCACATTCAATTTGAGCCTTACTCTAACAAAAAGAAATTATCTTTGTTTACTCATGGTTATAAGCATGTGTCCAGTTGCCTGCCATTTTCAGTATAAAATATCAGTATCACTATTTTTGTCAGGATTTTTGAGACAGGTTGAATATGATAGAAATCGGAGAGACGTCAAGACACAAACAAAACACTAATCTTGAGGTATGAATAGTTTCAATAGAGCTATTTCATTTAAGACCGGATGAGGATGAGAAGCTACAACCTTGAACCTGTATTACTGGAACTATGATACTGAGAAATGTCAAATTTCTCAGTATCATACTGTATTTATACTATTCTATAATGCTCAAAATAATAATTGTTATTAAGTAAATAATTATATTCAACATACTCACCTTGGTTGTTTCCACATTATAGTAAATGTGAGTCTATGGGAAAAGGAAGAAGTAACTATTTCTGCTCTCTAAAGAGACCCTCACTTTAGACCAATTATTGTTCTGCAAGTTTGTTGCTAATAACAGCTGTTAGCAGAAAAAGAGATATGGCGGACATTTAATGATTATCCAAAAATGAGCAAACAACTACTGTACAGTGTTACCTTCAGTAGCTAAGAGTGGGAGTTAGAGTTAGAAATAATCTGGACGTGTCTACTTGCTAGTATCAAGCTTTGTGGAGCAACAGATGGAAGAGCAAAGAAGGCAGTTCAGTGATTTGATGGAACAAATAATCAAGAAGGTGCCCTTAAAACAGTTTCCAAGGTAACTAGTTCTGAGGCTGGAATCTATAAATAGTGGTTCAAACAGGGTTTCAACTATGAGACCAAAGATAATCAAATATGCATAGTAAAATAAATAATTAAAAGAATGGAAGATTGAGTGAAAAAACATGAGAAATTATGCTTAATGAAAAAAAAATAGTAGAAGAAATGTATTCAAATAATTATTGTGTATTAGTGCTGTCATTAAAAAACAAATGCTTTCACTTCCACTTGAATGCCTCTATGCAAAGGCATACAACACAGGGAATAGACAAGAGCAGTTACAGCCTTGCACATGCCTGCAGGGCTATGATCTTATAGGCACCATCAAGACATGGGAAGATGACTCCTATGACTGGCGTATGGGAATGGAAGGATACAGGCTCTTTAGGGAGGACAGATATGGGAGCCAGAGAGGAGGTATCACCCCCCATGTAAATGACCATGTGCAGTGCATGGAGCTACTCCTGGAGATGCGTGAATAGCCAAAAGAGCTCACGGATCAGGGTTAAAGGGAGGGCAGAGGCAGGTGACATGACAGTGGGGGTCTGCTCAGGCCATCTGACCAGGAAAAATGAGCAGATGAGTTTTTTTATAGACAGATAGGAGTGGCCTCATGTTCAGAAGACCTGGTATTTATGAGATATTTCAATCACCCTGATATCTGTTGGAGGAACAACATGGCAGGGCATAAGCAATCCAGGAGGCTTCTGGGATGCATTGATGACAACCTCCTTCTCCAAATAATAGAGGTGCTGTGCTGGACGTTGTTTTCAAAAACCAGGAAGGATGGTGGGGAATGGGAAGCTCAAGGGCAACCTTGGCTGCAGTGGCCATGAAAATGTGAAGCTCAAGATCCTTAGGGCAGTGATGGTGGGTACACAGTAAGCTCACTGTGCTGGACTTTAGGAGACCAGACTCTGGCCTCTTCAGGGATTTGCTTAGTGGAGACAAAGAGGAAGTCAAGCATAAATGCCAGGAGGCCTGCATGGATGAACAAGTTGCTCCTGGGGGGAAAAAAATCAAACACAAAAAGGAATACTATAGAGGACAAGATAGCAAGGACAGATAGCCTTGGAGAAATACAGAGTAATCATCTGGGCATACAGGGATCATGTTAGGAAGGCCAAAGCACTGATAGAATTAAATCTGGTTAAGAGCAACAAGAAAAACTTCCGTAAGTATGTCAGGGATAAAAGGAAGACTACAGAAAATGCAGGTGCCCTCCAGAAGGAACCAGAAGACCTGGTTACCCAGGACTCAGAAAAGGCTGAGGTACTTAACTTTTTTTCCTTGGTCTTCACTGGCAAGTGCTCCAGCCATAATGCTCAAATCACAGAAATCAAAGACAGGGATTGGGAGGATGAAGAACTGCCCTCTGTAGGTTAGGTTCAAGAGCACTTAAGGAACCTAGATGTCCACAGGTCCATGGGTCTTGATGAGAGGTCTTGAAGAAACTGGTGGAGGAAGTTGTTAAGGTACTATCCAGCTGATAACTACAGGCCAGTCAGTTTCACCTCAGTGGGTGGCCAGATCAAGAAGATCCTCCTGGAAACTATCCCAAGGCACATGGAAAACAGGGAGGTGACTGGTAACAGCCAAAATGGCTTCCCTAAATCATGCCTGACAAATTTGTTCTCCTTCTATAGCAGGTTTACAGAGTTGGTGGATGAGGGAAAAGCAACCAACAACATCTACCTGGACTTCTGAAAAATATTTGACAGTGCCTCTCTAAATTGGAGAGACATGGATTTCATGGATAGACCTCTTGGTGGATAAGTAATTGGATGTGTGGTCAAACTCGGAGTTGTGTCAAGCTCTTGATGTCCAAGAGGGATCCAGTGACAAGTGATGCTCCTCAGTGATCAGCATTGGGGCCAGCACTGTTTAGTATCTTTCTTGGTGACATAGACAGCATAATTGAGTGCAATCTCAGCAAGTTTGCAGACAACACCAAGCTGTGTGGTGTCCTCAACATGGTGGAGGAAAAGGCTGCCATGCAGAGGGACCTTGATAGGCATGAGACCTGCCCTGTGAGAATATCATGAAGTTCAACAAGGCCAAGTGCAAGGTCCAGCATCTGGGTCAGGACAATCCCAGGCACAAATACAGGCTAGGCAGACAATGGATTGAGGCCTGCCCTGGGGACCTAGCACTATGAGCTTGCAGTCCAAAAGGTCTTCCACAACCTTGGCTGCATCAAAAGCAGCATGGACAGCAGGATGAGAGAGGTAATTCTGCCCCTCTCTTCAGACTACACCTGGAATAATGCATTCTATTCTGTGATCCTCAACATAACAAGGATGTGGACCTGTTGGAGTGGGTGCAGAGGAGGGCCATTAAGATGATCAGAGGCTGTAGCATCTCTTCTCTAAAGGCAGGTTGAGAGAGTTGGGGTTTTTCAACCTGGAGAAGAGAAAGCTCTGGAGAGAGCTTATAGCACTTTTTAATACCTGAAGGGGGCCAACAAGAAAGCTGGAAAGGGACTTTTTACAATAGCATGCAGTGATAAGACAAGGGGTAATGACTTTAAACTGAAAGAGGGTAGATTTGGATTCAATACTACAAATAAATTCTTTCTTGTGAGAATGGTGAGACTCTGGAACATGTTGCTCAGAACTATTGTGGATGCTGTATTCCTAGAAGTGTTCAAGGCCAGACTGGAATAAGCTGTGAGCAACATGATCTAGTGGAAGGTGTCCCTGCCAATGGCAAGAGGGTTGAAACTACATTCTTTTTCCCTTCCAACCCAAACCATTCTATTAATCCATAAAACTCCTACAAGAGGTTATGTGCCATGTCACAGATAATAAAATGTGGTATTTGTCTGTTAATTTGGATTATGTACATCAATAGGGTCCCCACATATGGGTGGACATAATTTATTTTATAAGATACCACAAAAGATAACTGTATAATTCTGAAAGAGACAGGAACCTTATAAAGTGCAAGAGAACAGTTTCTGTGTCTCAATCTCTGACATGTAGGAGGTGAACTAGGTTTATGGAAATGTGTATATCTAATTAGGATTTCTAAAATGTTATCTTTTAAGAATACACTTTAATTTGTATACAGCCTCTGATATAACAGTCAGTCTGCATATGTTTTACAATTATTTATGTATTGTCAGAATTACTACATACTCATTCTTGACTGTAGCTGTCACATATGGTGACACTAGTTCTTGGCACAAGGCCCTAATGCAACAAAAAATGGATTTGAGAATTGGATAAAAAATACTAAAAATATGACTGTGCAGAGATCCTATATACTCAAAGGTCTTTATCAGGATATCAGTTTGAAAGTCATGTTTACAATGGCCTAAAAAGCATTGACTAAGAAGATGAAATTGTCTACCAGGAGTGCTTGAAACTCAGTGTTGTGCTATTATTGCTTAGATGAATTTTAAACATTCAGGGTATACCTGTTCAAAGTAACGGTGGAGTACTGGAACTCTGTTGTTGTAGGAGTAAAGGCAAAATACAAAAGAAAATCAAAAGGCAGAAGGAAATAATCAACTATTGATTATTCACCAGTACACTTGATTATTCACCAGTACACTACCATGAGAACTTCTTACACATCTCTTTTTTATGTTCAAAAATTTTAAAGCATATTAGGCAACAGTTCTGTCACCTCAACAAGATTTGAGCATGTAGGTAACAGTTTGCAGAAAGTGCAGGGGTACAAGGTTTTTGGTGCCTGAGTATATAATACGTACAGAAGCATTCTGATATTTAGGTATTTTCAAGGGTGCGTGTTGCACTAATATGCATAGCTCTTCCTAGTATGTTTACAAGGGAGTTTTAGACACATACTATGATATATATTATAGCATTTATCTCATGTATGAATGTATCTCATGATGAATTTCTGCCTACTGAAATCAAGGTAACAGGTCCGTGTGAAGAAAGCTACTGTGTTATGCCAAATCTAGTTAGTAGATCAGCAAGCGTTAAAATGTAGTGAGAAGAACAAACCGACTTTAGGCTGAATCAATTCTATTCTAGGATACAGAATCCAACACAGAAAACAAACATACATTGTTTTATCATAATAACTACTCATCGTAATATTTAAAGGGGAGAGACAGCTGTTTGGAAGCTTGTATGGAAAGCCTACAACTGAAAAGTCTTAGAAGTCTTGCTGTAATTATCTTCAGTAAGAACAGAATTTTCAAAATGCTTGATTTTTGTAATTAACAATATCATATTTTATCATATTTTTGTGTACTGTTACGTGAGCCCAGAGAGCTTAGTTGCATGATCTTATTGATACTATACCTTTGCCCACTAGCAAAAAGTGCCATATCAAGGAAAATCTGATTCCCAGCAGAAGATAACTAAAATCATCTGTAAAGTCAGAGAGAAATAAATCAAGAACATAATGTTTGCATTTTTTTTTAATATTGTTGACTATCTCTTTTTCTCTCCTCTTACTCTAAGATTTAAACAGGAAATAAAGATGAAATACACCAGTTTAATCAGCTTTCAGCTTTCACTGCTTCTACAATGAATTTAATACAGTGAATAGAAATGAACTTATTCAAGCAAGAGTTCTTGTCACTGGAAGTTTTCTGTCACTGCATGATTTGAATCTTGGAAAACAAGTTGATGAATCTTTGATATGATATTACTTCTATTATTGTATAACCAGTGAAAGATGATACACTTACCTAAAAATAACTCCCTTTAGTTCTTTATAGAAAACACATATAAGATAATTTCAACCATCTGAGAACTTAATCATCCACAGTTTTTATTCTGAAATAAACAGTCTTAAAAACAAAGTAAACAATCTTGACCTCTGTTTCATTTTGATACTAGCTCCTCTCTGAAGACCACTATGAGACTCACATAATCCTGACTGTCTCATCAGCTCTTGCATGGTGAAATCATGACCATTGTGCAGGACATCCTGAGGGTTTTCCTGCTTACTTCCCTTTATACCTGTCAGGCAGTAAGCTCCTATTACTTCTGATATAGTGTTTATTACAACCTGAACTGTAGGAGAAGGGAGGCTGGGGAGAGGGGGAGGGCAGGAAAGGAGAGAGAGAGGTAGAGAAGTATAAGAAATACACTTGCAATGCTAAATAGAGGCAGCTGTCAAAAAGCCTGTAAAAGGTATTGTAATTGGTCTTCAATGAGGGTTCAAGCATAGATAAGGTACCTAATCAAAATAAATGAATCCTAAACCAATGGGAAAACAAACAAAGCTCGTGTATTGAAAACAAAGCAATTGTTTACAATTCATTTAGAGAGAGAGAAACTTTATCTAATCAGATATCACTTAACTAATGATAGGTCAAACACTTCTGATAGAAGTCTTTGTGATCAAGACTTCATCTCATACTGTGAATAGCAGCCCTAATGACAGGAGCAGCAAGAGAGCAAGAAAGATTGAGAGTGAAGACATGCTCTGCAGGCTACCCGTTTTCCAGCTTGCTTCTGTCAGACACTGCCAGACTGCTTTAGTAGTATGAGATATAGAGAGCTTAGAGAGATAATAAGCTGAAAGTGAGCAATTTTCCAAGGGAAGAAATGAGATGGGGTGAACACCTAACAGCCACCAGTCAGAATTAAATGACACTATGAGTATACTTACCTGACAGCTGATGAGTGACAACCTAGCAAGTCTGTACAACTTCTCAATCTGTACTTTTGTATATAAATTTCATTAAAAAAATACATGGTCCAAAATATAAAAATTGAAAGATTCTTACCAAAGACTCCATTTTCTGCAAATATCTGTATTATTTTATAGAAGTATTTTAAGATAATAATCTGATGGGGTTTTCACACTCTTGTTCATGCTGAACTTACTACTTAAATTTAATAAGGTCCTAAAGAGCATCACATACTTTTATGTTGGGTCTGGTGGTTTTTTTCTCCAGTGAAAATGGGGAAAAAAATCTTCACTGGATACAAATGGCATACACTGTTGATGTAGAAGTTAGGTAAATTCCAGGAAATTAGCAGTAATAAATGCTCTCATGACCCATCTTAAAACCCACCTCTGCTAGGATTAGAATAATTTCTGATGACAGTCTACCATATTAGTTAATTTTTTTCTGTCATGCGATCTTGCACTATTTTTAATTTCCATAGTAATAGTCAGAGTTAGCCTATTCTGAGGAAGCAATGGAATTTAATGTGAAAGACCTTACACTGTATTAGGAATAAAGAAATTTTACGGAGACATAAGTGAGAAGACAAGCTTCGATATCAGCATTGTGATCTCTTTATTATATCATTTCTAGAATTTGTTGAGTTTCTATTGTGGGAGGATTCCATTTTCACTGCCTAATCTAATTTTAGAGTAGTCCAAAATAATGTATTTCCATGTACATCTGTGTGGATTTTTTCCCCTCTTTCCTGTAATTTGGTCTCATGCGATTTCTATTAATGTGATGCAGAAAATGAACGGATTGTGAACTGTTGCCCCAGATAGCACAGATTAAGTGTGAAACACCATAGCATGGTTATGGTCCTTGTTTTTAAAAATGTTGTTATTTCACCTTATCATCTGGATTTCAATTTAACTGATCTGCTGGTAAATGAGTAAATTAAATGACCTATCATAAATGATGGAAAATCTCTAAACCCTCCCCAGTTCACAGAGTTGTCAGGGGGAGGAAATGACATACACTGTTCCTGAGATTTCTAAAAAGTATTGCTTCACCTTCTATATATGACAGTGCACACAGTACCAGCCTCTCAACCTAAAGACCGGATGTGTATTTTTATTTTTTAGTGGCTATGAGAATTTGACAAAATTCCTGGCTTAGAATTCTCTGGTAAATACTTCCTTGCATCCTTTAGCCTTTTCTTCTCCTGCACATATAGGAAAAAAAGAGTAAGATTTCAGCTTCTCTCTCTTTGGTATAAGACCTTGCTTCCTTGCAGGATAGTCTTCACAGATAATTTAGGAAGAAAGATATTGACCCTTTGTTTAGAAGGAAATGTGGAGAAGGGAGAACAGAAAAGACAATACAAAAAACAACCCTCTTGTTGTCTTGGATGAGAAGGGCTCTCAGACAGAGAAAGAAAATGGTGCAGAATTAAAACTTTGATTTTTAAAAAGTGCTAATCAAATATAAATCATTCTTAACATCACCCAATAAAGTATGTAAGTATCACCTCCCTTCTTTTAATACAGAAACTAGAGAAAAATGAAGTCTTAAGAGGCCTGATTTGTAATAAAATCACTTGATAAACAGAGGTTGAACTTCGGAGTTTTGGCCTCCAGACTTGAACTCAGGTCTGAAAGTGTGATAGGTCTAACAAATAGAAGACAAAACAGGGTAAGCTGTTGTAATGGCTAATAGAATCCCACTGCCCTTCACTGTTCCAGTCTCACTGCTTAGATGGCAGGAAGTGTGCATTGAAGCCAAGGGAATCTAAACCTATTATGTCTTCCTACCATAAGATAAATCTAAAGACTGGCATGGGACCAGCTACATATGTACAAAAGTTACAGGACTTTAAAAAAAGTATTTCTCTATACAGTTATATTTTTTTTTTCACAGTGAAATCCACAAATAACTTCATAATAGAATCCTTAAGTATATAATAAACAGTTTACATATTCAAAGTCTAATTGTGAGTGGGCTGTGACTACAGGCTAAAAGATAAAGATGTTGTTAAATATGCAGTATTTGATGATAGTTTTCACTTTTAAGCTTTACATATTATAGATACTATTCCTGCAATGTACACTGGTCTTTTACTCAACCTGTTTTTTAAATTAATACATTACTAACAGGACAGATGGGCAAACTCCTGTTAGAACCAAAACTCTCCAAGAAGATATGGGGGAAAACACAGGTCTAACCTCTATTATGAATTTAGCTTGATAGTATATATTTGACTGGGTCTGTGAACAGCTGGAGCAAGCTAACAGTGGTGATGAGATGTGACTGCATTCCTGGAAACTTTTACAGGGCCACAGACAGGGCTGGCTGCAGATTGATGACAAAGAAAGGTTCTGTGTATGATTTCCAGAATCAAGGCAGCAGGTGAGAAATGTACAAAGCTTAACCTTATCGGACAAACCATCCAGCTCCCTTTCATGACAGGAATGATCCTATTTCCTTTGCCAAGTCTTCACTGGAAACACAATCTGTCTGACCTTGCATAATTCTTCCAGATCTTACCCTCACTGTCAGTTAGCCTATCAGCTTTTACTCCACTATCAAATTTTCCTGATTTTTTTGTGTCTGAAAATACAGATTTGCAAGTCTAGTAAGTGTTTCATAGACCTGTTTCTATTATACCTGAAATATCTAGAAAAACTGTGGCTACACTGCTAAGCATTTCTACTACAAACCAAAAAGTGGACTCAGGTGATTTGCAAGACAGTTTGGAAGACAAGTAATGTCACACTGAAAAGCAGGAATCTTCAAATCTGTCTCTTATTTTGACAACGTGGTTGCTAAACATAAATAATGTTACTGTTATCTGAAGAAGGATATGAGCTACAAATCAAATGAGTTACAAATCAAACGCCAGTTCAAATGAGTATCACTATGTTCATGTTCCCATATTTTACCTTGGACTGACTGCTGTCATAAACAATGTACAGAGCTACAAGATTCAATGGTAGCCATGCTTGTATTCTTATACTTTAGCCACTAGCTGTGATTCACTTAAAATAGAGATGTTCATATAGAGGTAATTTTTTTGTTCTCATGTCACAACTACAGAAGCATAGAACGTATTCTTAGGTTTATATTATTTTGGCTCAGCAGACAGACATTCTCATACCTTTGTAGACAAAGTGATAAGGTTTATATGTTTTAGAAACCAAGACTAAAGAGCCAATATTAATTAAACTCTCCTAGATATCATTTAGATAGAAATAAACCTAAACTAACTTCAGGACATATTCTCCTAAGTAATGACAAGATCATCATAAACAGAAAAAAAACCCACACTTAATAACATGTCAAAACCCCATGAAATCATTAATATAAATCTACAGTGTTGGAGAAAAAAATTCACAATTGCCATACCATGATGGCAATAGCAACCACAAGCCAAATTCATAACTTCCATATGGTCACTCAGCATGGCTGGAGTACTGGAGTGCTCAGGAAATTTCCTGCTAACAAAATGCTGTTGGTAGCCATAACAAAACAGCTGTCATAATTTAGACTGTGTTTGGCATAGGATCAAGCCCATGGACAGAAAGCCACTGTTCCTTGGTGCTACTTTGTTGTGGGCCTACAGAATTCATCTGTCATAAATAACAACCAAAGAACAGGCCATGCATAAATTAAAACCAGTGCCACACATGTTCATCAGAAGCAGTTAATTTTTACAAAGGATTTAAGAAAGGAATGCTTCAACACACCTATCTTTTGCATATTTTTTCCTTACAAAGCAGTGCGATTGATCCATATGGTGACATATCATATACAGTTTCCTAAAAATCATGAGGATAGCAGGTGGGTTCCAAGGCCTCAGAGGCTTAAAATACTGCAGGTAGAAATTAGGCTAAGGGAACAAATAAACTCTCTCTCTCTCCCTTTTTTTTTTTTTTTCTTTACAATACAGTGATTTCTAACTGATTGTGCTCATCCTTGTAACTTGGCTGTGTTGTCAGCCACATACAGATTAAAAATCTGTTCCACTCTGGAGTTTACCTGTGACCCCTGCAAATACATGCCAATGTGTGTACTTTCCACAGAGAGGCAAAAGAGGCAAAAGGTTCTCTCATTTGATTAGTTTATTGTGTGCAAGGAAAGTGATCCAAGCAAGGTTATTATGTCTGCTGGGTACAGAATTTGGAGACATCCCAAAGCATGCACAGGCATCTAACTGTGTTTCTATCTGAAAAGGCATGTAATCTCCCATATGTCATGAGGATACGTTCAGGCAGGGAGAAAGAAAGAAAGAGACTGCACAAACATTGTATGTTTCTCTACACTAAGATCTGGGGAAAGAGAAGCTCTTTTCCCTTAAAGTACTCCCCGCACAATTAGATTTTAATTATATCATCTCTCTTCATCTTTTACATGTACATATATTACCTTATTTGACAGTTTGCCTTCTTTCATGATGACCTCATATTCACAAGTCTTTATGGACAGACTGTACCATGTTAAAGGAAACAGCTTTAAAAACAGAAATTTAAGATCCATGAAAGAACAGGCAGTTGCTTGATAGTAATTTACTTGGTAGTACTGAATAGGAAGTAGCACAGCCTGTAATTCTAATGATTCTTTTAACAGATTTTATAATAAACCATAGGTACAATTTTCATTGGCATTTCCATTTTATAATTAAATTTCACATACAGGAATTATTCAGCTCATCTTTCTGGGATCATATTCACAAGAAAGCTAATGAATGGTTGTGAGAAATGCTGCAAACATAAGGATGAGTTAACTAACAACCTAGTGCATAGAAAACTCATTCCACTGATTAACACCATCTCTTTGCATCCTGGGTATCTGAACACATGGAACATCAACAGAGAGGTAACAAGTGAGGTGTAGTCATAAGGACTGTTGACGGCTTTTAATGTCACATATATGAAGTGCAAGATTAAGCTTTGGAGTGTAAAAGGAATTCTTCATCTCTGAAATATAAATGACAAGTCGATAAAAATGCAACCAAGAATGGAAGTGCTACATGTACTATGTATGTGCTATATTGCAGAAAGAGAAAATACTTTCTAAGAAACCTGTTTTGCTACTAGCATTAAAATGTGTTCACAAGCCATTCACCATAGAAATGGCAGCTGTTTGGATAGGATTACTTCATTGAAAGAGTTAAGGAAAAGTGTTTTAGCTGCATTGTAAAACTTAACTTTAAGACGTCAGAACAGGCTTCCTTTAGATCCGATCCTAGGTTTTTAATTGATTGGATTAACCATGTAAAATACTCCCTGAGAATGTAAAAGTCCAGCAACAATCTCTGATGCAGGGTCAGATTAGTTTCTAACAACATGGTATTTTCCCTTTCTCCACTTTGATTTTAGATACAGTGGATGGAGGCAATAATTAGCTCTAGCTGGGAGGCTTCCTAATTTTTTTGTTTGTTTTAACTAACTGGGTACTTGTACTACATAACAATCTAAGCACTTCAACATCATTACATTAATATGCAAAATATAATAAGTCACAGCAATAAGCAAAATTACTGGTTTGTATTTTAATATATACATTTTTATTTGCCTTTTGTTGGACCTTTGTTTTTTGGTTTTAATATTCACTTTTACTAAATAGAAGATTAAAAATTATAATCAGAAAATATACTGTGTATTTTGCAGATATTAAGGCAAGGAAATTAGATTCTTTGCAGATGTGCTATAGCAATTATTGAACATGAATACTCAAGTAATTACTATGTTAAATACCTTATTCAAATAGGCAGAGTACAAATTAAAGCTATCCTAGTTTGTCAGAATTCCATAGCTTGCTCAGAAGTGGCAATTTTTTCTTCTTTTTCTTTTTTTTTTCTCCCCTTGTTTTTCTTCCTGCATTTTTTTAATGAAAAAAAGCAACAATAAATATTCATGCTCAGTGTTCTAAATAGAACGGCCTCAGTTTTCTGCACCTTTGTATTTTTGAAATCATACCAAGAAGGTGGATATACATCTACTGAACTTATTAAATAGAAACAGATTCTAAATTAGACTATTTAGAAACAAAATTTAATTTTTAAACAGTATGAATAGGATGGGAAAACAAGTGTTCCAGGTGTTTTTCTTTTTCCATCCGGAATGCATCCCATCAACAGAAAGACAGAAAACTTACATTCTGCCTGAGTAAACAAAGTAACAAGGGTCATTTGGGATGAGATGTTAGCATACCAGTGAAGCAAACCCTGAATTTTCTGGTGTGTAAACTGCCTTCTTTCCCTTCTCTTACCTTAGAATGTTAACCTATTTATCTCTTTGCTCTTCCATTCATAATAATGCACAAACCCAGGATATCTTAGATGGTATGTACTGAAAAATTCTCCCCTCTAAATGTCCTAGTATTTAAAAAATTCAGTTATTCTTTCTAATGTAGTTTCCACAAATTGAATCACCAGCTAAAACAAAGCTATAATAACACTGTTGTCAATCTATGAATAAGATAAGATACAATCATCCTCTTTCCAGACTAGTCCCTGAAGGAATATTAGGTCCCCAATGAGATTTAGAAGTAGACACTTAGCTGTTCTTAATAAGCAAGACTTAGTTATTTCTGCATAACATTGGAAGCAAACTTTCTCAGGAAATTAAGGAAATTGCTGACTGAAGGGACAGGTGGCAATTGAGGATTTAAATATATTTTGACTAAAGCAGCAATTAAAACCTAAATTATCTGTGGAACAGATGGTATATCAGGAGAAGAAATTATGGATACATAATTTCATTTGAGTCATTTTAGATAGGTAGATTTGGGAGGAGTACTATAAAAATTTAATGCAATGTTAATAGTCTTTAATCAAAATATCAACACTGCAGTTTATCTTAAAATAAGGACACTAATAAATACAGAATTAATTCCTTCAACAATTTTATTACAATAACAACATGTTTGGTTATGGTTAATGCTAGGATTGTATACTTAAAAACAGATTAATATGGCATGATATTTTCTTAGCAATACTTTAGAATGAGTTGTTAACCATCAAAACTAAAGATACAGTTTTGGTAAACCAGAAGCGAGGAAAGAAAGAGGACATAGAATAATCAAATTCTTAAAGTAAATGGGTAGTCATATAAACCAAAGTGGCAGAAGACTTTATGCACTTGCAAAACTTTAAAAAAGTAGGTACAAAACTCTTGAATGAAAATACACATAGATAGAAAATCATGGTGTTTGTTTTAGACCCTTGAAAGTTACCTATTATAAGCTAAGATACTCACAGAGACTCACTTCATAGTCAACAGAAAAGGCAAAAGAGGTTATCTTCACAGAACACTTCTGCTAGCTATCCCAATACTTCACTAACTACAGAAGTGATAATTCCTACTGAATTAGGATTTAAAGGAGAATAACAACTATCCATTCTGTTGTCTGGAAGCAAAGGAAAGATCAGATTAGGCTATGAGAGAGTATTTGGGAAGCCAGAGTACATGCCAAGCTAAGCATCAATGTCTCATAAAATATATGTCATAAAATTAATTCAAAAATTGCTTTCAATCATGTCTTTAAATGACTTTAAACCATAATGAAAGAATTTAAAACAAAAGAACCATAAGACTAATGACAAAGAACTTGGGGTTAGGTCTAGCTGTTTTTAAAAATCTCATTATTGTGAAGAAATGACACAAAAGGATCACAGGAATTAGAAATAAAATGAGGGGGATAAAATTCACGTGGTTTCAGAGAACCTAATTTAAAGAGAAACTTTCTGTGGAATAAAAGAAAAACAAAAACAAAACAAAAACAAAACAAAACTTCTAAACCTCAGACCTGAAACCAAAGGTGTTCTCCCTTTCTGAACTTTAAAAGGGGTTTTGGTGTTCTGATCTCAGGCCACCTAATAAACACTTACTTCTCTGCTGTCTGTGATAAATATCAATGCTGAGCAGATGGAAAGATATAATATAGATGTTACATCTTTACAATAATGTCCGATGACAGAGAAGTCCTGCTGTTGGAGTGGAACCAACATTAAAGACCTGTTGTGATAGTTCCACAAGCTGTGATTTAAAAATTATAGGCTTATTTTTTACAAGCTTGTATCATCAGCTGTATGCATGTAAGAAAAATCTGAGAAAATATTAAATGATAAGGATGTTAAGAGAGTAATAATATTCTTTATGTACAATTATCTGAGAGCATTTCCAAAGCAGCACTATTATTAATATTTACATATCCAGATTATTTTGATTTCTGGCAAGTGTAACTCTCCAAAAAACTGTTTTGTAGACAGGTTTTGTATTATGAACTTCAAAACTAAGATCCAAACTTCAAATCCTCTGGTCACAGTTTGGTTTAATTAAGATATTGAGTAAATGGTTACAGGTTAAGGGTGCCACACAATAGGTAAGTGTTAATCTTAGTTTATTTTATGTCTGGGTTTTTTGTTGTTTTCTGGTTTGAGTGTTGTTGGGGTTCTTTTGTGTTTGTTTTTTTTTTCTTAGTTCTTTCACTTTTTTTTTTTCTTTTTTATGCAGCTGTTTGTTTCTGCATAACTTCCCCTCTAATAAAACACCTCTAGACTTTGCATATACTGAGAATGTACAAACTTCACTGCATTAATGCAAAGCTGAGGGCTGAGGAAGTACCAGAAGAGCTAGAGGCACACAAGCTGTTAAGACCCCAGATGGCCGTGCCGGGGAAAACTTTCCATGACAGGAAGATGTTTGGACATGTGAAAGCTGAATAACTATGTTTATTGAAGAAAATGGTAACCAGATCATCACATCAACACATGGGATTCTACTGCAAAGGGAAAATCTTGTCACTAGATGAAAATTAAATCACTGATGCTTCAACACATCTACTGCCTCTTACTTTCTCATCATGTGAATGGCAGTTTTTCCCTTCAGTGTTTTGTACCTTTCATGAATTGCAGCATACAGTTAAATTCACTCAGATTTTAACTATTTGCATTATGGCTTTAATGTAAATCTGTGTTAATACAGGATCTGTGTTAATGCAGATAATCCTAGGATACTTGAGGCAAAGAAAACTAAGACAGTAAAAATCAATGAACCCAACCAAACAGACAACCACCCACCGGGGGGGGGGGGGGGG
>JAWWEV010000115.1:73895893-73963260 GCA_035583235.1 Hafferia zeledoni
AAGAAAGAAAGAAAGAAAGAAAGAAAGAAAGAAAGAAAGAAAGAAAGAAAGAAAGAAAGAAAAAGAAAGAAAGAAAATGAAAAAAAAAAAAAAAGGAAAGACACAGAAACAGAATGAGAGTGAGAGCAACAAAAGAGAAACAGAACTGTTTCTGTCTTGCCATGGGCCTGCAGCACAAGAAAGTAAGAGTTCTTCAAAGAAAGACCAAGAAAGTCATGTCTTCAAAGGTCTCCAGGAATATTTGCTGTTTTTTATATCTTGTTGAGAGGGAGCTGATTTCAGTTTTCAAATGCAGATACATTACTCAAATAGAAATATTTTTAGGTAAGTTACACTATATTTTTTGTTAGTAAACACTAGTTTACTTATAGTATGTATTAATATAATAAAAGCACTCATGCTTCATTCAAATCACAATAATTCACATGATAATTTTTCTGGATTTGACTTGCAAATTGCATTTCAATATCTATTATGAGAACAGGTCAAATTCAGCATAAAAGAACATATTTTTTACTATGAAACCATTAGTATGATTTACTGTCTCAGCTTTTAAGGTATGAAAAAAATAAACTCTCATAATTTCCTATACAATAAATTGATGAGTACATTGAAATTGCATATGTCATATCTGAACAAATTAAAAAAAAAAAAAAAATCCGAAGAAATATAGTGCCTATGCTTGGTCCAACCTGTTCATAGGCAGTTAACTCAGATCAGTCGGCTACTATGATCATAAAGAACTGACTGCTCATGGCTTGCAGGGATGTACTCTTTGCTGGATAAAATACTGGCTGGATGGCCAAGTCCAAACAATGATATGAATGGAGTTGTATCTAGTTGGCAGCTGGTCACAACTCGTGTTTCCCAGGGTTCACTATTGGGCCCAGTCCTATTTAATATCTTTATCAATCACCTGGATGAGGGGATTTACTGCACCCTTGGTCAGTTCACAGATGACACCAAGCTGGGGGCGGGAGGAGTGTTGATCTGCTAGAGGACAGTAAGGGTCTGCAGGAGGATCTGGAGAGGCAGGATCGATGGGCCAATTGTATGAGGTTCAAAAAGGCCAACTGCTGGGTCCTGCGCCTGGGTCACAACAACCCCATGCAACACTATAGGCTTGGGAAGGAACATCTTCTCCTCTGGAAAGCTGCCCAGCAGAAAAGGACCAGGGGGTGGTGGTTGGCAGCAGGCTGAATATGAGCCAACATGGGACCAGGTGGCCAAGAAGGATAATGGAATTAAGGCCTAGATCAGAAACTGTGTGGAGAGCAGGACCAGGACAGTGGTCACCCCGTGTACTCGGTCCTGGCAAGGCTGCACTTCAAATTCTGTGTTCAGTTTTGCATCCCTCACTCCATATAGATGTGGTACTTAAGAACATGGTTTAGTGGTGGACTTGGCAATGTTAGATTAATGGTTGGACTCAATCTTAGAGCTCTTTTCTAACCTAAATGACATAGTGATTTTGTGATTCTAAAGCACGATTTAGTATATATTTTATAAATCAGTAATTTTTATTGCGCAGATTAAGGATCTTGAATATTTTAATACAAGTTCAATTAATGCATGGATAGTAAAAAATACTTAAGAGGCACCCATAGACAAATAAGATTATGTAATTATTACCAATGATGTATTGCAAAAAAGGATGGTTTAAGCAATCTCACCAAGCATTCTGTTTGGAGAAATTAAAAAAATCTCTGGAAGAAATTCATAGGTATGATAAGACTTCATGGTAGTGCCTGGGGCAATTCTGGCACTGAAAATATTTCTCTACACAAGCAATGATAATGTAGTTGGACAACACCTCAGTACTATGATATATAAACTGACAAGGCAGAACCAAGAGTTCACCTCTGCTAATGAATGGAGGCTTTCAGTTTGCTTCAGTGGGCAGGAATTCAATACTGAAGGTTGCTCATATGGCAGGATCTCACAAAAAATGGTTGAACCAACAGACAGCTCCCTCTGGAGAATTGTTTCTGAATCACATTCCCAGAATGAGTCATAGATCAAATTTGCAAACTTTATCTGGCTACTCGGTGATAGATCTATTTGCTTTGAAGAACAAGACTTTTTTTTTTTTTTTTTCCCAGACTCTGATAGCTAAAAATGTTCAAATGTACTCTGAATTTCCTAAACAAACCCTAACTCTGAATTATGTCTTTCATACAGAATGCTGTTTGCAGTTGAAGTTTTCTCTCTGATCTAGTTTAGATCCCTTTCTCACCTTGCTCAAGATCTAAAGACAGACATAAAGAGGAAAAAAGCTGAAAAGAGAAAAGACAAGTGTTCTCACCCTGCCTTCTGGGGGAAAGCAGCAGGAGGAGAGAAAAGTGATAAGGCTAGATAGTAATTAGGTTATGCATTTCTGAAGAAAAAGCTTGCAACCCAACTTATGATCAGAACCCCAAGTTCAGTAATTCTCTTACAACTGATCCTGTCAACAGTGTCATTACAGGCCCTGAAGTAGCCAGAAAGTGAAGGGCATGAGATGAGAGAAAGGAAACAAAATGGCTTACCAGTTAGGACAAAACCTACTTTATGTACTTTAGTACTTATGTACTTTAGTACATAAAGAAAACATAAAGAAAACATACATTCTGGAAGTATCAGCAATTTCAACTTTTTATTTTCTTGTCATAACACTTTCAAATTTCTAGGCAACATAATTCACTTTCCAAAGGGTATGGATTCCTGGTGGCCTTCACATTTAGCAGGATAATATAGGATCACCCTGTCATGTAATGAGACACTCCACTCACATCAATTCTAACATTTTAGCAGCCAGAGCAGCTTTCTTCACAACTGAAAAGTAAAAATGCAACAACAAAAATGGATTCCCTTTCAGCTGGACCAGAAAGCTGGGTTGATTGTTACCACAGTCTATGGCATGAAGAGCCAACAGAGTTTGACACCAAAGGCAGGAGAAGAGTTTGGACTACTCACAGTTAGTCGGGCTTAAGCTGACTGCAAAATAACACAAGAAAGTTGTTGACAGAACCAATTTACAGTGATAAGTCGTGATTAAACTCCATCTGACTTCAGCCAAAAGCAAATGGTGCCCTGGGATGCATTAGGAACAGCATTGTCAGCAGGTCAAGAGAGGTGATCCTGCACCTTTACTCAGTCCTAATGAGGCTGTATCTGGAGTGTTCTCTCCAGTTCTGTGCTCCTCAGTACTAGAGAGGCATGGAGCTCCTGGAGTGTGTCCAGAGGATGGCTATGAAAAGAATTAAGGAACTGGAGAATCACTCTTACAAGGAAAGGCTGAGAGAGCTGGGCCTGTTCAGATTTGAGAAGAGATGACTGAGAGGGGACCACATCACTGTGTATACAAGTATCTCAATGGAGGGTGTCAAGAGGATGGATCCAGGCTCTTCTCAGTAGTGCAGAGCAAAAGAACAAGTATCAATGTGCAAATTGATGAACAGGAAGTTCCATCTGAATATGACAAAGAACTTCTTTACTGTGTGGATGACTGAGCACTGGAAAAGGTTGCTCAGAGAGCTTGTGGGGTCTCCTGCAGTGGAGATGTTCAAGAACTGCCTGGACACAATTCTGTTCAATGTGCTCTAGGATGACCCTGTGCGAGCAAGGAGGCTGGAACAGGTGACCCTCTGTGGTCCCTTCTAACCTTACTCATTTTGTTATTCTGTGATGCTTGTCTTCAGTGGAAACACTGTATATTCACAAAAAAAAAAAAAAAAAAAAAAAATGCAATGGGTTTCTCTTAACTACAAAATGAAAATCTTGATTATGACATATGTATTCATCCACTAAATTTGATGGAAATTCTTGACATTTGCTGGTAAATAATCCACAAAATTTAGGACTCAAATAGAGGTTTGGATAATATTTGCATATCAGGCTTGATTTTCTAAGGAAAAATGTAAAGTTAATTAGTTATTTTTTTCATCTCCTCTGGGCTCTGATTTCTTGTATCTTTTATTTCTATCCAAGTGGAAATTACATCTTGCTATATTTTATCATACCTTACACATAGAGAAAGAATGATTTTATTCAGACAAACTCTATCATGTACCTGCTGTATGGTTCGTTATTACATGCACTAATTAATACATTTTGTTGTTGGATGCAATTTTGAAAAATAATGCAAATGTCAGCTTCTTATTTGTATGTTTATTTTATCTATACATTATATTCATACTCTGAAATCTGACTACAAAGTCAGATGGAACCATAGGTTAGCCCACCTGAGAGTTCTGTAGGAAAATCAGCATAAAACTTTTTCTTCTCTAAATATTTGGGGTAAGGCAGAAACAAATACTGAGCTGTGAAAAATATTAATTGATTCAAAGACAAACCAGAATTTTCCTAATGCAAATTTTTACTCATTTTTTATGTTTCTCTTTGACTTTCTTTCAAAAATAACTAATTGGGAAACAATTTCTTTCAGTATTTTAAATATTGTGAATGTATAATTTTGTTTTCATAAGTTATATATCCTTTTCTTTTTTTTTTTTTTTTTTTTTGAGAGGACACTAAAAAGCATTTCTACATGTTTCATCCATTTCTAAGAGCTGTAGCCTGAGACAGATGTAAATAATAAATCATTCCTGTGATTTTAGAGTATAACCAAATGCTATCCAGCATCTTATTAAGAGTGCTTACTATCTAGATATATGGCATAATGCAGTATAAATATTTGTAGAAATGAAAAGTTGACTACTCATTGTGTTCATCTTTTTCAGTCCTTACTGTGGAAATAGGAGGAAAAGGTATAAGGAATGAAGAATGCGGAAAGGAGATAGGGAAGAGAAAAGGCATGGACATGGACATGGACATAGACAGAGGTGAGGTTGGAAATGTTTCCATGACATTCCAACTCTATTTAGATTCATGCCTCAGCATTGAGACAAAACAGGAGGCCAAACATATGCTCTTATTTACTGCAGGAATGCTAATGGCTCTAAGAGGGAAGGGTCAACTCAGCATCAGACCATTGTCCCTGTACCTAGAGAGTTATTTGGAATGAAGCCCTTTGTGTGAATTTGTTCTGCTTTTTACCTTCAGATTCAAAAGACTGTTCACCTCAAAGAACTTAATGGTACCAAACTTTCTGTAATTTCTTCTGTTTAGAACTCAAATGCACTGCTCTTTTTGTTCCAGTCTGTGTTAATACTTCATATAACCTACCTATCCACGACTAACTTCCTTGATCATTTACACAGATAAATGGAACTCAGTGAGGCAGAGATATTTTGAGATATAGGACAAAGCCTAAATCTCATTCTTACAGGCTCTGCTATTGCAGTTTCAGTTCTTATAAATATATGGAGTGACCACAGACCTTGCTTTACAGATTTGCAACTATGTATGCATTTTTTGTACATTAAAAGAAACAGTGTTTAACTGAGTAGTGCTCCTGCCAAGTGGGAAAAATTATGCATTTCCATGTATGTTTTTTCTAGCCATTATGTCCAAAATATCATTATCAAAAACAAGTAAAAAAAGTTTACATGGTATTTGTATTCAATTCCCTTTTTGGTTAGAAGTACCAGATCTGTTTGCATGCAAGAACAAGTCTGAATTTGCTACACTGAAATGCAACTTACCTATAAAATGAAATAATACTAAATGAAACTGAACATGTATCTGTGGTATCCACTATCAATTATTTTTAAGCATTTTCAAGCTTAGTACATGGAGGCTGGGACTCAAAAAAATATTTTCCATTAGTCACTATCAGTCATTGCATATTTGAGAAGCTCATAAGTGGTGTTACTCTCATCTTTGACTTGTAGCAATTCCACTGTATAATTAATATGCATCTTTAAACTTCATGATTATTTGAAGCATTCAGCTAAAGGTTGTCTGTGTATGTATACCCATGGGCTAATACATGCATATTTATTTGGTAAACAGATAAATATTATTTGTCTATCACGGTATTCAAACCCAGGTTTGAAAAACCCACTGAAGCTATACTGGCTTTATGCATGTCATGCCAACCTCACTCACGATTGCCATTATTTCATTTATGTCAGGGCATCTGTCACTTGCACTCCAGTGTCAAGAAGGGGGAAAATACTCCTACAACGCCTTTCTTCATCTTTAATAGACTATTTCTGAGACTTAGTAATGTATAGGTAGAGCTTAGTGCTCTTTCCTTTAACAATAGGCTGAGAATGTGGGAAAGGAAGACAGACATGGAGTGCTATATTGTTGCTCCCTAAAATTTCCTCACATATGTGGCAACAAAATGGCTAGGGTAAAAAGTGAGGGTGTGAAGGAAAAGGACAATAAAAAGGGTCAGCAGCATAGATCATTATGGGGAAAAAGCAGTGCAGGAAAAAATGAAATATATTATAGAAAAGTGGAGCTGAAGAACAAAAATGGGTCCTGAAGAAGAAAAGGAAAGAAACTGGCAAATGTAAATGATCAATAGAATAGTTAGTCTATCAGATAATTCTAAGGTGTGTGAGTCAGCTTTCCTGAATTAGTCATCTGTCTACCTTTACTAGAATTATTTCCCTATTTACCAGTCACTAAGTGATCTTGAGAAAGATGTGCTCCCTTCTAGTGCTTCAGCTTCCTTATCAGCTAAAAAAAGATATAAAATCCATGTCTCACAGAAAGCTGAGAAGACCTTTAATTTGTGATACAGAATTAATAACTAATCTACTGCTATTAAAGAATGAAAAATTACTTTAGTTTTTGCTATTTGATATGCAAATAACTGAGAAGTTCCATTGTACCTGGTACTGTACAAAAACATAGAAAGAAAAAACTTGACATTGAAAGTTACAGATATTAAAAATTATGGGAAAAACAAAGGTACATGGCAACTTCACAAAAAAACCCCCACAAACAAACCTTGACATGGTAGACCACATACAAGCATAACACTGAAGTAGGCTTTTTTTGTCTGTAGTGATGGAGAACTGTGGTACAAGTAGAAGCAGGGTAGAACAAATATTGTTCTTCCAGTTTCAGATTCAGCAAGAAAACTTACAGTGGGATGTTGAGAAACATAGACCACAGGAGTCAGACACAATGAAAAAATCTGAGGTTTTTTCATCCAAGAGAAGCTAGTGTGAGATCATTACCTCTAATGAAAATAACAAATGCTTTTTTATTTTATTTCTAACAGGAAGAAAGAGAGGTTGCTGAAATTTGAAAGTGATCAAGTGTGACAAAAGCAGTCAAGGAAAAGGAAGTGAATTTCATAACTAAGAAAATTAAAAAAAAAATCTATAATTTGAGAAACAAAAAGGCATGTATCAGGATTGGAAACTATTAGCCTAACAGCAGATATGGCTTAGAATTTATTTTTGCATAGCTTTGCTCCTAATTCTTGGACAATACTAAGGTTTTCTTTATTATTCCCAATGAAATAGCCCACCAGACCCACAGACCTGTAACAGACTTGTAAAACTCTTTCCTTTCCATGTTCAGACCAAATAAGTAGATCTTAAGAGGAGAGAGCACTTAAATTTTTATTTGCTTTCTGGCATCTAAAAGGAGTTGTAATGCATGTTGCTCATACCATGAGGAGGTAAGAGATGAAGGACCTAATAAGCTCCTGAAGAAAACATTCCCCTTTTTCATTGAAGCTATTTCACAGGGATGTTTGACTTGCAAGGTTAACAACATTTTCAACATATGGCCCCTGTACTCTCCAAGATTTTACCTTCAGAAGGTTTTAATCTAGCAGTTAGCTTCTTTGTCTGATAACCATTTAGGTTCTCCTTCACAACAGGTTCTTTTTTGTTTTGTTTTGTTTTGTTTTGTTTTTGTTTTAGCCCCACAAACCTCTGGCCAGGTTCCAAAGGTTTTTTTAAAGGAAATAATTCAATGGATTGTTGTATAGCTAATTTATGCAGAAATTACTGTCAGTCTCATGGGTAGCTACTGAGCCTCACTCTGATTGGAACTAATAACTATTACCAAGATATGATAATTTCATTTAGCATTAGGAAACCATCTGGTTCCTTTATTTCTTGTTGCAACACAGTGCCACTGTTTTACTCAATCCACTCTCATTATAACAAGACAAAATACCCAAAGAAAAAACATACACACAGATGATAAATTAATCCTCTCAATCATCTTTCTTCAGCCCCCATCCCCAGAACTCATACTGTCTTAGATTTTTTAAGTAGGAGGGGACAACTAAAATCTAATCTGAGCTCCTAAATAATGAAGGCTATCTATTTCATGGAGTAGCCTCTCAATCAAAAGAATAACGTGCTTGGTCTACGCTATGTCTATCTTCTGCATAATGGTCCATAAGATGGATGCATTCAATCCACTCCTAGATAAGTTGCATCAGTGGTTAATTACTCTCACTCTTAAAAACATGCACCTTCTTTCTAGTCTGAATTTGCCTAACTTCAGCTATGAAACATTGGATCTCATTATGCCTTTTTCTGCTAGATTAGAGAGTCACCTACTGTCAAAAGTCTCATTCCCAGTAAGGCACTTACAAACCATGATCAAGTCACCTCTTAACCTTCTCTTCAGCAGATTAAACAGATGGATCTTTAGCCTCTAACTGCAATGCTTATTTCCAGACCTACAGTCATTTTTTTTACATTTAATGAACACTTTCGAATTTAAAACATATTTTCAAAGTATGATCACCAGAACTAGACAGAATAGTTCAATGGTACTTTCCTTAATGTCATATGAAAAGGCAGTGTTACTTCCTACTTGATATACAGTTCTCTATATATCAGAGAATATAATATATACCATTCAAAACCCTCTTTTATCAGATTATCTTTCTTAAGTGTTTTGTATATTATTTAGTATTTTCTATGAGATATTCAATTCTGGCAGTACCTTTTAAGGTAATTCCACTTAAAATCTTATTTTAAAATATTTTCTTGCATTTTCATTTTTTTTCATATAAGGAAATTACATTCCTGAAGCAATTTGCTTATACAAAATAGAAGTATATTTTGAAAACACACAAATGCAAATGTACTATGTTGACTGGAAATACAGTATTCTATTTCTTGAAAACCCAACATCATTAGGTGCATGTATCAGATTTTACCAAAAAGTTCACTGTAAAAGACCATATACATATGTTTTGTTTTACCTTTTATGGAGTACATATCTAATTACCTTGTATTCCTTGCACAGGTAGCTCTAGTGAATAGCATTTACATCAAGAACACTGGAAGTGGCTTCAGACACTGGACGAATCAAATGGGATTGTATAGTTTTCATTTACTTTTCTCTTTGAGCATGATTTTCACTTATTGACTAATCTACAGAGCAATTTTAGCTACTTCTAATGCTTAAGTTTGGATTAATTTCATTTGGTAAATAATATCACTTCATTTAAATACTACTAGATAAGATAGTGAACAACAGAAAAGTATTTAAAATCATTTGGTTGCTAGCTGGAACAGAAGTTCTTAACTGTTGGTTCATTTTTAGGTCACAAAACACTTACTAATCATGATCTGTTTACACATAAAGTCCAGCAAATGTGTTTGTTCAATAGAATAAACCTTCATTTGACCTAAAATTTATCAGCTGAATAAAGAAATCCTGTGTTTTGTTCTAATAGTGAAAGAGAATTCATTACTGCTTAATGATGGGATCTGACATCACAACCCTGTTTTTTTTTTTTTAAGTCTAGGTTATTTTAAACATCTTCAATGCAGGACGTGCAAATACTATTTCATCAGCAGTAAGTCCTCTCTAATTCTTGGATACAATATATTAGATAAACACAAAATATATGTAGATAAATGGAAACAGATGAATAAAAAGAACAGAACAGAATAATTATGCAGAAAAGGGAATACTATATTGGTATGCAAAGGAGGATAACATCCAGAGAACAAGAAAGAGGAAAAGGAGTGTAGATAGGAAGATAGAAAATTAAGGATGAGGAGAAAGAAAACTAAAAATTAGAAAGATGCAGAGAGAAGTATTTCTGGCAACCAGGAAGAAAGTCACTGCTAATTTAAACTTGCTTCCTAATATTTTAGAGCCCGCATTTTAAATCTGAACTAGAATAAGATCAAAGTTTTCTGCCAGACTAAAATTAAGTTAAAGCCCTCTAGTGTTTTCTGGTCATTCAATAAAGACCTTGTATCATCTCTTTATTTCTTGAGACATAAATCATTTTGACTCTTTAAAAATCTCAGTCTTTAAACTTTCAATGTTGCTATTTTTAACTGCTTCACATATTCCTGACATGAAGAGTTGTCTAATTGATTAGTTACTTCTACCAGCTTCATCAGCTTCTTTTCCATCAAGTATTTTAAGGAAAATATGCAGAACCTTCCCATTGTATGCTTTAAGTTACAAAGCCTGAAACATTCTGAGATACTGGGGTTGAATTGATTTTTGTTTCCAAGCAGAAGCTGAAAGCCCTATAATATTTTTCAAATTAAAACTATGTGTTCACTTTGATTGCCTCTAAGGTCATAGGATTAAGTAGTCACTATTTACTCTTGATATCTAAACAAACTTTGTATTCTCTGAGTTTTATGAGAGAAACTGGGCAAATGGTCTTCAATTTCTGCGCCATTTTACAAGTTAACCTTGATTCTCAGTTGACCTAATTTCAAATGCCAATGTAACAGCCAACATAGAACCATAGAGCTTCAGCTGATAGCATAACTCTTACAATCAGAATACATTAGCTAAAAGGCTTTGAAAAGTACCAAAGGTCAGAAAAATACCAATAAACACCTCTTTCAAAGATCTGAGACACCTCTATCTAACACAAGGAGTTAAAGAACAAATCATCTTCTCGCCCTTCATGCACACTTCTCACTAATTTAAGTCCACTTAAATGCTTGATGAAAACTACAATTAGGTATAATGCTGCTGAACTAAAACTGCAAGTTGTAATCCAACAAATCTTAATCTTGTACGCAGCCATAGGAGATCTGAGCAAATTTCTCAGGTTTTTCATGTGCTTCACTGCTATAAATTCAATTCATTAAAACAAAATCATCAAAGAAACTGCCTTTTATTTTGTATGAGAGATTTTGCATTTGATTTGTTTGCTATCTTGCTAATCCTCAAAAAAAAAAAAAAAAAAAAAAGAAAAAGAAAAAGAAAAAAAAAAAAAGGTTTTCCATTGCTTTTGACAGCAGGACGAATCACACCTGTTGTCCCTCAGCAAGGTGTGCAAGAACTTTCCCCCACAATCAGGATATAGCAGCTTCTCAAACAGAATATAAATCTTACCTTGAAGAAAGTCATGGTTGCTCCATCTTCAACTGCCCCGTACTCTATCTTTGTCTGCTTGGCCAAATCATCAGCAGAATCAATAGGGGATTCCATACGTTCCACTGTCAGAAAGGCTGCTAGGTTAGCAGTGTACGAGGAAATGATGATGAGTGTGAAAAACCACCAAATGCCTCCCACTATCCTGGTGGAGAGGGCTTTAGGCATGAGCTCAGAACCTAACGAAAATCAGGGGAGAGAGGTGAAACTGATGCACAGAAAACAGTAAGTATTCAGCACATTTTGCCACAGTGGAGAGATGGAATCACTGTGCAAAAAAAATCTTTCAGCTACAGGCTTACATGTACTGCTTGTGCAAAGACACACAACTGAAATGAAAAATGACTGGTTAAACTTATAAAGACAGATCTTCTTTGGAGCTGTGGGAATCAAAAGATAGTAATGGGAGATTCAGTGATCAGTGCTGTTTCAAAATTTATAAATATATATATATATATATATATCAATGTAAAAAAAAGCAGTTCCTTGAACTTGCTTTCCATTAAAAAATCCTGGCTGGACTGGCTGAAATATTTCATATCTGAAATAAAAAAACCTGAAATCTATTATAAATATTCTTTTTACTTTTGTCATTTGCATTGCTGTAAAGGATTGTTTATTAATCTTTTAAATAAAAAATAAATAACATCTCCCATCTCTATGGTTAACCCCACAATTTGATATAAATATGGGTGGCTATCCCACACACTTCAATTTGATAGACTAGCAATAAAAATATTAGACTGCTGTGAACAAACTAGATAAAGATAGATTATAATGCATTGCTGGAGTTGCCTGCTCATGGCACTAAAGAATAGAGGGGGAGACAGACACCATTTATTAATTTGCATAATTTTAATTCTAATTTAGTTTTAATGAGACAAATTGAAGCACCTAAACCCTCTTGTGCCAAATTACTAAAAAAAGGGGGAAAATAAATTAAATGTAATATATGATCACAAATATTTATTTTAAATGAGAATGTATGGATTTTTTCCATAATGCTATAATTGAAGGGAATTAAATTTCTAATGATGTTGAATAAACAATTTCAAGCTTCATTTTACAAACTTTATGTAAGATCTTTCAGAATTATCAGGAAACATCTTCCAGTTTTACCATATCTGCTATACCATTGTACTAAAACAATTCCTTTTTGTTAATTGATTATTATACCTGTTTTTAAATCTCCTGGGTAAAATGGAATGAAGGCAAGATGGACTATTTTATTCCTATTAAATTGTAGTGTTTATATTGAATTCATTAAGAAACTGGTCCAGCAAGGTAACACATCTTCATGTAAATTAAAGATTATGTCAAACTTCCAAAGGCAATGCCAAAAAAAGAACAGGATTGAGGAATGGAGGGAAGAAAGGAGAGAAGGAGAAAAAAAAACAAAGGGATGGAAAAAAGAAGTGGTATCATAACTGGACTACTGTATTCAAAAACAGCCCATCTTACCCTGCAGTTCATCTTACCCTTGCTGTTTCAAACAAAAAAAGCTGATAGACTTGGACATGACAGCCAACTCCAGCGTCAGACTCTGCCTAGAATTCTGCAAGGAAAAAAGTAGAGAAGTACCTTTCTGATGTAGTTGCTCCTAGGCCCTGTTAGTCAGACACTTAGACACCATAACACTAAGAGATTTCTCAATAAGACCACCATCATGAACTCTTTTCAAATGCTCTCATTTCATTTAAAAAACAACACCAGTAAAATCAGATAGGACTGGGAAGAAAAGAGGAGTGAAAACATTCGCTGCAGTTTCCCCAGTTACCACAAGTTCCTACCTTACCAAGGACTGAAACCGTGTGTCACCTGGGCCCGTGAAACAGAGCCTGGTCAGGGGCTGACTGTCATGTACCCAAGGTAACGTCATGTCCAGCACTATATCCCACATTTTCCTGGGAGCAAGGGGTGCCAGCAAGACATGTATGAGTTCCCTCTATCATGTATCCTCCAGTACTAAGCCAAAGTTTTTGAAAGAAGCAGCACTTAATAAGTTAATGTGAGTATTGTGCAACTGCTGTTATGCTGTTCCTAATGGAAAGTTATGGCTGTTGGGTGAGAATTTCCATGCTTGTCTAAACCCCTGCTTTTAGATTACTTAAAGTTTTGGGGCTTGGTTTTTTGTTTGTTTGTTTGTTTTAAGTAATTAGCAAAATAAGAACTGATAATTCATCCTTAAAATTTTATTAAAGTTTTTTTTAAAAGGTAAACTGACTAAAGGTTTAACAATATTAGAAACTATATGCACTTATTCCTGCCCACATTTTCTATGATTTTTTTCAAGATATTCAGTCTTTTTTTTTTTTTTTTTTTCCAGAAAGTCATTCTTTTTAGTGGTTCTTCAACAGAAGTAATAATCTTTATACTATACTGCCCAATGAAATGTCAGAGGAAAAAACTGAATCTGTGCTATTCAAATGTGTCTGAAATTATGCAACTGTTCAAATCCTTATGGAAAAGTGTAATAAAATGGTGATATATATGGACCTATACATTTGGTATATGTTCAAAATAAAAGGAACATGGTAAGGAAAATTACAGATTTTAAAGAACTTGGCTTAAGCAATTTACTAAGAGTGCTAGTTAAAACTGATAATTGGTTTTACTCTGAGCAATCTAACTACACATATGTGAATTTTGCTGTCAGCAATGGCATCACTTTTTCAGTGCATGCATAGTACAATATAGACTATTTATTTAAATCTTTAAGAATGATTATTTTCATTTTAAAAACAACAATTGTGGCTGAAAAAAAAAAAATAAATCTCCTGTATTTACCCTTTTATTTTACTGATACTATCTACTAGATAAAATGTGTCTGTTATTGAAAGGTTTCTAGACCAAAAGTAAAAAACAAATGAGAGATTTTTACATTATACTCTCTCCTGACAAAGATTCTCTTTTTTACATTGTTTAAATGAATGTTTATTAGTTAATGGACAGATTAGCTAATTTTCTTATGTAGTAAGTTTTTCCTGTTTAGGAAATAAACTGCATAGTTACGCTGTATTTTAAGTTGGGGTTTTTTTGTTGTTTTGCTTTTTTTTTTTTTTTTCTGTCTTCAGACTAATTCCTATGTTGGTGTTTAGGAATTCTTGAATACATAAACATGAAAAAGCTGGTTTTGGCTACATGCACAGAGGCACCCATGCAAATGACTTGCTCCAGAGAGCTGCTACCCCCAGCAAAAAGTGGGACATGGTGCCCAAGGAAAAGATCAGACTGAGTCGTATACCTTGCTGCATGAGAGCTCCAACTCCAAACCAGAAACTATTTAGCAAGGTAAAATTGTTTTCCACCACGTCTGAATCAGGATTGCAAGGATGTGGATTATACCACTCATAGGGACTAAACCTGTGGCAATTGACAGAAAAAAAGAACAGATTTAAAATGCAGCACAAAGTCTATCCAGCAAATCTGCTGCAAGAGAAAAAGAAAAAACAAGAAAGGTTATAAAGAAAATAGTGATTGAAATTTTTTACAGTATGACAGCATTATATTTAACAACAATACTAGAAAATAAAACAATATTGAATATTGCTAATATTGAATATTCACTTTCTTAACTATCACTGATATTAATAAACTTGTATGCACATTGGCTCTGAAAGGTTTCAAGTGCCACCTGTAAACATTAAAGTACTTATTTTTCTATTAACATTAATAGAATTACAGACACTTGATACCATTTAGGATTAGGTTCTTATAACCACTGTGTCAGTGTATTGCATCTTGAAAGAAAATATAATATGCATTAAATCACAGTAATTAATTAGGAAAAAATACAGTAGATGAGAAGTTTGGCTCAGAAAAATTACAAATAATAAATATAAGAAAAAAACCCAAATAGTTAGCAATAAAAAAGACATTTTAAATCACCAAACAAGGTGATTTAAAACTCTATAATTCACAGGAAAAGAGTATGGCAAATTAAAGGAATTGCATCCTGTCCTGTGAGGTTCACAGTAGCATCACTGGAAAGGCTTTCCAAAAGAAGGTGGGTACACTCACAAGCACCTTGCAGGGCCAGGCTCAGAGAAAATAAATAAAATAAAATAAAAAAATAAAATAAAATAAAATAATTAAAAAATGAAATTAAATTTAAAAATAAAATAAAATAAATAAAATAAGAAAAGAGGAAAATACAGTGAAATTAATTATCTCAAAAAATAGGTAGAACAAAGATAGTATAAAGATGCCCAAATCTGACAATAGATTAAAGCAGATTATATGCAATCAATCTGTTTTAAGTCATGGCTTTGCAATTGCTGTGCATTATGATGAATTCATAGTCTAAATGTTATTTTATAATTTTAGCTAAAACAAGCAAACATGTCTAGGTAAATTATTCTTTTTTACAACTTATTTCAGAAGCAAAGAGATTTTCAATACTCTCTTCCTCATTATACCTTTGTAGAGCTGTAATTTTTAATTCCAATTTGCAGGATTATTCTAATCATTTAAGAGATTTGATCATCATGTCTGAAGTTGGAGACACACTATTGATAGGGACATTTATTTTAGGTTTAAATCATGTCTTTAAATATTTGATAATAAATACAAGTTAATGCATTTGCATAATATATTAAAAAAAAAAGAGAAATCACCGCAATACAGTAGAATGGAACCAGCACAAGTAACCAGCACAATAATTATTAATATTACAGAATTTAATTATTAAATCAATATTAATGTATTTTCATAATTTCTCAAATCATTAAAGCCACTCTGTTAAAAACCCTGGGATAGGCAGCCTTTATGAAACAAGTTCTTTTTAAATGTATTGTGTAATCAAAGCTATCTGAATAATACATCTGTCACTTTGAAAAATGTAATATTCTTCACAATAATATTTCAAGCACATTATAATACAGAAAATCAAATGTTGCACTTTTATTCTCTTAATGTAAAGTTAAAACACCTCTTGTCTTAAAAGTGTGTACTTGACAAAGAACTGTTTCATTTGGATCTCCAAATACTGATATGTTGTTCAAAAATGTATACTGGGTTCTAATTAAACATTGTGACCTCAATTCTTCTATTACTTTGTAGTAAAACTAGATCAGAATTTTGTCATTTCATTAAGAAGCTAAGTATCTTTCATGTCATGTTGTTGTAAATCCAACAAAACCTGGAAAACAAGCACTTCATAAAACTGAAACAGGTTTTTATAATGGCCCAGCCTTTGCGAACGAAGATTTGGGAAGGGCTCTCCCCACGTGGGTGTGCCCTTCGAGCCTGTGCAGTGGATTTTTTAGGTGAGGCACAGCGTGCGCAGAACTGGCCCCACCGTTTAAATCCTAAGGTTCATTTGCCACGGCCGAGCAAGCTTGGACAGTGACAGTGAAGCCCATAGGACTGTCTACAGCACCCAGTACTAATCGGGGCTGACCCTGCTGAGCATCCAAGATCTGACGGGATCGGATGGCAGGGAGGCATTTAACTGCCGAGGCGGTCCCCTACTGAGACTCGAACTCATGACTTTGGGAGTCAGAGACCGGAGTGCTCTCCATTACGCCACAGGACCGCCGTAAAGCAGGTTTTTATATTCTTTTGTTGAAAGACATTGCAATAAATATTTGTAAATCACAGAGTTATAGAATAAATTTAGGTTTACTCAGCAGGTCTTATAATTTAGAAGAAGGGCCTGGCTAGTGAGGTCTTAAAAATGTCTAAATACAAAAAATCCACAACTTCTTTGGGCAACATGTTCCCATGTTTCATTATGATAGTAACTGTTTTGTTTGGTTTTGTTTTCTTTGTGTCCTACTAGAACCTCCCTTGCTTCAAAGTATAAAGAACTATGCAGCTTGGAAGAGCTGAACTCCATCTTTTATAATCAATTTCTCTTACTAGAAAGTGTCTAGTAAGAAAACTCCTTCTTGCCTGATGCTAGAAAAGCCCGGCTTCCCCAGCCTTCTTTCCCTAGTCTTGTGATCCAGAGTCCAAGTTTGGTGACACTTGCTTAAGTTGGTTCGAGTACTGAGGGCCACGGAACTGCTCACAGTATTCAAATTTGGTATAATAAACATTATTATGGGAATAATCACTTTCTTTGATTAATGGACTACACTCCTACAAGTTTAAATGCAGTACAGAAGCTCAATTAAGAAGACAAGCATAAAGAAGAAAAAGAACTTCAATGAACTAAAGCAATTTGGGAGATTGATTTCTCTGCCTCATAACAAGTACTCTTTCTATTTACCCATTTCTAATAGTGTTTATTCTAACATTTCAAATGCAGTCTCTTAGTGTCTAAAACCTTCAGATATTTGAAAAAATAGACTTTAAATGAGCTTTACAAGATCTGAGTTATAGTTTTTCTCTTTGCTGCTGCCCACTGAAAAGTTTTAATTAGTCTCCCAAATTTATTAGCTAGTAAAAACAATGATTAAGAGTCATCCACCTTAGTAGTCCTCAGGACAGGGAAGATTTGTGTTAAATTGAATTCCACTTTAGGAATAGTCCATGTTATTAGAAATTATTAGTATGTCCAGTGAGCAGACAGACCTACTTCAGATTCGCAAATTATTTCAGACAGACTGTGATTTATTACACTCTGCATTTATACAATGTTTGAAATAACGGCATGGTATCCCAGAAGATAAGGGAGTTAATGTATATGTCAAATAGCCATGGAGCCAACCAAGGATTGTTGGCAAGAAGAGTATGTATCTGCAGAAGGGGGTCATATGAAGGAAGGGAAGCCCTTTCTGGAACAAACATCCTTGTTCTGGCTCCTAGAGATAAGCTCAACTCAGTACAGTGCAAGCACAGGAATGAGGTCAAAAAGCCGGCATGGACTGTCAACCAAAGGCTGGCCCAGTAGGGGGAGATCAAGACCACCAAAGACCCTTGAAGTCCTCAAATCTATTTCCAGGAATGTCTAGAAGAACAAACTGCATATGACAACTAATTTGCATAAAGAGCAAGAAATTTATCTCTGTGATGGGGAAACATCTGTAAGAAGGTAGCATCCCCAGGACCTTGGAGACACCATCAACTGGATCAATGATGGAGGCAGGACTGGTGATCTTTCTCTCTGTCTCTCTCTCTCTCTCTCTCTCTCTCTCTCTCTTTCTTTCTTTCTTTGTTTTCTCTCAATCTCTCTCACTCATTCTCTCTCCCTCCTATTATTTGAAATCCGCTGCCATGTGTTTAGACTAATAGATAAAGGACTAACTTATAACAATTTCCATGCCAAGTGTATAATTTACTAATGTTAGATTTTTCATTTCAGTCTCTGAGTGTATGGGAAGACTAGAAACAAACATGAACAGTGTTTTATGAGAGGCAATACCGTATTATATTTGACATACCTACAGTGTGTGGAACCTCTCAGTGCTCTTTATGTTGCAATACACATAAAAAAGACCAGCTGTAGTGAAGATGCTTTTCTATATCCTATTGAAGATGGTCAGAAAGTGTAAAATATCTCATGATTTTAGCCTTTCATTATGTAGACAACTCAGTTCAATACAAAATCCTACTAGTTCACTAAGGCAAGACCTGCACTGACAGCATGAACAAAGAGGTCCTTTCTCAGGCATAAACTTTCCTCTCTACACTGAAAATGCTTGCTTTTAGACTCAATAGCAGTCTTTTCAGACTCCTCCATCTTTTTTTACTTCAGAACCTGCTGTGGTATTAACTGTACTCTACTGATAGCATCTCTGCTTCTCTTTTTATTTAGGAGCTTATTTTTGTTCACTCCTGGCACAGGAAGTCTTGTGATGATGATACAAGACTTTATTCCTCAATTCCTGACCTGCGGGCACTCACTCCTCCTTTCCAGTGTCCATAGTTTTAGAAAAACTCAGGAAGAATCATGACTAATTCTGGATAAATTATAATAGTTTCTACAGTTTAGGTCTCTAAATAAAAATGCAATATTTAGAGAGCCACAAGGTTCAGTCTAGATGACCTCAGACATGACTGTAGATACAGAGTTTTTGCTCACCAACTACACTCAGCACAGTACATTCTGTCACACACTGTTGCTTTCGGTTGCTCTCATAAAAGCGTGTTCTATACAAATCTACTCAATTCACAGCTGTTGAGAATGTGTAAATACCCTCCACCAAATTAAATATTCTCAAATCACAAACATATCAGCTTCTCTCTGATGAGAGTACGAATATAGTATTTTCTTTAAAAAAAAAAAAAAAGTATATTTAGTCTGGACTAAAATGTTTGGCAGTAAACACGTTCTTAATTTAAGCTATATTTTCTGGATAGCAATGCAACTTGTTAAAAAGAGAAGAAACTCCCAAATCTGCAATTTAGAGAAAAGATAAAATGGACTAGTGGAGTAATATTTTTAACTGGGTTTTCATTATACCAGCATATGGCTGACTAGGAATATTATGTAGAAGAATACCAGTTAGGAATATACAGTTAGTCCTTGTGGGATAAAGACAGATTGGACCTGTTACTAATATGTACATACAATTTGAGTTTTGTGTGTTGTTTTCAGATATTTGCAAAACAGGTGGGTACTGTCATTAAATCATATTCAGCATATTACCTTTTAAATTCTTATAGAGAACTTTTCAAGAATGTCTAAATCATGGAAAGCAAAACACAGGTTAACAATGAATAACTAAAAATCCATGATAATTATCACCTACCATTATAGTGTCTGGAGTTCAGTTCTTATTTAAAAAGCCATACTGACAACAGTTTTCATCTTTATCTCAGACATCATATTGCCTTCCATTTTCTCACAAGTAGAAGACATATAATAACTATGGAAAGGCTAATAAAAGTCTATGTTTTACAAGGTAGTTTGAAAATACAAAAAAAAAAAATCAAAAGCAATAAATTGAATTTGTGGTCTGAAGAAGTCAGATAGAATATTTTCCTATATTCATGGAATTATGAGTAATTTCAGGCAAGAGAGGTAAAGTGAATATGATTGTAAAGAGGTATGATGCAAGTATGACTTAAAGGACTAATGAGATTATTTACGGGTGTCTGTGTTTAATTTATTTAAATTGCATTCTGTTCAGTTATATTACAAACAGAGTGTTTTTACTGTGGTGTTTTTTTGTTTTTTTTTCTTAATGTAAATCCATTAGGAGAAAATAGTACTACAAAAATATTATCTAGAGCATGACATGTAGACCAACACATCCAGCATAGCTCAGCAATATATGCCACTGGCACAGCACACAATTCAAGCGTGCATACTATACCAGCACTATTTCAAACCTGTCAAACTAACCAGGATACTTTTCATTTATTTCTTCACTTTTCTTTGGATAAGGTCCATGAAGAAATATGAAGGAAAGATGATTACCTACTTATATGCACACACACATCTCTTTTGCACAATCAGTTCGAGAAGTGGGCACCCAACAGGTTTGTTTTATTGCAAGACCCTTAGCACATAGATTTCACAAGCTGTAAGGCTTCATCTAAGGAGCACAGTTTGATAAATCAGAAGAATCTTACTCCATTTTCTCCATTAACTGCTGAGCATACTGATCCAGTACTGGATATTGCTGAACACAACAAACCATGAAGGCATTCACATGAGATACTCTTAGCTCTAGCAAATTACACATTCTCCCAATTACTACAGCAAAGAGTAAGAATGATTCTTCTAGATGTTGTTTTACAGGGCTTTCATGCAGGACTACATCCTAAATCCACATCTTACTGCATAAAAAATGATGGATAAATTACATTTTAAATTTTTTTCAAGAGTATCTAAGATATGAAATGGATGTTTTATTGTAACCTATTACACTCTTCAACAATAAAACATCTACTTCTCTTTATTAAAGTCTGCACTTTTTTTTTTTTTTTTTTTTTTTGTTCCCTTAAAGGAACCCCCCATGATTTTAGTTTACTACCTTGAATGTCGAACCTGATTCATTGTCTCACCTTATCTGTTGGCTGCTGACTATGAACAGTGACTGTTATTACCAACAACCCTACCCTGTTTGCGGCCATGCTTTTGCTGCTTCCTGATAAGAACTGTCATCCAATATTTCTTTTATATACAAAAAACAAACAAACAAACATGCAAAGCAGTTGCATTCAATCACCATCACCTCTCCATTGCCTGAAAATGAAACTTAATGTATCTGATTTTTGAGCTTAAAAGGCTATAAGTCTGCTAAATTTAGGTGATATTAATCAATCCAAATTCTAGAAAAATACCAGATTCATGTTTAAATTGTATACTGTCTTTATGAAATTGTGTTCTATAGGCTTACATTCTATCCCTTTAAATGGTTTACAGGCACTATTAACTTTAAACATGGATAGGATTCCATTAAATCCAATTGAGTCAGAGATTAAATACAAATACATAAGCTGATGCAGGACCAGAACCAAAACCTTCACTATATAAATGAATATTCCTGTCCCATTTTTATAACATTTTAGCTTCCCCGTTAATATTAAGGGGAAAAAAAAACAAAGCAAACCAAAACTCAAACAAACAACAGAAAAACAACCTCAACCCACACCAAAACTTAAATAGTTTACAAGCAATTAACTTAAAAACCAATTCAGTAAACTTCTACTTTAAGCAACATGAACCATGTAGAAGTAATATCATCCATCAAAATTGAATATTTGGTGAGTTTTGGAACTTGCCTGTTAGCTGTATTAGGTCCTAGTCCTGCAGTTAAATCCAAAGTAATGTAGCCTTGAGGGCTGCAGAAATGCATATGTTGGCCACAGTTCAAATATGAACCAAAACTATGAAAGTCTGTTTTGCTTGGTGAAAATGAAATACTGTAAAACATATACCAAGCATAGATCTCTTCTCACATCTGCTGAAGACGAAGAGAATATTTCCTTTGATTGTAATGTGCTCAGGTATTCAGTATCATTCTACTCAATGCCCCACATTGAAGAAATATAACTAAAAATGGCAGAATTATAAAATAATTCTTAACTATTATGTGATAATTAGTATAAATTTATGATAACTGAAACATTTGTTTTTAGAGACATTAATTAAAGGTTTATTAAAATCCATTATACTCAGTATTAAAGATATTGTGTATTACCATAATAATTAAAGATTATTATTATATGCCGGAAATAAGAGTCAAACCTCATTTTTTAAGCACTAATCAAGTTCCTATTGTTTAATTTATTAAATATACTGATTTCAATTCTTGACTAATTTTTGAACTTCCAGAGCACTAGTCCATCTATTTCCTGAACTGAAGAAATGTCATCAGAGTTAAATATTAAATGACAATCAAGAACCTGAAGAAAACTTACTTGAAATTAATCTTTAATGTATGCGAATGTCATTGATTGCAGACTTCTTCCACAATCAACGTATCCTGATTTTTCTAAATATATTGAAGTCTTAAAAAAACAGATATTCTAGGACTACGCAGCTCTGAGATATCTCAAGTAAGATGTAGTTGGGGAGTTGTTAAAACAGTTACTTCATTTTTAGTTTTCACAAGATTCACAACTTCCCTATCTAGCCCAACTCAAAAAAAACTCAAAATATTTGCTTGTTAGAATATATTTTGTCCCATTTTTGGCAACATAAGTAAATTGATATATCCAATATGATTTTCTCCTTTTATATACTTTGCTCTTTAGGCTCTTGAAAATATTTAAATATTTATTTATATTCCTTTATTCCTCTGTCTAGATAGTAATTAACAATTGGATGCTACCTCCAAAAATAGATTATTCACAATACTGATGATATTTTTTATTTGCATTTTCCTTCTAAATAGCCTACATTTAGCTGTTTCATGTGATATTCTTACATCTTTACCAGAGAACATTACTATTTTTCACCCATATATAGTTTTCCCTGCGAAATTAAAAACTGACTATTTTGGAAAATTCACATCTCTGTTTTCTCTCCTTATCCTGGTGCAGAGGAGAATAAGTGAATGGCTAGGCAAATGTATGGCCCTTAGTCAAGGTTAACCCTCCATGGCCTAGAACTGGCTAATTTTCTATATTGAGAATCCTCCCCTGGGAGTTGGAATTTGAGTTCTGGTCAACAGTTCTTTGAGCACCTGTGCTCACACAGCACAAAGAACCTCCCTATGCTCCATCCATGAACTACAATAAGGTTTAACTGTTTACTAACAGTTGCCCTAGAATTATTCATCATAGCTATGTTTAGATCAGCAAAAGAGAATGCCTAAAACATGCTTCCACATAGATTACACAGACTAGTCATCATCTAAATGTTTTTTGATGGCTAGAAGTTCACAAAGAAAAAGAAAATAGCCTGTAGCCAAATACAGACCATTATTTTATATACATAATTGATTTCCTTTATCACCTTCTTCTAGTTCTGCTAAATCTTAGACACACTTTCTGATGCTTCTCCTGTTACTTCTGGAATATTAACAGAAACTTTAAAAATGTTATATATGAACAGAATAGTGATATTTTGAAGATATGCATGAAATGAACCTAAGTAACCCTGTAATCTCAGTGTGACCTTCTTCAGCTCCCACCCTCCTCCACTATTTGTTGTGCTCACTTGTTCTGTCATGTCTAAGATTAGACTTGCCTGCTTCTCCAGGCAGAAACCATGTCTCATTTGCTTTGTGAAGTCTATACCATATTTAGTCCTGGATGAGAAACATCCTACTCAGTTCTTGATACCTTTAAGTTTTCAAATAAAATTTAATATTAATTTAAAAAAAAAAATCTTTCAAGTCAAAAGCCAAAGCTGTTGTGTTTGTCAGATTGTGCCATAGCAAACACTCCTGTTGACTTCCTCATTCTTCTAACTCTTCTGTGCATAGAGCACTTAGCTAAATTAATTGATTTTTATTACATACTTGATATTTGCCAGGAAGCAGAAAAAGGCAAAATTCAAGTTTTTAATTTTTCTTCAGTCAGTAATTGACTCAAACAGGACAAAATCTTTTACTCACTTTTGAGAGGTACCTCTTTCTCATTCCACTGCCTTCTCTTATTTTTATTAATATTTCTACTAGGAATATGAATGTTTCAGAAAAACTGTCACATATTCTAGAAATGGCTTGCTGTGACACATTTCCCACTGAAAAATACATCACTTACAACTCCTGGAGAATAAATAATAATTTATGTAATGAACAATAATGCACTTGATGAGAATTAAAATAGAAGTAATTTTATAGGACTTTTTCTAGGTCCAAATCACACCTTGTCGGCTCATGGTTAATGTGTGAAGACAGCCATAAAGAGCATTATAGCAGGAGGGTGTTTTCAGACACAATGTTACTCCCTGTATTGCCTTTTCATTTGTCCAAGTCACATGCAGTTCACTGTAGTTGCAGCTTTTTGTATCCTAGAATGAAGCATTTTGGTCTCTTTTTTCCCCCTAAGCACTTGCTTCATGGTTTAACACAAAAAGTGCCTAAAATATCCTTTCTTGCTCAATAGTCCTGATGTATGTCATGTAATAGGATTTCAGTTTCATATCAATATTTAGTTAAGGCACTGTAAGATTATACAATTGTTATCTGTCTTACCCACTTCTTATGAAATGTAAGCTAGATGGAACACAATTCCTTGCTTGGCCCATATTACAATAAACATAGAAGAATCTCTAAAGATCATTGTAAAAACCTCTTATTTACTGTTTGCCTAAAGCACAGGAGATATGCTCATGTATAACAGTGTTTTTATTGATCAATTCCAACCCTTAAAAAAAATTTACAGTACATGATATGTTTTTTAAGAGATCTTCCTGCCAAGTACTGACTAGCATGTGATTTGTTTTGATTTAAATATTTTTCAATATATTTTCAGGCTCAAAGTTGTGTTACACAAAGAAATAATTTCCTTTTCCTAAAAGCTTATATTTGATTATTTACTTAGTTATCCTCAGAGGTTATTAGACTATACATTTTATAGGGCTTCCATTCCCTGGGCTCAGTAGCACTGCATGACATCATTTCTACTGGGTTTGATACTTAAAGTAATTACTGAAGTATTTTAAAAGGTGCTTGCCAAAGGGAGAAAACCTTTAAGTGTCTTTTGCCTTTTCAGAGAAAAAGAAGACATTACACAGTGTCCTGTGTGTAACTATAAAGACCAGACTCAGATTTATGGAAGCTTAATTCAAAGAAATTTCCTCACTGTAATATCAAAATTAAAATGGGCAATCTGGCAGCAGGAGATCTATTTTTTAAAAGGCCTTCATTTTTTAAAAAGTTATTTTATAGTTGATCAACATGTTCTCTCTAGAAAATTATTCTAATCTCTCTGAATGGATCTGAGTAACTACAGAAAAAACACTTCTTAGGAACTGTAAAAGAACAATTCCAATTTCCAATTTCTTTGTTTATGAGATATTACAAGTGTTGTTGTCCTAATGATAATGCTTGAAGTTACAGACTGCATGGTCATTCTTAAAAACTGTACTTAATTTCTTCCAGCTGATACCCTTCTCATAATAAGAATCAATCACATCAGAACTGTAGAGATCACTCCTTTCCACCAGCTTTCTTTTGAAAAGAATTATTGTCTTAAATAAAAATATTGCCATTTTTAAGATTAAGGAAAAAACTACAAAGGCACACCATAGCATTTAAAATGGAAAATATCACACCCCTCTTAATACTAGTGGCTCTTTTTTATTTATTCCCTTGTTCATCTTTCCAACAAAAATTACAACTTGATTAACATGGATTTTACATCCATTAAAGCTATGTGCTAGAAACTATTGAAATATGTAGAATTTGCACTTTCCTGAGTAATAAACCCATAGTGATTAAAACAGCAACCCTGTCAAGTGCGGATAAACTCAAAGTTTACAAATGAAGCTGAATCCTGGCAACATAGTGTGTCTTTAACAATTGTTGGAAAGTACAGCTAATCTTTGCCAAGATGATCTTTCTTTTATACTTACAAAGAAGAAATTTCATGAAGAGAAACTACCCCAAAAGTATAATATATTAAAATGTGATGGCATAGACTAAAAATAAAAAAAAAAAAAGGGGGTGAATTTTCTACCAATATTTTTATTGCTGTTGCTTGCATTAGCATTCTGTACCCTCAAATAAACTGAATAAATAATTCTTTGAACTGTGGTGCTCCAACTGTTTGAACATAAATTGATATTGCTTCTTAGTATATTGTAAGGCATAAAAAGAATTGCAAACACTTTGAATTTTCAGTGTCATATCTCATGGAAATAGTAAACAAATAGCCAGCATTTAAAAAATAATCAGATATTTAACGTGAAACCTGAAGATATGAGTATAACCAAAGATAAGTTCTGACTACATTTGAATGAACTCAAACTGTTTAGTTTAGCTAACAAGATAGTTTGCAATCTTTAGTCCATGTTTAATATGGAAAGAATATTAACAAGAAAGACAAACCACTGGAAACCCATGTCTCAGTGAGTCTTACACAAAAAAAGTTGTAAGAATACTGTTGCATGCTTAAAGGTATCAAAAGGATGTTGTGGATTAGACCAACTGCAGAGATAAGTTTGCAGTTTCACTACAAGCCACAGAAATTTACACAATATATCTTGCACCAGCATAAAAATCAACCAAACGAGAACCATATGGTGAAAGAAAAAAAAATAGCTTGAAAAAGAAAGAAAAAGGGCAAGGAAAACAAAAATGACTGTCAACAGATACAAGAAAAAGAAAAAAGGAAAAAAAAAATCTCAGGGGATGTGGAAATACAATGATGCACCCCTGATTGATTTATCTGACACAACATTTGATCACAGCAGATAAAGAGGATAATCCTAATGAATTCCATTTTAATTCTATCTTAAAAAATAACATCTTTCTAGCAGTAACCATTCTTATATCTGGTTCAATTCATATTAACTTAAAAATTTGGTCCATTCATAGTGAAGAAACCCACACTGAAACCAGAAATATTCAACTATTTTTGCAGTTGAACATAACAAGGGAAGAGGAGACGAGAAGAGTAGACAAAGTTAACTGTTCAAGGACTGTCTTCAGATAATAGCTAATTCATGTGTGTGTGTGTGTATGTGCATTGGGAGGGGAGGGGGGAATGTATTTCACATATAAAAGTTTACAGCTTGCACAGTTTGTGCAGTTAGCAAGCAAACATGCCAGGGCATGCTACAGACCTGAAGACCTCAACACAGCTCTACCATGTTTCCTGTTCCACTGGGGTTCTGAGATTTAAAAAGAGAAAGACTTGTCTGATGGAGATATAACAACTTAATGAATGTTTATAGAAGTCCAGAAAAGCTATCATCAAGTACTCTGTGTATTCCTGCTGTTTACTCTATATAAAAAGCCCATTTTTTGTCTCTTTTTGCATGAGTTAATGACCTCTTTTCACTTAGGGTAGCATACTCACTTACAGAAACCTATTCTAATCCCCAGGAGAGGAAAGGAAAATGTCACTCCTATCTTCAAAGAAGGTCAGGAAGGAAGTTCCATGGAGTTACAAATCAGCAAACCCTCCCTCAGTCTCTGAGAAGATAATTGGGAAAGTCCTCCTTGAAGCTACTATCGTATAGAAAAGACCAAGTGTTTCAGAACAGCCAGAGGAGGTTTACAAGGAGAATCGCACCTAACCAGCTTAAGTACTTTCAGTGATAAGACCAGCCCTGTGATTGAGGAGAGAGCAGCAAATACTATATTAATTTTAATGACTGTTTATCAGAGTGACCTTTAGCATCTCTACTGTCAAATTGGGAAGGTAATGCCTGGATATCAGTAGATTGCAAGATGAATTAAAAATTGACTGTAATGCCATGTTTGGGGAAAGTGAAAACAATCAAAAATTTAGCTTACAAGAGCCAAAGCTGTCAACCTGAAAAGCGAATGGAATGTACCTCAGCAACTTTCAGCCTGAATGTCAAGAGTAGTGATTGTTCCTGCCCATTGGGCAATCATGAGGCTACATTTGGAATACTGCTTCCAGCGCTGGGCTACCCTGGTATACAAAGACATAAACATCCCAGAGTCCAGCAGAATGAGAGATCTGCAGAACTAAAAACAGGGGAAGACCTAGTTTCTATGTTCAGCTACCTGAAGGGTGGATGGACTCATATTCTTCCTGAAAATGTACAGGAAAGACAAAAGGTAGAAAAAGATGTTCTCTCCGGACATTAGTTTTTCACAATGAGTGCTTATGCACTGGAACACATAACAGGGAAGTTGTCCTTCATGATGTCCAGAAACTTCATCTGGACATAGCTTTGGGAAACCTTCAAAGTTCCCCTTGCTTTTAGTGTTGGGATTTGGAGTGCATGACAACCAGAGGTCTCTTTTAACCCAGTCTATTCTATAAGACCTATGTGAGCAGCCTCTGCTACTATTGCTCAACTGGGGCTTTTGATTGCTATGCAACTTGTCTGAAGGAGTTGATATACATGCTGTCCTTGTGTAAAAAGATATAGGATATATATCATATGTACATATTTGTCTTCAAGGATGAACTTCAACTGTGAGCTATGTTATGGAACAGACATAGCCAAGAAACCTGTAAGAGCCTGGCTTCTCTGACAAGTTTGACTCCTAAAGTATTGAAAGATTTGCAGTTTTCATTTTCTATGAGTTTGATATGGTCTTCTAGGGACCAGGCAATATTTTTGAGTTTTTCAGTTATGCATCTTAAGGCAGGCATCTCAGAAATCAGGAACATACAATTAATAATGATTGCATAGAAATATGCAATAATTACTATCTAAATACATATAGGAATATGTATAATTTAGCACATGCAAAAATTACCACAAAAATTTTTATTTTTTTAAGAAAATTTTTGCAAGTTTATGCATGAGAACCTAATCTGTTATTCTGTGTGTATTAGAGGGAAAAATATATCTTATTGTTCATTCAATCAGACAATTACTGCTGCTATTTAGACCCCTAGAAACTAATCTCTCCAGAACACTGTATTTTTGAGCAAAACAGGTCATGTGGGAGATAAAAAACATATTTATGATGCAAGCACTTCTAGTCATTAACTAGAAATTAATTATGAAGTTAATTATAAAGTTAACACGTATGGTCACATTAGTAAAAATTAAGCCCATTAAGACACTATCCAATAAGATAAATATATACGTTAGCAATTTAAACTAAAGAAGCCCTTTCTTCCTTTATTATCCATTTCAAAGGATCTCTGGCATCAATCTTTTATATCTACTAAATGCACAGTCACAAAGAAGAAATTATTTCCACCTTAAAACTATTTCTTCTCCTATTTTATTTTTTATTTTTTTTTATTTTCGACAGCCTCTAACAAGCCACAACTTTTGTACTTAGAATTTTGAAGCAAGATAATGATTTTGTAGAAGGTAAGCAAACAATAAAGTACAACATTTAAATGTACATCACAGCACACAGGTACTAAACAACCCAAGGCAGCTTTTACTTAGACTAAATGGGCTATGTTGCAAGTGGGCATTGCAAACATCTAGCAATTTGAACAGAAACTATTGTAATAAACATACTTGCCCAGTATATCTCTATAATATATGAGTTGGGTTTTGTTAATCTAACTATACAGTGACTTGGTTTCCAGATGTGAAATTCATTTTTAAGAGGAAAAAAAAATGTTAAAATGAAAGTACTATGAATGAGATTATTAAGAATACAAACTCACACTCAAACAGGATTAAGTGATCAATTCTTAATGCCAGGTACGTCACTGCAGTCATCTCTATATTCTCCTTTAATCTGTCCCATTGACAGTGAAGTCAAAGTCATTTGTATTAACTACCTACATTGAATTTAGGCTATACTATTGTGTCATAAGGATAACTGAAGACTATTCGTAGTTATCTTAGTGTTGGCTGCAGAGGATAACTTAACAAACATTTTTAAAAAGTGTAATTTTATGCCCTTATGCTTACTATGGTCTAGAACACATCACATGAATTTTGACTTTGATATCAGCAATTTCATGATAGATATGATCAGATATAAGCTTTTCATAAGGATATATTTTCAAACTGTGGTATTTTTATGATCTTCCTTTAATACTTTAGGAAAGTTATTCTTCTTGCTCTGACCATGTGAAGCTCTATGCATTGAATGATCCAGTTTGTCCATGTAAATTGGTAAGCCACTGATATAGCACAGATACTCAATAAAAGTATTTTGTCTAAATCTAGATTCATTCAAAGCATGTCTTAGTAAGAGATATTTAAGGATTCTCTAACTACCTCAGAGACACATGAAAAATCCCAAAAAGATTTAAACTTGTTTTCTTATATTGTGTTTTACAACAATCATAGATTTTTGTTTGTTTTGTTCAATCCGTTATATTGGAGAAAAAGTTTGAAACATTTTCATTTTATATTTAGAATAGCCTAAATTCACCAAGTTTATAACTTGTCTCAAGCAACAATCACAACCTAAAACAAGATAGCTTTCTTATACCTTCTACTGATTTGGCTTTCTATCCATATTCATTTCTAAAATAAGACAAACATTTCTCATTAGAAGAAATTGCTTGGTTACCAAAGGAGCAAGTCAACACCTTTACAACAAGAACTATAGTTTTGTTTATATTGTACTCGCTTGCAAATAGTTTCTGCTGGGCTCCAGGCTATAGGGTGCTGTAAACTAATTCCTACATGCAAAGAGATTTTGCCTGTCATATATAGCTTCAGGGAGGCATCTTATTATTCACTGTTCTACCGAGGGCAAAAAAGACTAGTGATACCTACTCACTTTCTTAAAAAACATTGTTATTTTCATTTTTACACACACTATAATCTTCTAAAGCAGCTAGTAATATAGCTTTGGATTATAAAGAAGGGTTCTGGTTTTGTTGGTTTAGGGTTTTTTGATAGTCTGTACTAAACAATACTGAAAATCACAAAACAATTGCAGTATTCTTTCAATTGAAGAAATCAAGTAATTTTTCTATGATTTTTATATTAGCAATCTCTCCAACATTGCTTGAATACTCTTTCATTCTTTCCTTCCTGTTAAGATATAAAATTTAAAATAATTATGCTTAGTTTCTGTACTGATTAAACGGATATCAACATATTCTATTAAGACTTAATTATAAATTGGCTGGGTTTTTTTCTGTAATTAAGAACTCAGTAAGATAGTGATCTGTTTCAGAAAAACAAAAAGGGCATTATTTTATCTTTCTAATGCTTACAGAATCCTTTTAAACATTCTTTTAGATAGGCCCAGCTGAAAATAAATGTTATCACTGCAGTAAGTATTATTATTTTATTGTAGCCGTAAGGATAGATTTATTTGGGGTAGAGGATTTAACTATAAGATATTCAGTAATTCTTTTAAAAAAAAATCAAACAAACAAACAACCCACCCCATTCTTAGGCTACAATATCACATAACTTCACATGTCAGGTTGGAGTCCTACAATACAAAGACCAATCAAATCCTCTTTAAAACAAATAATTACAAATAAATAATGATTCTTTAATATTAATTCCTAAGAATTCCATTCTTAAGAACCACTCACATTATAATTAATGTGGAGGCTAAATATTCTTAACAGTAATGGCTGAACAGAATGGTAGCAGTTACTTGAGCTTTTATTTCATCAGATCTTATTAAGATACCATTTACATATACAAACTACCTCATTATGTAAAAACACAAGGATGGATTTTAAAGGTTATTTACCAAACACTTGGAGGCTAATGAGAGATGCTGAGTCCCAGAAAATTATAATTTGATTTATCTATTTTATCCCCAGAAAAGTGCGTTTCAGTATAGAATGATGGTATTTTGTGCCCAAAATTTTACATTACCATATTCTTTGGGGATAAAATTATCCAAGTGTTCTACTTCTGATATGAATAATTGGTTGCTTTTGAGTCATACTTAGAAATATATTAGCTAGTTCCACCAAGTCCAAAGCGTGACACTTTCCATAACAATAATGAAATTTCTCCCCAGTATTCCACTTTGAGCACCCATCATGAATTTAAACTTTGAACATTCTCTCGTCTATTTTATTTTTACAGAATCCTCCAACTTGTTTTTAAATCAAGAAATTAACTGATAAAACACCACATGATGGGATATAATTCTAAATGCATTTCTAAGAGTGTAAAAAGACTATGTGGCTTAAATGAACATTTGAACTGCTAAATTGAATCTTAAATTGTTTTCAGCTTCATTCATCACTAATTGTCTCCTGAGGTTTGGAAAAATAATTTTAAGAGATGACACTACAGAAACCCTCAAAGTTAATACATCATAACTACTGTTAGGAAAATAAATTCTAAGAACAATTGGATGGCACTGATATAGAATCATAGAATCAATTGGGTTGGAAAAGACCTCCGAGATCATCAGGTCCAACCCTTGGTCCAACTCCAGTCCGTTTACTAGATCATGGCACTCAGTGGTACGTCCAATCTCAGTGTAAAAACCTCCAGGGATGGTGAATCCACCACCTCTCTGAGCAGACCATTCTGATGTCTGATTACTCTCTCTGTAAAGAATTTTTTTCTGATATCCAACTTAAATTTCCCCTGGCAGAGCCTCAATATCTTTCCAGCACCTCAATATGTCTCCTGAACTGAGGGGCCCAGAACTGAACACAATACTCAAGGTGTGGCCTCACCAATACAGAGAACAGAGGAAGGATCACTTCCCTGGTCCTGCTAGCCACGCTATTTTTGATATAGGATATACTGTAAAGATAAAAGTAACCTTACAGCCTATATAACAAATTATTTGTCTAAGAGGTTTATCGATAATATCATAGCTTAATGGAGAAATGAGAAGTAGCGAGAGGGAGATTTATCTTTTTCTGACATGTAGAATCAGGTAGATAGGAGTGGGGAAACAGATCTTCACATCCACTTAAACTCCTACAGATGTGTTTTTCAATGATTCTTTAAATAAATAAGGCACTTATTTTTGAAGAAACACTTATTTTTGAAGAAAGATTTTGATGTTAATTTACCAAACACTTCAAGGTCAGTGGAAGATAAGCTGTAGTTTGTTCCACCAAGTCTGGCCTCAATCACTCCCTGTGTAATGCTTACCACAGCAACAGTAATAGTGGCCATCTTAAAAGTGGCAAAAGATCCCAGAGGATCTTCTCTCTCCATGTAAATTGGAATGATAACAAGGACATTGTAACTTGACCCTAGAAACTGCTCTGTCCTCTCCTTAGGTTTTAGATTACTTACCATATGCAAAGAGTATCCAGACTTAATCATCACTACACCTGTGGGAAAAAAAACCCAACCCCTGAGGGCCCATGCAAAAGCCATCTGATAATATAAGTGTAAAAAAATCAGGATACTTACATACAAATCACACACACAGCCATCACCTACATATATACACATAAGTAGATATAATTTGCAAATATAGACAATATCTGAACAAAACTACTAACCACTTAGATTGTGTTTCAACTGTTACCTATGCAAATGTGTTCCCTAAATTGGTTCAGATTAATTACTCCTTAAACATTCACTGAAGAATTCTAATTTCATTATGGCAAAAAACAGTATATAGTGTCTCAATACACAGACGTCATTTTAGAGCTCCCGTACTTCAGCTGATAATTCATTTCTACCACATGATATAAGAACAGTGAGTCATGTTCAAAGTTGAAAAAGAAAAACTATTAGCATAAATCCAGGCTACAATTATAATTAAGAAATGTTAACTCAAAGCAAAAAGAAATAAAACTTAAATAGTTGTTAAATAGATTCAGAAAAGAAACATGCTTCGAGCAAAGGTAAATATTCAAAGAATTCTACATTGTCTTTTCAAACATAGTCCTGAAATTGAACTCTGTACCTCACTTGAGTCATATGAAAACTGATCAAAATGCAAAGTTAAGTTCTAAAAATATTAAAAGAGTTTTCTTTGGAAGGGGCAGTACCCTAGAGTAAAAGACTAGAAGTCTATGTATTCAGTTTTGCTCATATCTCAAAATAAATAGCTTTTGTTTATATTTAAAGTTATTTTATGTATTTGAGTGCAAATGAAAAGCACCTTCAAGGAAACCATTCTTTCTGTTGTCAATTCATCCTTTTTTTTTTTTTTTTTTTTTACTTCACACACACTACTAATACCAGCAAGAAAGAGTCTGATCTCTTATTATTTGCTTCTTTGCTCTTTATCCCTTTTCTGGAGTGCTACTAAAGAAGAAGACCACTTACTAGTGGTAGTTGACTCACTGGGGCATTGAATATTAACTGTCAGAAATAGAAGAATTTGTTATTAGCAGGTTGAACTCCCTTCTGAAATTCTATTATCTGCATCAGAACTTCCCTCCCTTTCTTCAGCCTGCAACACTTACTGTAAATCACTTGAAAATTTTGGGGGAAGATCTGTCTCTTACTCATTGAAGATCTATACTTTTTGTTGTTGTTGTTGTTGTTGTTAGAATAATTTCCCTTTATCTAATCTTTAAATTTCATGAAATAAAGAAACCAACACTGGCCAGAAATGGTGCACTACTATCCAAATGGAAGTTAAACGATACTTGATGACAAGACCATCAAAACAACAAGAGCTACAGAGAACAGTGCACTTCATTTACATGTGTTGTCCATTATGTAGTCTCTGCTATGTGTGAGAAAAGAGCCTACTCCTACTTGCTTTCAGATTTTTACAGTGGCAGAAGACAACACAGCCCCACTCAGTAAATGGAAGGAATCAGTTGTGATAAGCTTGCTGCAAAACACAAACATAAAGGCTGGATTTTTTTTTTATATTACTATGGTGAAGACTTTTTTTGCCTATGAAAAGTATTTACTTTAATTATTGGTAATTATTGCTATTGTTGTTTTACCAAACTACAATTTGCTATTCATACTTCTGGGGAAAGAATGGGAAAAAAGTAATACAATTCATCTGGAAAAAAATGGCTCAAATTTCAGAGATTTGTGTAGATTATAGCTTCACATCTGATATGAGTCCAAGCATATCATAGAAATCATTCCTAGTCAGATGAAGCACTGTTTGATTTCTACTGCACACTGTATACTTTTGAACAATCTGATTTTTTTATGATTCCCTAAAGATTTTTTCTATATCCTCTGGTAAGTTAATTTAATTATATCTTTTCATATATATACATTTCCTGAAAGTAGATAGTAAGACAAAATTTCACCTGTTTTATATCTAACACGTTCTGTCTTTACACTGCCATCAGTTAAGAGATACTGCATCTTGATGAATTGCTTCGTACAGGTTTTGGTGAACTGCATTGTACAGGTTTGACATTTTTTTCAAGTAATGGCAATGTAAGCCACAAAACAATAACAAAATGCACTCAAACTCTTACTCTATCACTTCAATTAATGCATGTTCATAAATACTTCTCTTGATAAATTAACCATTTGGGAGCAATCTCTCAGAATTATGTGTTAAAATGACACTTGACCAATTTATTAAATAGTTTAGTGAGGCTATCATTTTCCAAGCTCTTAGTTAGCTGTTTATTTTATCCTGAATAGGCTAAGGCCTGAGCTCTTCATTAGCATTCATCAGAAAAGCATGAGAAGCGCTAGGTATCTGTAAACAAAAGATTAAAATGCATGGATGCCTTACATGGTAGACTAAATGGATGCAATTATTACAGGATTATAGAAAGATGAGGCATTCAAAATCATAACCCCTAGATGATGAAAAGCAAATGAGAGCTGTGTAAGTGAAAAACTGTGATCTCTCCTTCAATGAAGATTTCTAACGTCTAGTTTTAAGTACCTTGGGATGACAGCCATGTTAAATTCACCCATTTTCCTATGGAAAACCAGTATATTTACTGATTGTATAGTTCACATGAGTAGAAAATTATTTAAATATTATATATTGGTTCCTATAGTATATAAGCATGTTTAACAATTATTACTATCACACTGATCCATACATAATATACTTACACACAAAACATAAAAAATACTTGACAAGAAAACCTAATATAAATATTACTTATGCATCAAAGCCAATAGAATATTAAAAAGAAAAAAAAAAAGAAAATAAAAAGAACAAAAATGTGGCATAGGGATACTTCCTTCCTGCAATGTGAAAAAGATAATGGAGTTTTTTTATTAGTTTTCAGAGCAGACTCACGGCATTGTTTGGTTGCCTATAGTTTCCTTATGAGAAGTTATTTGCTATTGACACATCTTAAAGTACAGGAAGAACACTCTTGCTGGATGGACTTTGTTACGGATTGTTACTGCAGATATCAACAGACTGCAGAATATCAACTCAGTTGCAGGAAAAAGGAAACACCAGCAGGAATGGACAGGAGCCTAGCAATTATTGCTGTAAGTTCTCTCTGGGTGTCTCAATCATACGCAAGTAAGAATTTCAATTAAAATTGCTACAAACTTGGAAGCAGCAAGGATTGCGCGTGTATCCATTCTGAATGTTCTGGGTTTATGCTATGAGAATTATTGGCATTGTTTTTTTTTCCAATTTTACTCAATTACAAAAGTTGTAGAAATCATTAGCAATGATGTAGTTATAATGCCAAACTCATATTGCCTTTATTTCTCTAGGAGTTGTGCTCATATCTAGTAGTTTTGTTCATAATGCAAAAAAATTAGAAAATTATAGTGCAGTTCATGTAGCCTCTCAAGAGGCGAACACAGTAGGTAATTTGTTCTGACCCAGCTAGGTATACTCAGCTGGGGTGATCAAACTACCACAAAGGGCAGTGATTTTTTTCCAGTTTTGAGAAGCAGAAAGTGAAACAGGACATAATTAATTATATTATTAAGTCAAGCAGCAGTCAATATCAGTAGTGCATGATTACTAGATCTCTTGAGAAAACTGAAAAACCAAATCACTTCAGGTTCATGCTCTTAAGTATCCTACTTAGTTATATGTAGACACTTATCCACCTACAAAATTCCTCAGTCTCAGGCAATGTAAGATTTCTCTTTTCCGTTGTCATATCTGGTAACAGTAAAATGAAGCACTTCAAGAAATACTACCTATTCATTTGCAACTTGTCTGAACAATTATTGGCTAGCTACATGAAGCAGAACTAGCTTTCCATATTTTACAATCAAACCAGGAAGCTGGCAACTACAGAAATATATGCTTCCAAATATTTGTTTAAAATAAAATTTCATTTGACTCTATACTGTAAAGCTTCAAACAACACATTTTCTTTTCACTACAAACAAGGAAGAACTGTCCAGAACTAAAAAAAAAAAAAAAAAAAAAAAAAGCACTTTTATCACAGGCACTTCTCAAAACTTTCAACCTGATTTTTGGTTTTAGCCACAAAAAAATTAAAACAGACAGTAAGGAAAGAATAGAGACTAAAGAGACTAATTACCTTTTTTTCTTATTCATTTTCATATGCAAAATATCCCTACTTCTGAACTTTAAAGAAAAAATACCAAAAATCAAAAAGTTGCTGTTTTGATTTAGATACATTACTTAAGAGCACACCTTCCTGAAAAAAAATTATTATGCAGTGTACTTCCAACATACTGTACTTTCAGCCAAGTTCAACTGCAATAATTCAATTTTCAAGTTGTATTCTCCCTGTAGAAATACACATATAATTCATTTTGGTTCATCTTTAAGGAAAAAACCCAAACAACCAACCAACCAAAACAAACAGAAAACTTTCTCAGAATTTCAATAAGCAATAAACAGAGAATAAAATAATTACAGAAAAAAATTCTAGCACTTTATCCATGCTTCTTTGATTAAAGACTGACAGAATGAACCCAAAACTCAATATAGCTCATTTGGATATAATAAAATTAATCCTTCCAAGTTTAAATTGCTTTATATTATGAGTGAGTAATTTTTTTTTCCTTGCTATAAAGCAATTCCTTATGCATACATCCTTGATGGCAGAGTGGCTTTAAATTTGAGAATGAAGGAGAAAAATGTTCATGTAAAAAACCAGTATTGTTTTCTGTAAACGAAACAGTAGTAACATATTAAGCAATGATGCAAAAATATTTTCACCTGACCACAAACCCTCTTTTATTGCTGTTCTTTAAAACAAAACCAAAAATCAGTGGTTAAACTATTGTACTGATATTTTTGACCTGAAAAAAAAAAAAAAAGGGTTGAATTTTAACCAACTGAAAAAATATATTAAAAGATAATGCAAAGAGCTAAATATTCCAATGGATTTTCTTGGGTTAATTGTGTGAAAATGCAAGCAGTATTATTGAAAGCATCAAACAACTAAGGTACATTTTGATTATGAAGTATTCTCAATCAATGGAAAACATATCACTAACAATTTAACTAAACATATTTGCTTTTATGTCATGATTTAACATATTGTAAGACTGCATGAGACACAAAAAAAATCTTATCTGGATTGTCCCTAGCAATATTTTAAATATATAAATATAATATATGGCTAAATATATGCTCAATTTACACAAAAATACTAATTATTATATAAATACATACAATCACATTGACTTTTATCATTAGTTATATGCACCAACTATTTTATGTGCATTTTTATGTCTTTTTAATACTGGATGTCAAAATTACATACAATAAATAAAAGTAGAGTATTTTTTGTGAAACCTTTAATATTGACAGCACAGTAAACAGGTAGAGACACTTTTAAAGATACCTATGTACAAAGTTTTTCTGATCTTTTGACTTTAAATACAAAAGATTATATTTATTATTACAGGAAAAATACTGCTTAAACATCAGCAGTTATTAAACATGTCTGGAACAAAAAACCCCAAACATCCTTTATCTAAATTGAAAATAACCTGTACCTCATTAAGAATTATATTTTGATTTTAATTTTATGTTTTCTTTCCACATTGTTGTATTTGACTGACAAATGCATTAACCAATACTTTTATGATTCTTGAAATTGCTTTTTTGGCAAAAATGAAAGCCTACCTGTTTACCACTCTGTCTGTCATGATTTATAAATTATTTTAGTCATCAACAACTTTCAGTCTCAACACATGCCATTTAACCTAATTGAACTGCTAGACATAAATTCGTAAATCAGGAATTAATAACAGGGAAGTAGGGAAAAACTTACCTAATTGTCACTTACTACAGTAAAATAAATATTCAGGTGCATATTCTGAACCAACTTAGATGACAGTTGCAGCTTTTGTTTCATAATGGTCATGATGCCAGTAACATTGATAGAGGCCCAAATTGAAGGCCGTGTTTTTCACCCTTGCTTCAAATACTAACTCAATAAACTCAGGAGAACATTATACCCTATAAACGTTCACCCCATTGAAATACCACTTTTTTCTACTCAACTGCATTCCATGTTGATTGCTGGTTTATATGTTCAAATGTAACTTTACTAATGTCTACAGAAATTGATGGAAATATTTTCCATGGTCTTTGGTGATGCTGTAATAGACCTAACAGTTTGGAGTAACATTTCCCAAAACTAAGAACTGAATTATGTATTTATCTGATGCACAAAGAATCTACACAACAGTGTACACAGGTTAATGAAATGCACATAACAGGAAATAAGGTGACATTACACAGTATCATCTATGAGGTAAATATACTATTTTACTAAAATTGTCATAATCAGTAGAATGTTGTGAAACTAAATACTAATATGAGAAAATCGAGATTCCTATTTTCCATGCAGACTGTTTTTTGTTTTGTTTTGTTTTGTTTTTAACCAAAACTACTGCCCTCTGAAGTAGGGAAAAGAAATAATGAAAGTATCTATAAAAATATATTCTGTTTCTGACTAGTATTAGTATTAGCATTTCAGGTGAAGATGAAAAAAAAACCTGAAAATTTCCTACACTTTACTAGGCAAGATTCTTTATAACTCTCCACTCTTTGCTTTACACATGAAGCATTAGCTCAGATGCACTTTATCTCTAATCACTATAGCTTTCAAAGCACTCTTATTTTAGCCTGAGAAAAGTTCCAGAGGTTAATTAACAATCTACAAAATAAAAGTAATTAAATTCTCTTTTCTGCTTTAAATTTGTTATTTTCAATTTGATTTAATGTTCCTTCCTTTTCTGCATTCTGAAAAAGGGTAAGTAAAAAGTATAGTTTATCTTCTCCACATAATTCTCTCTTCCTTATAACTCCATAATTTCTCCTTTATCTTCCTATACTATAATTGAAAACTTCTACTGTTTTAAAAAGGATTTATTTTATATAGTCCAACTTGTATTCTTTTTAGCCTAAACTAAGGAATAGTTGGGTTTTTAATTCTAGTGAAACTGCACATATTTGAACTAAAGTAGTTATCTTTCTGACAAGTGGCAACAAAAAAATAATGCTAATGTATACTATGAAGAGTATTAGCTTTAAAAAATGTCATGCCTATGAATAATTAGTAACCACTGTGATATCCTGAAACATTATTCTAATTTCTAAAAAAACCCAAAATGCATCTATTATTTCCAAATTTCTAAAATGCTTTAAACTATATTAAAAATTGAATAATGCATAATTTATATCAGTCCAGAGAAGTATCTATTATCTCCATTGCCTTCAAATTATTCCTGAATTAAGAATGACTCATTATGCAGCTCTAAAATGATTATAAAAACAATACAATCTTCCTAAGTTTACTATGTAAAATAACTTGGCTCCTTCCTACTATGTTCATTGATCTGCTTCCAGACCTAGACTGTGCAATCTACTGAAGAGTAATTTTCTCATAGATTCTCCTTTGTATTCCCCAAAACATATCTTCAAGGTTTTACTAAATCACAGAAGCTGAAGTCCTAATCTGGAACTCAGAAGTTATTGTCAATGAAAATCAGCTAATCTGTGTCTGTTGATAAAAAAATCCAAACTTTAATGCTACCGGGGAAAAAAATAACAAAAATATATAAACTTTATTGATTAATATGATTTACTTCATTTCGTCTGGAGAATGTTAGTCCTCATATTACTACTGTTGTGTGCATCACCAGGTTTTGTAGTATTCCTAAACTGAAAGGGTGGGCTGAGTTCTCAGAAACTGCTTTACACAAGTACTAATCAAGCTGACACATCTTCAAAGATTGCATTTCACCAGTCTTTCTACCTTAAGGAATCTCAACACCCTATGTAGAAGATAGGAGCTGCACAGGCATTGCATTATTTTTTTCATTTAATTGCTTTTTTAATTAAAAACACATACTAATCGCTGTCTCTGTAAGATTGCTTTTAATTCTTAAACTTCATTATATGACATCATATAGTTTTCCTTATCTCAAAATACATTTTATAGGAAAACTGGTCAGCAAGTGTTTGATGTAGTTTAGTAAAACACTGTGTAATATTCCACTGTGCCTTGCAAATTTGCTCATAGTTTTTATTGCTGATGACTTGCAATAATAAGGGACTCATATGCAGTATTAATTTGAAGATCTTGCTATGTTAGGCTAAACAATTTTTTACAATGGTTATTCTGAATCTATGGATAAGACTGTAAATTAGCAATATACAAGAGTGATATTCCAACATATATTAGTAACAAAAAATTAATAATTATTTATCCTTCTGAGAATAAAATACATTACAAGAAAGAAGGGTACTTGAGAAATTCAAATGTTTCCTCTTTTAAAAGTGAAGAACCTATTGAGTTTCTCAACTCATTCAAGAGTTTATTGCAAGTTTGAGGCAAGGAGTACTGTAGAGGACTTCCTACAGTTACATAATGAAGTGTGAAATCATATTTTACAATGTAAAACATATGGACTTCTTAAGAAAAAGCTGGAGTGAGCTCATTCTAAGGTTGTAAAAGAAATCTGGCTTTTGCATCTAAGATTTCAACAGCCTTCTTGACAACAGACTAGTTTAACATTGAGCACCACAGCAAAGGAATTATCTAGTTTAGAGTGCATAATAATTCATTGTTGACCTTCATCACACATTAAATGTCACCATCAGAATGATAAAATAGAAAGAATTATTACACTAGGATCTCAACATAATAGGATATCTGTTAATATAGATGCATTGGATGTGATTTTTTTTTTTCATACAGAATAAGCCACTAAAACATTTTGGAGAGAAACATAATGTTTCTTTGCGTGTTTAAAATCATCAAAATAGAATGACCTTTAAGTAAAACCAGTAAATTTTGAATTTTAATTGTGTAATATGGGGTCATGTGGAGTATTTATTTATAGTGGGTATTTTTTTGCACTTCTATGTCAGTCTGAGATCAAAAAGGAAAAGTTTTGTCATCACAAATTAAGACCTGGGGAAATGTTGCTTTGTGGTTTCTTTTAGTTTTTGTGGGTTTTTTTTTTTTTTTTTTTTGGTGTGTGTGGTCGGTTGTTTAAAAAAAAAACAAAAACCAAACACAAATATAAAAGAGCAAAATCCCTTTGTTTGCTACCTTTATGTAATATAATATATATTGATAATTCTGTATGTAAAGTACTTGATTAAAATCTCATCAAATATTACAGTACATAGGAATATGCATTATTCTATGAACTTCTGTGATTATATCTGTGTCAGTAAGGGAAGGGAAGGACTCGGACTTCAGCAATGGCATGGAGTCATCCATACATTTTAATTGTTAGTGGATTCCTGTTCAAAGTTTTGATCTATGCTACACTCATATTATGTCCAGATATGGTTCAAAGAGACAAGAAATTCTGGTAAGCACTGTGGGTAGGATAACTGGGAGCATTTAATTATATGAAACTCTAGACCCTAGCCCTTGCAAATTATATACATTGTCTCTAGAATCCACTATGCTACTATAAAAATCAGTGAGAGCTTTCACAGTGACTTCTACAGTAACGTGATAGGACAATCATGTATTATCTTATTTGATAGCGGTGATTATTAAATGTTTCATCTCTTCTGGTTTTATCATTACAATTCTCAACTGTACGAACAGTTGCAAAAATATTTCAGTTGCTGCTAATGGAACACACAGGTTTTCTTCAGGAGAGACCATAGTTAAAGGAACTCAAACACATGATGCAAAATTTGCAAGTAACTGAAACTGAACTACAAGTGTTTACTTCAGGAACTCTGCTGAATTGCAGCTCCACACCCTCATTGTGTATAAATACTTGAAGTTGGGTTTTTTTTGGTTTTTTTTTGTTTTTTTTTATTTTGTTTGTTTGCTTGTTGTTTGGAGTTTTTTTTCATCATCTCGAAACCTTTCTCTCACTTTAAATAAAACCCTGAGTCCCGGGTACGAACTACCTATAAACTGCTCTATACTAATGAGATACCAGTGGTTCTTTCATTGACAGCACCGATAGCCAGGAACTCCCTTCCTCACATGCTCACCATCTAGCTGTCTCTTTCACGGCACCATCAATGAGCTGGAATTCACCCTCCAGCTCTCCAACTTGTTAAAAATCTGTAAGGGTACTATGTATACCAGTCTTGCCTTAGCACAGGATTTCTTTCAGATTAGGTTTCCAGAAAAACTGGGATTCTAGTAGTATGTCAACAATGTAGAGACTAGGTCCAAATTGTCTCTGGACATATGCAGTAAAATTCTTTTCTACAAAAATGGGCTATAGATACTTCTTTAACTCTTTTTTTTTCTTTTTGTTTCCTGAGGAAGGATAATTACACTAACTTTTTATTACCAAGAACCACTAACTTGACTTCATTCTATATTTAACCCTGTCATTTGACTCGAATGTACCACTTCCAGTACCACATGGCCCACCTGAATCTAGTTGATATCTTCCCTCTGACCAGACTGCCAAAACAAATGTTTGGGAGTTAAAGAACACCAGAGAAATTCTGCCGCTACAACACTAATGTCTCAGAGATAAAGGACCTACAGGCAACTTGTACATTTCTCTAAAGGCAATTACTGCATGCTCCTGTCCCATGTGTCTGCATAGCTTTCCATCAAGTTTCAGTACTTATAAACACATTCCTTTTCACACAAACTAATCTGCAGTGTCGCTGTTCAGATTTTTTTTGTTGTTTGTTTGGGTTTTTTTGTTCCTTATATTCACTGCTCTTCCCCAACAGAAAGACAAACTTGGAAGTGATTTTAATGTGATTGCCATAGAACAACCTGTGCAGTTATTCCATAAGTGCCAACTGAATCCTACCCACACTTCATGTGATAATAGCCTCAAGACCAAAATCAGTACCTCTCTTGCAAAATCCTCTGCCACTTGCTTCCTAATGTAGACCTCAAACTGAAATGTGCTCTTGCCTGGGTAACTGAACTATAGCTGCTGAATCTAATTTCTTAAGAAATGTGCTCATTTTTCACTTCATTTTCTTCACACCTCATAATAATTTTCTTATTATTTAACTATTTAAATTATTTGACTGCTCCTTCTAAACTGTGAATTCTTTAAAGAAGCATTTTGCTAAGTAACAACAAGATATGACCCATCTTGTTGATGCTCTGAAAGCTGTCTGGTATTACAGGAAAATACAATTAAGCTTTCCATACCACCCAGAAATCTACACTGCTTTCACCTATGGAGTCATTTAGATTTGTGCATAGAGGCACAACACCATCATTCTCATTGATCTTGATGTTTGTTTTGGTGCAGGCGCAAATGACTGTATAGTATAAAAGGCAGGATTATGAGGAAGATGTTATTAACATTAAAAACCCCCATCGACATGTAAGCTGGAGGCAGATTTGGGCTCCTAGCAGCAGCTGAACAGAAAGATATCAAAAGCCTCTGGTATCCATTTACCAGGTAATTTTATCTAATTACAGTTACATTTGAAGCAAGGTGAAAATTCCTTTCATTACAGTAAATGAAGGGCACACTGACCAGGATTTTGATGATTAACTACTCACTCTCCTCTGCATGTACATTTAGAAAAAGGGGAGAGCAAGCAAGCGAAAATAAGATAGAGAAGTGTGCGGAGGATAAATATGACTAATTAAAAGCCTTTTTCAGATATTTTTGCAACTTGACATTAACTTTGCTATGCTCTGTGAGCACAGCAAACACTGCAATGCACAAAATTCTGCTGCCTGCTTCCATTTTTCTTCTGGACAGGGTTCATTGGTTACATTGTGTCAGCTACAAAAGCAGAGAATTTTCCAAGCTGTGGAATTATTTCATGGGAGTTTATCTGAACCCGCATTACACTATAAACCTTTCTGATTTTCACTTCAAAATATCTATCAAGAAAATTGCTCCAGGATGTGAACTAATTGCTTTAGTCTGTCACTGTTAGCTGAAAACTGCCTTATATCCCTGGTGATGGTGTTTGGTACAGAAACACTATACTTTTACTTCTATAAACCAAGTAAGTTAAAAGCAAACAGGTATCTTATTCTGTGTAAAGCTAAAGCCATTTCTCATAGGTAAGGACAGGAACTTTACATATCTGAGAGAATGGAAAGAAACTGTACAACCTTCTTCTGCTGTCTACTACTTTCCTTTTTTACCCTATTAAAAGTTTTCCAAGCACAGAAGAGGTACTAGATCTGGGTGGTTTGCTATCTTTAGTCGGCTGAAAATATATGACTGATCTCATCAAGCTGAAGTAACATTGTCTTCATGATTCTTTCTCACAGCTCGAGGTTGTCTGTTTTAGAGTCTCTAGGAAACTCCTAATTGGCAAGTGCAGATGGCACACTTCTAAGAGCCACACACAAAACACACAGTATAATGAGGGTGATGTGCCAGAACAGCCTTATTTAAAAAAAAAAAAAAAAAAAAAAAAAAAAAAAAAAAAAAAAAAAAAAAAAACCACAAAAAACAAAAAACAAAAACACAAAAAACCAACCAACCAAACAAACAAACAAAAAAAAACACTAAAATTTTAAAAATACTAAAATTTAGACTTCTCTCCAATGTGTTGTAAGAATGATTAATGACAAACATTTTGATATTTTAAACACTTTTTTCTTTTAAAATCATCTATATCTCTTAGCTGATGTTTTTAACTATGATACCGAAAATTATCAATATTTTCAAATAATTTTCCTGTAAGAAAGATACCTTTGCTGCTGAAGACCAAACTCCTGATGATACTATTATAAATTTAAACAAAGTAAGCTAACAGAAGAACAAACAAACAAACAGGCAGAAAAAAAAAAAGGCACTGACTTTATTATTAAGTCTGATGAGCTTTATATTAAAGCAATTTCACCATCATTAGAGTTTACACAGGATGACTTCCTTACATAAAACAGAAATGCTTGAAGGACACACTACTGTTTTCATTTTTTCAGCATCAAAACAATTAGCACAGTTTTTGGGCTGATTTCTGATTGAGCCTTGTCATTGCTTAAATGGCTCATACCATCTAATGACTTAGAGACTGAAGGATTGTGTAAGACAGGTAAATTTCTGGAAACAGCTAAATCAGAAAGATAAGCAAGAGGCATAATTCCCATTAATCTGTCTACAGAAACTTGTAGGGAACTATCTTATTTTCTTAAAGTTAAGAAATATTCTCTCTTTCTTTCCTTACTTCTTTTTAAAGATCTGCTTCTGGTTTGAAGTATAACCATAACCCAAGTCTAATGGGTTTTTTCTTCCAAGGAAGAAATGCTCTATCTTTGAAAGAGGTAAGGTTCTGTTAAGTTTATTTTGGTTTCAAAGTTTTGATTTTCTGTTTCATTTTTCCTTTAATTTACCTCTATTTACATGTATTTTGACTTTTTTTTTTTTTTCTCCCCAGAATATAATTGATAATGAAAATAGAGAGTTTGGAATATCTGGATTTAGCTAAATTTGCAAAAACTAAATTATTACTGGTTCTGAATTCAGAAACTTATACTTACTAAAAAAACCCCCCAAACAAACAAGCAAACAAACAAACTCAACCCCCACACACCTTTTATTCTACCTGACACATTTCACTATTCCAAGTAATTGGACATTTGACTATTCAATTATAAATATCTAAAATTAGCCTAGAATTTTATCTGCATTAATAACATTACATAACAGAGCAAGGTCTGTTTTAGAAAATAAAAGAATAATATTCAAAAAATACTTTCATTATCCAAGTTTTTCTATCTTTCAACTAATCCTGAAATAAGAATTCAGTGGAGCACTCTGAAATACTGTCCTACAGAAACTACTATTTCATTGCATTGAACATCTGCTACTAAAATTTTCTGCAAATTTAATAGCCATCATATCATATTGGCTTTGCTTCCAATGGTTTTGTGTCCCTCTTAATTTAGATTATATAAAGAAATTCATCACACATGGGTCCACAAATTTAGAAAACTACTAATAATAATTTTTATATATCTGGCTCATTTAGCATAAAAACTGCTTTTCAATCCTTACAGCCGTTTTTCTCAATATTGTTTTATGTTTCTGAGTCTTCAGAAGAAGGGTAAATAGAAATCATGACTGCTAACATTTATTTTCCATCCTGTACATATAACCCCTACATTTTTCTTGAGGAAACCTTTCACTGCTAAGTGTTCCAAGCAGGATACATGTGTGAAATGACTTAAATAAATAACATCTTCCCACATCAACTTTTCTGTTTTGAGTTTGGAGAGGACCAAAAAGTGCAAATCAAATCAAAACAAACAAGTAAAAAAGCCCTCAACAGTTCAGCAGTTGGTTGAACTAATTTTCTAATATACCAGACACTCTTAATTCAGTCATTGTTAATTGAAAAGTAGTCAATTGGCTAAGTTGCACATTTTCAAATTACTACTTATATCCAACTATTTACAAAATCTTTTAACAACACTGGGGTACCTTCTTGAATTCTTGATTCTATTCCCATTCCACTAGATCCTTGTGTTTTGTTTTCTACGTTGGAGGACTACATGGTTTGCATATCTCATGAGAAAACTGCTGCTATGCATTATGGTGAGAATTATGGTTTCTTTTTCCCCGCTAGTACTAGGCATGTCAGAGTAAAACAAATGAAACACTGAAATTAAAGCTCATAAACCTTCTGTCCCCTACCTCCAAAAATGTAAGAGGCACCTATCAAGAAAGCATAATTTTTGTTTTAAAACATTCAGCTTTATATGTAGAAGAACCCTCTTTTTAGGCACATTTGACATTATTCCATGCTATCACTTGCTAAATAAATACACAAAGTGCCAACTCTAGACTTGTGTTTTCTTTTCTTGCCACATATAGAGGAAAAAACTTTTGACATAACAGAATTAAATTGTCCAATATCAAAAAAGAATGTTCTGCACATTTTCTGGAGACTTAACTATTTCTCAAGCAAGCTACTTCATAATAGCAATCCAGTATTCTTCTCATGTACTATATGTCCTGGTAATTAGCAAGGGCTGTTAAAAATAAGGATGAACCACTGCATATGTTATTACAAGGTAAAGAATCCTTCAAAATTAAATGAAATTGTTCCTCAGGCTGTTTTTTATAAGCAAGGTCTATGAGATTATTTGCTATTGAATGTTAACATAGTACATAGAAATTAACAAATCACTGCCCATGGTATATATGAAACATTATTTTGTGTGATGTTATAAAACTCATGACAAAACAGTCTTCAGATATTGACTCATTTATACAAACTGTTTATCCAAGACATTTGAAAACACAAAATGAGGTAGATGGCATTTACTTAAAAAACAATTAGATAAGGACAATTGTAAATTTCTAATGAGAAATGTTACTCTTTTGACTGCAGAGATACTTTCAAAGGCAAATTTCATAGATGTACTCATAATATTTTAACTTGGTTATACAGTGTGCAAAAAAAAAGTCACGGAAAACTGGGTACGTAAACTCAAGTATGAGTGTGTAATATAGGATTACACGTGTGTGAAAAGAAATGACAACATGGATATCATAGTATCTTCCAGCATCTCCCATCTTGTTCTAAAGATGAAGGGAATGAAAATGCAACTGTCACAGGCAGTTAGAAATCCTGATTTAGATTACCAGTGAATGGCATTCAGGCAGACATCTACCAATGATGTCTGTGAAACAGAATGAATCAAACAGAACAATTCTGGTCAGTCAAAGATCAAAATGGAAGAAAGCCAGTGAGGAACTTCATTTCAGAAGCCATTCACCTATAAAAACTTGGGCGATTTTATTAGTAAAGATGGTTTATCCGGTTGAGTCCTCTCCAAGAGCTTTAGTCAACACCCTCGGGATCACAAGATACAAGGTACTGTTGAGATTCAAAAGGATATATAAGATCCTGACATTTTTGGGCAGTGAAATATTCATTGTAACATGTAAACAAGTAATTGAAATAAAGAGAAATCATATAACAAAAAATATCTCAACATGAGTTTGAAACAACTTTCCATACATATCTCTCAGATTCTATAAGAGACTGCATTACAGTCTTCCATCAAAGTGAACAGGAAATAAATGTCTTAAAGTATGTAACACTTATACATAGGAAACCATAAAAGTGAAGTCAGAAGGGGTACAGACCAAATGAGCCATCCAGCCAACTGGAGATAATGATCTATCTATAGCTATCAAGATTTTCATTTCTGTCTCTGGAATCAGGTACTTAAGTAACTTGAGAATGAAGATACTGAGTTGCTGGTAGTAAGAGACACCAAATTTCTTAAGAATGAACAGAGTTACAGTTCATTTCAGCCCTTCAAAATACCTAGGTTCTTGGACAATTAGTGATGAATTTAAGAACCTTGCAATGACTTTCAGAATAATGAGGAAAAAAAATAACAGGATGAAAAGAGGTTTTAGGCCATCTTCAATTTTACACAGCATAAGGATACTTCTATATTCTTCATAAAAAAAATACAAAAAACTGACTTGGATAATCTATAAAGTAACAAGAATTTACATAAAACATACTGATTAAGCAAGTGGTACAAAGAAATGCATATTACAAGATGCTTTCTTTGAGGCAAAAGTCACCAGATCTACTGCTTTCATAAACCTACCCCCACCAACATCTTCTCTCTGCATTTTGGCTAGATCACCAGAGAAGGGAAAAAAAAAAAAAAAAAAATCAAAAATCAATTTCTTGACAGAGTAATCCGGAATTGATGGTCTTCAAGTAAGCATATTTTCTTTCAATGTGCATATGGACATTTAGCCAGGGGGAGTACTATATCTTCAGTTGGACTGCTAAGGCAGCTGCTAATGAATTTTTTAGCCAGCCTCAATTAAGTCATTTCAGTTGCTTTTCTGACAGTAGTTTCTTCATGGTTTTAATGCATAGTAAGTAATATCTGGGATCTACCACCAATATAAAAAGGATTTAGTGAATTGGGGGGCTTCCCCCTAATATCTAAGAAGGACATTTATCTTAAAAAAGATTAAAAGATAAGAAGTTTTCTCTTTGTGATCTCTAACAGTATTTTAATAGAGATTATTATGTAGATGTTGTGCATGTATGTAGACTCATAGACCTCTTGAAAGTCATGTTCTTCCTTGAACAGCTGAAGGATATTCAAATCATTCAGAAGAGATTCAAGAAAATCCTGAGGGGTTAGGATGAGGAGTCCATATTGAGTTGTTTATTTATAAACTACAGATTTTATAAATTGGCACTGAACACAGATAAATCTCTTCTGGAGGTAGTCAGAGATCCAAATATCAAAATGCAAAGTGAGAGATTGTTGCTTATCTCGTTGCTACACATGTTGTTTTAGCCACATAACCTCATCCACAACATTTAGACTTTATAGCACAGACTGTGATCTATATCACAACTTCTCAATATAATTACACAACTTATATGATTACCATAAGAAGGAATTATAATTCCATTTTGTTTTGCAATTTTTATATAGAAAAAAGATGGACCATCAGGTTGGTGTGCTGGCCACAGAAAATTAAACTTAAATGCTCTAAGAGATTATGCAGATTTATGCTAATATAAATGGAATTTAGCACAGTAAACTGTTTAACCAATTTAAAACTGTCATCCACATTTTGGGAAAAGTGAAACTTAGAAACATCTGATCATATTTGAAATATCATGGGCAAGTCTTGCTTACAAATTTTCCAGTGACTGCTGTCCAGGCTGGATGACTGCACAATTTCATTGTTATAACATTTAATATGATAGACTAAGTGAAAAACATATGTTTAATAATGAGTGTAAAACATTAAGATAAAAGATCTAATTGAGGTATCTTCTTTATACTACTTGATTTATTGAAACTTCTTTGGATGATGGAAATCTAAAATTGAAATTTCCCTCGTCTCATGAAAAGGAGAGGAAATTTAGATCAGCAAGTAATCTTTTTAGAACATTCTTACATAACACTAGGATTTCTTTGTGTAACTACTCGAACATATAAGTTAATAAAAAAGCAAAAAAAGCCATGAAAGAGAGAGAAAAATTCTTGTCATGTAATCTGCCTGGTTCACTTGACAAAAAATTATCTAGAAGCTGGCATGATTGCTTTCTGCTCACAATAAGGACAATCTCTAGCATTAACAAGGATTTGCTTTTCAACCAAAAAGAATTATATGAAAAAAATCAGACTATATGTTATCTTTTCGAAGCAATCAATTAAGGGTCATAAATGGCAATTTGGTTTAAAAGAAACAAAATTTTCTGATTTTGAAACAATTATTATGGAATAATTTTGGAAAGTTTGTAATTTTTTTGCATGTTTTTATCCTTGTCTACTTACATAGCATTTTATAGTTGAGTAACAATATCCCTACTTGCATTAAAACTGAGGTAAAGTTAAATCCTTGTATTATATTTGAGGCAAAACTATCTTAATGCTGTAAGATTGTAAGAGAAGGAGATTTCAGAGTTGGCATCTGAATTGCCCTATTGAATGATGAATCTATTCCTGAAAACACATCTAGGGAGACCTCCAGAGACAAAATTCTCACAGGAGTAATGCGTGTTAAGAATAAAGGGTAAATATGCTAACCTCCAACTTAAATAAATATCAACATAGTATTTTAGGAACCTGAGCTCCATAGTAACTGGAAAAGTAGTTTCCTCTCATTCTGCCATCCATTCCTTTCCATGAAAGTATTTTTCAAGAGGTAGCTTGAAAATCAATCAGACAAGCTTAAGGACAGAAATCAGTTGATCAAGAAATATAAAATAAAAATGAAGACTGATGAGATGCAAAAGGATATGCATGCACTCCAGAGAGAGATAATGCTCAAGTGTCTGTTCAAGTTTGAAGTAGCAGGCTATTCCTGAGCTTCTTCACAGAGAAAAGCCTAAGACAAATGTGTTGAGATGTTTTTTAAAACTTGCTGTCTTTTATTTTGTTTTATTTCAGTTGGTAAGAGAAAAATAAAATTTGGTGGTGAGGCAACATTCATTGTGCTCCCATCAGTGCTTACAAGGAAATGGAAAAATAGTTGATACCAAATGCTTTGGCAGCTGAAACCAGCATAAGGACTTAGGAAAAGTAGAGTAGCATAATTCTGAAGGGACGAAAAGGCAGGAAGTCTTAACATACAAAATGTGTTACAAGTAAAGGCAAATCTAGACCTTTAAAATTATAATCCATAATTCAACGTTAGCAATTAGGGCAAGTGAGCAGGGTTTAATGTATATATGCACAATATTCACTGATACTCCAGACAACTCAGTGTAAGAAGCATAAGAGCTCGCTTAGCAGCCCATTTCATGCTGGATAGTTTATCTGCTTCCTGTCTGATCCATAAAGGTGAAGCACCTTGCTAAGGCAAGTGTATCTCTTCCAGTTTTGAAGATAGGTCACTTAGGAGTAAACTTCATTATGACAGATAGATATGCCCACAGCAAAAAGACCTTACTACACAGAGAAGTACTTCATTGTGCAAGGAATCCAGTAAATTATAAACGAGGTGGAAAATAATTTGATAAAAGTATTTAAGAAATTTAGCCTCTGATCTATATTTTCTGAAAAGATACAGGAAGACATAGATCTTTAAAATGATACATAAGAGATTCAAAAATACCATACAACCATCAGAAAATCCAGCTAAAGACTAATTTTGAAATAGATTAATTAGAAGACCTATGTAAATAAAATGTATTTAGCATTTTTCAAAGTATGAAACTGATTTTCTTCATATTGCCTATACCAAAAGTTACCAACACACTAGATTTTGCAGAGACCAAAAATAGGAAAAGTCTGTTTCATATACACAGACTAGTCAAAAAGAAGGGACAATATGTGTCTATGAAGTTGATATACAACACTGTAAGAAAACAGCCTGTTGCTTTGAAATGAAACTATGGTTTGCACACAGACAGAAATAAAAAGAAATTCCATTATTTGAGATTTCCCATTATACAGATCAGAAAATGTTGCGTACTTGACAGAACTCCAAAAAGGAGTTGGCATACTTTACTGCAGTATTAGTTTTCCTTCTAATTACATGTAAACTGTGAATATAACTGGGATTTCAAATCAAAGAAACAAGTAAGGGCAGAGGCATAACAGCTACATATTTGAATGAAACAGCATTTCAGATGACAGAAGACACTGCAAGCAGACACACAAACTGCTATCTGACATCAGAAACAGATCTATTACTTGTTTTCACAAGAGAAAAAAATGCTATGTGAATTTCTCAGTTCACAGGAAATTAATAGGCTTAATGTCAAGCAGACTGGGTTTATCTGTCAGTACAACAAAGAAAGGAACTTTCAGAGACTAACCACCCTAACTACTGAGATTCAACAAAAAATATTAGGAGGTTTTTACATCTATGGAGAAATTATGGCCTACTATAACTCCCCATAAAGAATGACAATTAAAGAAAACAATGTGTACAGCACATATAAATTCTTCCTATCTGCAATGCAAAATCTGTACCTTCATAAGTAGAATTATATTTTGGTAGCAGGGGGAATTACAAGAAGAAAATTAAATAGAAACACCCTTCCACTAACACATAAGACTCTCCTAGCATTTTGTCTTTAGTATGCTAAGATTCCAGCTCTTCATATCTGATTCTCAAACTGGAAGGAAAATCCAATACTCTTTTAAATAAAGAAAAATACTAATAAAGATTGATATTCTATTTCTCCCATTTTATACCTAATATGCTACTCTATGGAAGCCCTTTCAGCAATTCATTCCTAAAGGTTCTTGAACCTTCGGTAATTTCTTCATCTTTCCATAAATATAACCATACCATTGATTACTGAGTGAAGTCCAAGTATCACAACAGAATGATACTTTCCATTTTCAGTGTACCAAACTCTTACGCTACAACATTGTTTGGAAGACGAGGTGAAACAATAAAATCACAAAACATTTGACACAAAAATGGGAAGTTTAAATTTGAAACTAAATATTCTATAGTGAATACGCTGGTGAGCTGTAATTTCAAAACATCATATCATAACAGACATATTAAGTACTGCAGAAAACATAGGTACACCTTATTATGAAACACATAGTAATTATTATGAAACACTGATAGTAAAACATTCATTATGGAAGGATTGTTATGAAATAGAAATTTTCTTAATAAGACACTGTAGGTGGAAACTATTAATTTAGTGGTATACAGTCCAAGAGTTGCACAACACCACAACTGAAAAGGCTCTTTTACTTTTGAATGATGTTCTTCTTAATGTTTAGCATTCAGCAGGAGATTTAATTTTTAACTTAGATCTGTTTCCCTATGTGAGGGATAGCGTTAGAAAATGCTATCACATACTATCAAGTCATTCTGAATTATTAATAAAATCTGGAGATTGTCTTAAGGAATTCTACATATTTTATTTCTAAATGTGTCATAAATATTTGATCGCACAAGTTAAGGATTTTTGAAAATCTCTAGATCTGAAGGCTGATCCAAATTTAGGTGTAAAAAGGGTATCTTATATAACTCTACAAAAACAAAACAAACAAAAAAAACAACTACTCAGTATGAAACATATTTCATATTTTTTTTTACAAGGAAGATTATGCTTCCAATTACATAAGGAATTTATGGTGCTGATCACAAAAACAGAAAAAAGGGGGAAAAAAAATCACCAGTATTGGTCTACTATCTGGTTATTCTCTATAAAAACACTATTTCCATTTCTGCTACTGAGCTCAAGTGGCTGAATAGCAATTTATTTATTCATTCATTTATTTTTAAGCTTCAAGACAATCTATCTTTCCTAAATAATATGTCAAGATATATTTTCAAAGCATAAGTAAGAACTCAGCCATACAACTCCTACTAGCATTGGTGGAAGCTGCCTGTCAAAAGCACTGTGCATCATACTGAAAATGTCCTTCAGTGATAACAGTAGGGTTAAAACTTCTGGACATAGCCATAAATATTTTACATGAGGCATTTCACAAGATAACAGTTGTGATTTATGTTCAGCTGTGTTTTCAGAGGTATCTATATCACAGGAACACCTCCAAAACTCTTTGGTTTTACAGTCCACTAAAATCTATTGTTCTTTCAAGAAACTTACAACATAAGTCTTGCTCTTTAAAGCAGACTTTTAAAGAAGGCACACAGTAACGTTATTCATTGCACAATATATTTCAGCGTTATCTATATTACTTCAGTACCTCATGTACTTTATGTACAGGTGCTAAATTACTTTTAAACTGGTTTCTAAAAATATTGTTTTTCTCTAGTAGAGTAATGATACAACTTCTCTAAAATGAAACTCTGAGTATCAAAGACAGATGGAAAATCCTGATACTACCCTACAGCACAATAAAAAAAAAAAAAAAAGAAAAGAAAAAGAAAAAAAAAAGAAAAACATGAAGATTTTACTGTGAACCATATAATGAAATCATAGAAATCTCCAGACTGAAGTGAGATTGCATTATCACTTCAAACAAAAAGACCACATCATATTAAGAGATAAAAGACAATATAGTTTATATGCATTTGATTTAAAAAAAAAAAAAAAAAGTGACTACTAGGAGGTCTACAAAAGAGATTACATTTTATAACTCTGGGAATCATTGATTTACTGTTCTGATTTTTTTTTCTTTTGCTCTAACAGCAAAAGGCACAGGTACATGTAAGACTGTACTTCTGTGAGCATCTGGACTCAGCCCTAATGAGTTAACAAGAAAAAGGTAAATATATTGGGAATTTTTGACAAGAGATGTTTTTTCTTCTTGTCTGTGTTGAAGAAAACAGATAAAAAAGTGCTATATCAAATCCCTTTATAATTTAACAATTGATGTATTGAGTTCCTTAATTTCAAAAGCTCAACTAAACTTCCAATTACATTCCACTCTGAGACTTAAAATTCTGTGAGGTATCTCAGGGATTTTACCTAGCACACAATTTAAAACAAAACAAACAAAAAACTCAAAACAAACAAACAAAAACTATCATTACCCTACTTCTAAGATACTAATCTACATAAACTGTTTTGTAATAGGAAAAGACCCAGTCTGGACATCTAGAATTAACACGTGCAGCTAAGTACTCAATTTGGGATTGAGCACCATAGCATAAAAATAAATCGAGCTAACAAAATAAAACATGTCAACCCTGTGTTTCTAAATGCAGACTCATTGGGAAAAGATATTTTGAAAACTTTCTAGTGTCTCTAAATTTGAATATAGGAGAAGAAAGCTAGCTAGCATATTCAAGACTTAATGACATAACAAACTGGAGACTTGGTATGACAGTGGAAAATATTAAAAGTGAGAACTCATCATTAATTATTCTTCTGTACACCATGAAGTTTAAATATAAGAGTATGAAAGCAATAAATTTTTTGTGACTTTTGACAATTATTAGTAAGAAAAAAATGGTAACAATTGCCAAAAAAATCACAAAAGTTGACATGTTACCTGGCTATGACAAAGAGCACACAACTGACACCCAAGTAAGCCAGCAGAATATACATCCAGATATCAGGGGAGAGAGGATTCAGGAAGGAGAAGACGCCCGGGTTTGTACCATTGGGTTTGCGGTACAAAATACTTATTCCAAGAGTCATAAAGGGCTTGGAAAAGTCGATGACCTTCTCACGAACATAGGTAATTGCCAAGGGTGCAACTGCAAGGTCAGCTTTCTGTTAACAGAAATACAAAAAGAGAAACGGGCTATAAGTCAGAAGAAACAGGTTGAAGCAGACAATAAGATTATGCAAACACAAACTTTATATGGAGGAGGTTTGTTCTTATACTCGGTAGCCTGAAATTTAAAACTCTTCTCTCTCCAAGTAAGGAAACAGATTTATTCTATTTCCTCTGTGCTAAACTGATGTAGCAGCATTTAGAAAAAATGAAAAGCACTATTACAGGGATAGAAGTGAAGGAAAATATTGCATCTTGCGGAAAACATGGACATCCATTATCCCATATTTTAAAACTTTTTAAAATGTACATTTCAACATTTGTACTCTCTTTGTCACTACTTCACTGTGCTCTTGAGAAGCAAATATATTTGTGAAGCACATGTGAATATGCTTGTTCAAGTATAGGAAAAGGACAGGAGGCAGTTCTTCATATTTTAGCATAAAAGCATTGTTATCAAATGAAGAGCATTTTAAAATTGAAAGTGCTACATCAGAAAAGCTGCTAAGGGAATAAGTTCTAACAAAGTACAACTGTCCTTACTAGTTTATGGAAATCACTACAAAATTATTGATAGCTATTAACCAGTTAAATGAAACCATACAATAGAATGTATTTTGTCAATTTGTGTTTAATTCTAGTTATTATGGCAATAATTCATGGGAGATTAATGAATGGTCTATATTTTTCTTTTAACCAAAATTTAATGGAAATCACAGTAACAATAAATCTACAGCATCTACTTAATCTCTGTCAACAGCTCTTGAAACACTCCTGTGCATGTGCACATATGAAAGAGAAAATTCGGAGTGAGAAATTATAGTGTATAAGATTGAGAAATATGTAAAATAGGAATTCTTTATAAAATATATGTAAAAATAGATATGTAATGACAGAAATTATATAGCAATATATCCATGTAACATAGCTGCAAAGAACACCATATTCAGAATGTCTGTTCTAAACCAAGGTACAGAGATTTTACTCCCAATAAAATAAATTCATACATTTATGTACTTTTTGCTCAGCTAGTATTGTGTGTACTGTGAACCTTCAAAATTCCATGTAATGTTGTAGCGTTTCAGTGTTTCCTTTATTTTTGTTGTTTTACCATACACCAAGTTCTGCCATGGTCTATTGATGTTATGAGCATTTATATAGCTATAACTACTGTAGTAAGTTATGTGAAACTCTATTGGCATAATTCATTTAATTTGGTAAGGGTTTACTGGCCAAAAAATTTATGTGCACTTCATTTCCTCTGATATTAAGAACTTAGAGGTATTAATCAAAACAGCAAGGCTCAATTCTACACTGGATCACTTTTTATGGGCTGTGTAATATTGATGATACTCCAGCTGATGCAGAAAGAAAACAGTGAAGTAAGAAACTAAAACTAATTTGAATTAAAACTTGTAGATCAATATGTAGAATTTTGCGAAACATAACCCAAACTATTAGTTTGTGAGGCAAACAGCATATCTCAACTTAAAGAGCCTGAAGCCAACTCACCAGAAACTGTCAGAAGATTTAACTGCCCAAAGACAGAGAAAACAGATGTTTTGGAAGTCTACTGGCAGTTGTGAATTTTGGTCTTATACCGGAAGCTTCATGAATAACCAGTAATTTCCTTTAATAACTACTATAGGAAATCCAACACTCTGTCATTAGACAGAAACAAAACCATATACAAGTGAATACAGGTTGTAACTCTCTCTAGTGGAGCCAAGTTGCAGAGGAAATCAGAAAAATAACCCATCAAGAAATAATACGTCTCATATAACAGAACAGGACAAACAGATCAGTCTGAGAGACAAAGATACAAAATTTATGCACATAACTTGACATCTCTTCAGAACTTTAGTTACTCAGTTTCAATATTCTTGAACTAGAATTTAGTGTAAGAAAAAAAATAAGCATCTAACAAAAACAAATCCAGAATATTTACTAACCAAGGAACAATAGTTGCTAGAACCACAGACTCATAAATATAATACTGCCACTTTTGTTAATATATGTTATCTCCAAAATACTCAATTCTCCTGGCAGCTGCTTTGTTCTGAAAACACTACTTGAAAGTAATAGAAATCGGAGGCCAAGTTTCCAGAAGTACAGTACCAGTGTCTCCTACACTTATCTACAATGAAGAAATATAAGTAAGATAATTCTCTGTAGTTTACTTATCAGGATGAATTGGAGAGGAATGGTGTAAAGTTAGGATTTTATCTATCTACTTTTAACAACATTAACAAATTAGTACCTCCTAAAATGGCTTTCTGATAAGTTCTATTACAAAGAATATTTATCTTACTTGACAATGACAGATGATTCCATTTTTAAGAATGAATGTATGCACATTTCTATTTTTAAAGGAAAAAATAAAAAAAGATTTACATATCTGAAAACAAAATGCTAAACAGCACTTATTATCTTAGATTACTTGAAATGAAAGCCTTTTTACAACAATGTCCAAGCACTAGTGAAGATAAGCTAGATGTCAGAGAGAAAAATTCTGCACCATCTAAAGGCTTCAATAGCAATTAGAAACAAGCAAATCTGAAGAGGAGATTCCAATACAAGGTGGAGTCGTGAGCAAAATGGAAGAGATGTACAGCCATTATATGTGCTGAAGGACTGCACTGCAGATGAAAATGTGGGGTTGTGCATCCTCTCCCTTCCCACCCTGTGGTGCCCCTTAGTCCTGCTCTGTGAACTCAGGAGCTCCTAATAAGCCATAACCAAAACAGCCGAAGGGATAAAGTGTTCCCTGATCCTAACAGTTGGGCAGTAAAATGTCCCTTGGCAGTACCAGGAGCTCTTGCATGATACATGTGAGAGCCATAACATGAATCCTGACAATAACAGCTACATGACCAAGGTCAGGACAAAGGATAAACATTCACAGCCATATAAAGCTTCCCTGTCTTGCTACTATGTGCAGTTGCAGGATGTCCATTTACCAATATAAAACTCATGGTATCCCAGATTTGTTTCTGCTACAGAAGTGCCTATGGAATGTTAAAATCATCTTCCTTTTCTTCTTCATTTACATTTTACTTCCAAGCAGCCTGTTGACTATTTTACATAAAGCGGTTTCAAAGAGAAAATAGGGAGGATGTTTTATCATTTGCGCAGGGTTGAAATTTGGTGCATAAAATCTAAGAAGACAGATTTTAAAATTATGATGAATTCAATCTATCTGTACAGCCACAGATAACTTCAGAAATAAAACTCCAAGTAAATGTTGAGAAGTGCATGGCAATAGCATGCCATGTTACATAAGTGGGTATTTGCAGATATTGATGTTGTGTCTGTGCAAATTAACTCTATAAAATATAACCCAGATAAACAATCACATTAATGTGAGGGGAAATGGAATTTTGGAAGCATCTTATTGCCTCTACTAATAACACCAGGGAAAGGAAATACAAACACTGATTGTATTTCCTTTTGATGATAATTTTCTGAAAAGCTTTTGTCTTGCCTATTTTATTCAAATGAATGAAGAATTTAAATACAATCTAGACATCGAAACTGCAAAATGGCTAATAGTTATTTTTAGTTAAGACTCTTCAACTATAGAATATTCTGCCAGTGTAAATGGAGTTTCCTGGTAAGAATTTGCAGCTAACATTTTGCATTGATTTAGCAACCATGAATTAAAAATGCAAGGGGAATTGAACACTATATTTTCAGTTGTTTATGCAGTCAGTCAGTACAGTCATATAGTAATTGTATAATACACACAAAACTACACATACACTGAAAATGCATTTTAGCAATTTTACTTCTATACAGGTAGTGACACACCTACTACTTATAACTATTTTTAAAAATAAAGGAAGCTACTTTTTTAAAAGGAAAAATTCATAAGGCTTCTGTTTAATCCACTGCATCTCTTCAGCTTAAGACATTAAGTAAAAATGTAAACTTCTTCAATCACCTCACATTTTTGCGATTGTTAACCTGAGAGTTGAATTTCAGTTACATTTTCTTTGGAGGAAATGCATCCCTAAGATAAAAAGAGGAAGGCTAAAGCACAGCTTTAATTCTTTAAACCTCTCTAACAGACTCAACGCATAGAGAGCTAATGCGTTATTCCTGTTCACAGAAATGCATTTCCTTGCCACTGATTTGAAAAACTAAGAACTGTAATTTGTTTTTAAGTTTACAGTCTATCCTAAACTGCCTTATTCATGTTGCTACATTATAGAAAATTTTACACCCCATGAGAAGGTTTTGGTCTTGTCACAAAATCTTCATTTCCTTTCAAACCACTAAGATTCTATTAGAGCATTATTACTTTTTTTTTTTTTTTTAATTTAAATTAGTGACTTGCATTACTTTGACACCAATTATTTTTCTAGTACCTTTCACAGAATCATTGTACAATTTGGGTGGTGAGAGACACCAGAAAGTCTGCAGTGCAATTTTCTGTTCAAAGCATCTACATGATCAGACCAGGTTGCTCTGGGATTTACGCAGTCAGTGTTGAAAACTTCCAAGAATGGTGACTATATAACCTCTCTGGATAAACTAGTCCACTGCTTGTCTACCCACATAGTGAAAAAGTTTCTACAGACAAGCAGTGGAGGAGGTTGTTTAGAGACATTGTGCAATTTCTACCTGTAGAGGTTCTCAATTTATGCTTGTTGCCTTTTGTCTTCCTGCCAGGTTCCTCTGTGAAAAGCCCAAATGAAGCTTCTTGATAACCATCTCATAGGTCCTGGAGGGCTGCTACTAGAAATTATTACCTTTCCCAAGTGTGAGTAACATACCATAAGTCCAAAAATGGTCCATATTTGATAGTTGAATTTAGATGTCATACCTTTTATTTGTGTGATCCTGATTTGTATAATTTAAAAGTAGTTACTAACAATATCATATATAGATCAAACAGCAGTTAGATGGAATACCAGTTGTTACTTTATTAATATAATAAAGTACTTCAACATAAGAAAGTGATATATGATGACAGTTTCAATAGATACTGGCTCAGGTAACACATTTGTTCCCAGCTGCTGAGCTACTTCTCAATATTTACTGTTCAGCAACAAAAAGTTACTGAAAGACAGCTGGTTTCCTCAGATTCATTTTACTGACACTCACTAATATTGCATAGTGTTTCATTTCTTTAGACATTCTTATGTCAACATGGCTAATTCTTTTCTTGGCAAAGTCTTGAACAACTGTGGTAACTCATGATTGTTTCACCTACAACACCTTTAGAGTCTTTAAAGGAGGGTCCTGATCTAGTAACCAACAAGATCATCTCCCTAGAGATCAAGATCTTTTAAACCATAAACAAGGAAAAATATTTTGCAGAGGAAATTTTCCTTCTGTCCGCTACTACAAAAAAACTTTTTAAATTAATTCAGCTAGACAAACATGTTTGGAATCTTTCCTACAGTGGCTTTTAAATAGGACAAAATCTATCTTTTGATCGATCTCCCACTGTCTAGAACTGGCTTTTTTCATTGTTTTCTGTTTGTTCCTTTATTATTACCTGAATATTTAATCAAGGAAAATGTGAGTACTAAACCATCAGGAGATCCCTAATTAGTTAATCTACATTGTTTCCTCTTAGTCATTCTAGTCAATTTCAATTTGGCTATGCCTGCATTGATTAGCCTTAATAGCGAAATAGATGCAACATGTCTATCCATTCAAAGAAGTCACCAAGTATTCTACATGTTGATTTATAGGACACTTTCACTAAAGTATATTGCACCAACTTCAGTCTAACAGCTAAAGAAATTGTATGCAAGAGGACTAGAGGCAGTAGACCATGAACTCTATGTAGCAGGAAGATGGGTACCTATAGGGTTCAACTATAAAAGAAACTCAGACTTAATTCTTATCACTTCATTCCAGGAATTTTTCACAAAGGGCTCTTCTAAATGTTACAAGAGCAAGATTTACATACAGAAAGAGCAAACTGTTAAAAACATTATACACGACATAATGTAGATATTGTGTCTCAGAATACAGGAAACAGAAATCCTCCCACCAGGTTAAGGGGAAAAAAAAAAAAAAAAAAAAAAAAAAAAAAAAAAAAAAGCTTCAGTTCTTCTTTGCTGTTTAATACACCTTTTTTTTTTTTTCCCCCTAACATTCATCTTTGTACTAGACATGGTTACTAAATATTAAAATTAACAGACATCATGCTCCAGCACAACTACCTAAAATAAAATACAGAGGTAACATTGATTCCTTGTTTGTAGCTAGCATTTTTATTGTACTTTCCAGATTTACTGCAACTTCTTGGAAGTGTTGGACTTTTTCCCAGTTGCTAACCAGCTGTGTCGCCTAGACCTTCGGTTACTGCACTCAGGACAAAAAAATCCTATACCTTTTCCTTTTGACATAAATTCTTTTCTCAAATAGATGGGGTTTTATCAAATTGTTTTAGTGAACTCATCTCATCATGCAATAAAGTTTGATGTGTCAAATTTGACTTACTCCCACTTTTCTGTAGTACTTTATCATCTGCAATTTTTTTTTAAATGGAATCAAAATGATTAATAATATTTTTGCATATCATTTGGATAGAAGTAGATCACTGCAGGATATGATACCTCTTATTGATTAACAGTTCTCAATTGACAACCTTTTGTAATCTATCATTTCATCAGCTCAATTAATAATGGGATAAAACCTATTAATAAGGACAAAAATCAACCTCCTGTGCACTCATCCCCCTCACCTGAATAGTAATGCAGGCGTGACAAGGACTAGATTCTATTTTAATATGAAAACATATTGTGGCATTCTCTATCAATGATTAGACGCCAGGGTCTTAAACTTGAATTAAAATGGATCATTATTATAAGCTATAACAAAAAAAACCCCCAATGGTAATTTTAGAAAACTCCATCTAAAATGACATAAAAAACAGCAGTGGTTTTAAACTGTATCTAGTGTCAAAACCCCATACATCGTACAATGTTTTACATGTTCCATAATTATTAAAAAATGCTTAATATAATAAAGATTATATTACTCAAAAATAATGTCACAAATCTTAGGAAGAAAAATTTTAGCAGTATTTTCATGCACTAAATCATAATTTAGTCCTGTTCTGCCTAGGGTATGTATAAGCTAGCTCATTTGAAAAACTTGTTAGATTTATTTAAATTAAAGAAAGCTTACTGAAGCTCTAGGCATTATTTAAATACTGAAGATACCAGGATAAACTAATTAACAATCAATTTTAATGAAAATAAAATGCAAATCCTGAGGATGAAATATGTGGTGGTTGAGTTAATATGTTTCTGATATTTATAAGTTGAAATCTATGAAACACTTTATAATGTCATTACTGTTATAATTTATTCCTTGTTTTATGTAAAGTTTTGCTTCATTATAGAAGACGAGGTTGAGCAGAGTGGTACAAATACGTAAAGAATAAGTACACACAACATAAGAAAAAACTTTGGTCAGCATGACAGGTAGCTGTAGACAAGTTCCAGCCTAGCTACTGCCCAATTAGGAAGTGGATGAAAAGTTAAGTAACATAACCTATGTAATCAGAACCTTATGGAGTTCAACAACGTCAAGTGCAGGGTCTAGCAGTTGAATCAGGGCAATCCCAAGGCTAAACATAGGTTGGGTGGAGAACGGATTGAGACCAGCCCTGGTGAAAAGGAGGTGGGGGCATTGGTGGACCAAAAGCTTAACATGACCCAGCAAGGTGCACTGGCAGCCAACACACATGGCCAACTGCATCCTGGGTGGCATCAAAGGAAATGTGACCAGCAGGTTGAGTGAGGTGATCATCCCCCTCTAATCTCATCTTGTGAGACCCCAACTGGAGTACTGCATCCAGCTCCTGGACCCACAACACAAAAACACCTGTTGGAAAGAATCTAAAGGAGAGACAGTTGATTATAGGGCTAAAGCACCTCTTCTATGAAGACAGATTGACATGGCTGGGAGCTGTTCAGCCTGGAGAAAACGCTGTGGGAAGACCTTATAACTCCCTTTCAGCACCTAAACAGGGCTTAAAGAAGACTGGAGAGTTACTTTTTACAAGGGTAGGTAGTGACAGGACAAAGGGGACAGATGAAAGATGGTAGGTTTAGATTAGATATTAGGAAGAAATTTTTTTACTATAGGGGTATTGAGGCACTAGAACAAGCTTTTCAGAGAAGCTGGGGACTCTCCCTCCCTGGAGATGCTCAAGTCTAGGTTGGAGGGAGCTCTGAGTAAACTGACCTGGGGAAAGGTTCTCTGCCAATGGCAGAGATTTAGAAACTAATGGTCTTTCATAGTCTTCCAACCAAAACCACTAACGATTAAGTCATCGTCATCAGTTAAGATCTTTACTGAATTACTACATTAGTCATCCTTGATGTCAACTCAGCACTTGATGAACTCATCTGGATTGATGGCTCCAGGCCTGAGCTGGTACAAGAGAAACAGGGACATACTGGAATGAATACAGTAAAAGCTTATGGAGATATTTAAGAGGTTCAAGTATGAGGACATATGAGGACAGACTTGAGAGAGTTTTGTCTGATTAGTTTGGAGAAGAGGAGGCTTAGGGAGGTCTGCTGAATGGATACAAATAACTGAAGGGAAAGGCAAAATAAAGACGGAGACAAACTTCTCAGTAGTACCTAGTGCAAGAAAAGCTAACAGGCACCAATTGAAATTCAGGAAATTCCAACTAAATATATAAAAGCCCATTTTTTATTTTATGAATATTCAAACACTGGAGCAGGTTACCCAATGAGTTCATCCCCAAGAACACTCAGAAGTTGATTGAACATGGCCTTGGGCAACCTGCTTTAGCTGACCATGCTTTGATCAGGGATTTGGACTAGGTGATATCTAAGGTCAGTTTCAACCTCAGTGACTCTTTGACTCTGTTCTTGAAACTCCAAACTCATCTCTGTAACAAAACTACTGTTTTGTTTCTACTCTGAATGTCAACAGTGAAACTAATTTGCATATAGTCTGGTTTCTCAACAGTATCACAATTAAGCTACAAGTAAAATATAAAAAAGATAAAATCCTTTTTACAACCACAAAGAGAACCAGAAATTGCTCAAATATCTAAGCTGTTCCTGCTCTTTCAGCAAAAGTCTCTCACCCTTATGTACGTCTCTAGTAGCAACTGGATTATTCCAGAGAAGAGCAATGACACTCTGCTTCTGTGGTGGCTTTTTCTAACTGAACAATCTTTTCTTTGTTACTACACTGTAGCAATAACATAAGTGTAGATCTTACACTAGATTTGCTGTTATGTTTTGGAATTATAAAATCTACAGTATTTCAATAGACCTTTTGAGGGCCAGAAGGATCAATTTTAGACTGACTTGTAAAATCATAAGACATGGAATTGACAGGGCTGAATGCTGCGCATGATATCTGAAGGAGCTGAATTAGTTTTCTATTAAAAAAAAAAAGTTTAAATACTACTAAAGAAAATCAATTACCACAAATTTTAAGAATTATTTTGGATACATATTTGACAAGACACTTGTTCTAGAATAATGTAGCATTCTTTACAATACCAATACACATAATCGAAAAAATCTAGCAAAATGTAAATGGCTTTCTAGTAACAAACTATTTCCCATACTATAAATTAATGTTTTACTTCCAATAACAGATTATTGAATACACTTCTACAGAGAGCTAGAAATGCTCTTCCTTCAAGTTTAATACTTTTCATTTCTTTAAACTCAACCTCATAATCTTAAAAGAATACTTTTAACCACTTAATGTTGCATTACATGTTTTTTATATATAAAACATGGTCTCAGCATGTCATTTATTTATCCAATTTCCTGAGCCAAAAATCTCTTAACAGGCATCTATACTGTTTCACAGTTTCTACTGCTGCTTTATAAGTACCATGCCCCATAGATGCACATAAAAAGATGCATTCTTTACAAGCCCCTATATGCAGTTGTTGACATGCATATGTGCGTGTGCCATATTAACACACGTAATTAGGAAGAGAAGCTACTCATCTTTGGAAGTTACCACACATTACTGTTAATCATGCCCTCAGAGGCCAGGAAACAGCAGAATAAAAATTAACCGTACAGGTAAATTTCAAGGTATTCTGACAAAGTGTTATGGTTTCAGCCAGGTGGGCTTGAATTTAGGTTTTAAAGTTCAGACTAGGCCTGAAAATTGTCAGCTGACTTGAGCTTGGCTGAGCTAGCTAACAGCTGACTTCTTCTAGCCAGTAATATTGCATTCCATACCATACTTCATCATCTCAAAGGGTGTAAAATCCAGTATGTGGGTGTGGCTTGGGTAATTGCTTCACAGCTGTGATCCTAGCAAGACACGCTGCCGTCCCAAGAGGGATGGGAAGGCCCAAGCCCAGAGGACCGGCTTACCATCATGTTATCTTAGGGAAGTAAGATGTTTGTTCTTAG
>JAWWEV010000115.1:73963360-73979108 GCA_035583235.1 Hafferia zeledoni
CCCCCTTGTCCTATTGCTGAGTGCCTGGGAGAAGAGACCAACCCCCACCTGGCTAGAACTTCCCTTCAGGTAGTTTATTTATGAGTCTTAAGAAAAAGTGTTTATTTACTTGCTTACTGTGATATTAGAAATACTGCTGGGCCCTGCATTGCTAAACGTACACTGATTGTAAGTCCTTGCTCTTTGGAAAACAAATTGCTCACTTGCAACTGCTGTTTTATTGAAAACTACACCTTCAGTCTGTCCTGTACTTGAAAGCAGCAAGAATATAATAGGGAATCCATACATGCACGTATATGTTCCTCACTGAATTAAGACATATGCTTTGCACACTTGACCTAAACTTCTGGCTTAGGCAGAACTTCTTTGTAATATTATATTACTGAGATGGCTTTTTTATCATTTTCCTGGCATTTCTCATGGTTTTATGTACCTCTATCTGAACTTTATTTTCTGCATTGCTGAATTAGGATCTGCTTGCACATTTTTCCATGGAATATCATACACAGCCTTTATTAGAGAGTGACAAAGTGGCCATGAAAACTGTAATCTTGTGATTATAGATACCAATGTTTGGCTGTTAGTTTAAAATACTAGTAAAACTGTAGCTGCTAATGAAATTCTGTGGTCATGTAAAAAACTATCTCTTTGATCTTTCATTTTAAAGTAAACAAACAAACAAAAAGGAACAGAAGATGCATAGCATGGCATATCTGCTAAATTCAGACATGAAATATATGTGAAGAGAGATTTTGTGAACATATACAGTTTGCTTTAAATGAAAAACAGTATCAAGCAACAAAAGAGACATGATTAGTTGGTTGTCAGGGATATGCTGCTGCTTATTCAGCTTGGGATAACTGACATAGGGAAAAAAGGTTCGAGCACTTGAAATTGTGGATTAATGAACTAGCAATTAGACTGAAAAGCACAAAAAGTACAAGTGATATTTTCTGGCATATTATGAATTATCATAATAAATTATCCTATAGACCCCAGGACAGATTTCACATAGAAATGAAATGCTACAGTAATGAGGAAAATGAAACATGCAATCAATAAATGAAAGGTAATATTGATATTTCAAATAGTAAACATGTACATGAAAGGTATGCTCCAGGCACTTAACAGTTAAAGAGTCATGGATGCCATACCATGGCATAGAATAATTGGAAGGAGTTGGAGTACTATTTTGAAATATTCAATATTGCAAATTAGTACCTTTGTTTAAACAAACAGTTGTACTGGAAAACTGGCAGCATAGCTTAACAAATGTAACTAATAATAATTACTGGAAACTCAAGGAAGAGAAGTTCAACATAAAACAGTAATGCTTAGTCTGCAAGGTAAATAAATGAATATCAAGAAATAAAAATGCACTCTTAACAGATGGCCTTCAAATGGCTAAACAGAGAAATTGGGTGATAAATTACAAATTAAAAAAAAAGCTGAAAATACAAACAGATAAGGATAAGAAAACTAAAATAGAGCAGCAGTATTTTTTTATTATTATTATTTTATGCACAGAGTAGAGGAAAAAGTGAATTGTGTTTTGTTGGTTTTGTTTTGTTTTTTTTTTTTTAAGAAGGTGGTAAGTGAAAATAAAATGCCAACAAATGTTAGAAAAAGCTGGGGAAAAAAAATTTAAAATGGTCAGCAGACATCAGTAGTAATTTAGCTTATCATCTATCTATATTCACCAGAGTTGCTAGTTCAAGCAACTACTATAGCTGAACTGCAGACTTGCCAAAACACTATGTTGTTTATGGAATATTACCCCTCAAAACATCATCTTCCCAAAGTAACAGAGTTTAAATTTATTTCATTATATGTTATTATATATTATAATACTGAAAGAGAAAAGAGACCAAAAACCCCTAGTTTTGTGAAATTTCTATTTCTGCTCTGCAAAATGTTGCTTGCACAGCAAGGCTGCTAAACAGCATGAAGTGCTAAAGCCACTTTGTTCAGGTACAATTGTCTAGTAGTTACAGAGACTAGTGTACCATGGTTAGAAGTCATACGTTAAACTAAGCTAGACATTTCAATAAGATGAAATGGTAAAGATCCAAGATTTTGTAGAGTTAGAGCCAAGGTTTTACAGGTCATGTCATCGAACAAAGAAAAGGCAGCAGTCCAGCAGTGATGAACATGCTTCAAGACCACCCCGAGGGATGAAGTCAGGAGACCACTACTCAAAATGGAAGCCAAAAAGAAAGCTCCACTGAAGATTCCGCCTAGTCATTAATATGGAAATTAGAAGGTGTTAACTATGAACTTAAGCCTATAAAATAGCTTATTTTCTACAAGCAAGTTAGGCAAGTTTTTGCCCAGTATGAACTGGCTTGCCTCCAACATTGTCAATAAATACCTTACTGCTAATAGATACAAATTTTTCTCTTAGCAGTTCTTTTTTGCAGCGTTTTTGCATGCAAAATCATTTGACACGATTGACATTTTCATCAAATGACAGACTCAATTGTGGATACTAGGTTAGACCTAAGGTTTCAAAAACAATTAACAAAGTCTTAAATATTTTGTCAAAAATGCTTCAATTTTGTACTTACAAGGAGCTTAGTCACCTCTGTAAGTCCTATGCAAAATTATTACAGATTAAATAATAATTTAACTTTAGTAATGCAAAACTGCTCAATGTACCCCATATAAAATCACAGAAGAAAAGGACTATTTATAATATAGGGTGTGAAAGTTTTATAACTGAACAAGAAGATATTTTGTAATGAAAACTATAAGCAAAGAAGACTTGGAAACTCCAAAATCAAAACTTATGTATTCTGAAGTTGAAAACTTTTTGAATGTTAAATCTTCTGCTCTACTGAGCATTTGTATGGTTTTCACTGATATCCATTCAAACAAAAACCCAGCAAGTGGTTTGTGAGTGTTCAGAATTTAGTGTATGCTATTATATCTTTTATACTGAGCTGAGATTTCTTCAGTATATTAAGGATGCAATATTAAAATATTTCCCTGTAATACAATTTATTTGGTGATGTTTTACCTACAATTTCACAGTTTTCAAAAGAAGTTTCTTACTTCTAGACCTTTAAACCCTTCCTCTGAGGGAGTCCTAAACACTTTCCACATTCATTTCAAAAATGTAGATGTGAAGTGCTAAGAACCAACATCAGCAGATGGCAAAGAGATCTACTGAGACTCCCAAAGGAAAAGTGTTGTGACTTGGGCCTACTGATGAAATCAAGGTTTTCAGAACAGCCATTTTCTAGAAGCCAGAACAAAGCCACACCATCTGAAAACAATGAAGATACACTTCCAACCACCTGCATGGGACAAACACATACAGGTCTTGCATAGGATAAGCCTGCACTTACACACACACTGGTACCTGGTTAGCCTTCCTCTAAACTCTGCCGTCCTCAGTGTCAGGGTTCCCAAACATTAGGTGTGGCCACTGTATATGCATTGCTTAGAAAAAATCCTTTTTAATTCTATGCTTTGTGTCTCTCTCATTGGTCAGTAGTGGATTCCCAGGAAAAAAGCGTGGGTTTCAGTCCCATCAGAAACAGAGGTGTACTGGTGGATTTGAGACCCGCCAGAACTCCAGTTATATTCAAGGGCTCAAATCCCATTAGAAGGAAACCTTATCCAACTTGACACAACCTTATAAACCTGTAACATTATCTACACTTACAGGATGGCTACATGAAGTCAACCAACACCCTTGGGGCCTTTTCTGACAAGCAGCTTTTTAGCCACCCTTCTCCAAGTTTGTAGCATTGTATGGGATTGTTGTGACGCAGGTGCAGGCCCCAGCATGTGGTCTTGCAATTGGTCTTGGCCCATCAATACAACCTGTCCAGATCCCTCTATAGAGCCTTACTACACTCCTGTCTAACTGTGTCATCTGCAAACTGATAGAGAGTGCACTTGATCCCTTCATCCAGGACATTGATAAAGACATTAAACAGAACTGGCTACAACTGAGGCCTTGGGAAAGCCACCTAATTTATTAACAGGCAGTTTCTCTGGGAGAATGCTGTGGGAAATGGCATCAAAGGCTTTACTAAAGCCTAGGGAGGTAACACTCACAGCTTCTCCCTCATCCATGAAGCAGGCCACCTGGCCATAGAAGGAGATCAGATTGGTCAGGCAGGACCTGCCTTTCACAAAACCATGCTGGCTGGGCATCATGCCCTGCTTGTCATGCATATGCCCTGTGATGGCACTCAGGCTGATCTGCTCCATGACCTGGCAGAGAAATAACCACTCCTAGATTTAAACTGATAATTTTGTAGCCATTAATGTGATTGGAATAAGTATTTTAAAAGACTAATATAGGAGAATGTTTTAAACTTATAGCCTAATTAGTTTAAAACAGCTCTTGCATATCATAAGAGCTTGGAAGATGGACTAGTTCACTATATTTCTACCTGTACCAGTTTAACTTATCAGCAGTGGACTCAAATATTATCATATACAAAGACGTTCTCTGGAGAATCTTCTGGGTTTTTTTTTGAATCTCCACTGGCCTCATATTCACAGCTTCTTTCTTTTATATATATGTTTTCTCAGTTGATATATCTGTTTAAACTATGATATCACTAATATTTTTAGAGAAATATTAAATGAATGACAGTTCATATATTGGCTACAGAGGAAGAGAAATAAACCACTCTGCCAAGGTACTGAATTTTACAAATTCAATTAAGGCAAGACACATTTCTGAAGTCGTCACTGATATTCTACATTTGCTTTACTAACTAGCTAGTCCTGCAAAACACTCTTATAATGATGTCTGATGATGACAACTAGCACGGCACCCTGTAGAAAAAATGAAGGGAGTCTTACAAAAAAACCTCAAGTAATTCTGAGAAATATGGAAAGAAGAAGGTGGTGCAATATTCTATTTGATAAAAAGAAGAAAAAAAGTATTGTTTTATGAAAATGTTACAATTTGGTGATTCTCTATGGAGGATTGTTTTGACAATGGACTAATGGTAAAGTTCGATAAGTAGTAGTATATGAGTAAGTAAGTCAGTAAATTAATTTAGGGGCATCATTTGATTAAAAAAAAACCCTATAGGTATTGTGTTATACATACCTCTGAAAATGTTGACATCAGAACAGTTTTTCTACTAATACAATGAAGAAGCTACGAAGCAGATATGATGCCTTAAAGAGCACTGACAGACCATAGATTTTAGTGCTGAGTGTATACGATGTTAGTGAAAAAAGACACACTGCTTGATGTCTTTCTCCTAAAGAGTCTCTAACTCCCTTCTACCACCAAATTTTCTGAGATTTTAACTAATAAAAGAGGCACAGCTGAACTGTCCTGCTTTGTATTGAGAATCTCAACTGACAGACTTTTTCATGAACATTATAAGAAGGAAGAGGAAAGAGTTGCTCCTTAGTCTTTCTTTATGAGTCTTTATAGGGTAGAACTTCCTCAAAGTATGAAGGAAAGTGGTAGAGTCCAAACAATATGATGAAATAACTTCTGAAATGGCTCAGAAAGGAAGAAACCAAAAATCTATATAATCATTTATTAGAAGAATTTTTTTTCAGTTCTATACCATGATATAAAGTGATAGGCTATAGCTGTTTGAGAATATAAGTACTTTTAAAATAAAATAAAATAAAATAAAATATAAAATAAAATAAAATAAAATAAAATAAAATAAAATAAAATAAAATAAAATAATAAAATAAAATAAAATAAAATAAAATAAAATAAAATAAAATAAAATAAAACCAACCAACAAAATAATAAAAACCCCCAGGTTATTGGAGGAAGAGGTCTCCAGATGCATTTACACTGATTATATAAACATCTGAAACTATTCTGTTTTAAAAGAATAAAAGACTACTACAATTATTATAAATGTAAACATTTGCTATATAAACATTTGTTAGTAAGACACTGATTTCAAAAAATTCGAAAGATACTGAAGTCAAAAGCAACATTATGTCTAAAGTAAACTAAAATAAAGTACTGTTCTTCAATTGTTCAACTGTGCAAAATTCCTCCAAGCTGAAAATCCTACTCTCCTGGGATAAAAAGTTCCAATTCAATCATGATATAAAAATTGGACGTTTTCTGTGATCATAAAAGATCTGCAAGCCTTGAAGTATATTTGTAATGCATAAGCCTTGTGCTGTAAAAGAACCATTCAAAGAGCCAAAAAAGGGGCTATTTTAAATGTTGTATATATAATAACAAATTACTTTCCACTGGTTTTTCATTTCTAGCTCTGTCAAAGTATAAAATAGTAATTTTATTCCTGCTTTAGAACAGGACTCCTGTAAAACTCCTGTTTAGAGTATTTTAAAGTATCATTGGGTGTGTAAATTGGATGTTTAACAGGGAGGAAAAAAAAAAGGAAATTATATATTTTCATTCTATCTTTATCTGCTAGATATATTGGAACATAATTTACATGCTCAAACTATATATCTCATGCAATTTAATACAGTGCCATGAAAACTTTTAGCACTACAAAACAACCTGAAATCTCTGGAATTTGTAATTCACTTCAAAACCAATTCAATAAATCTCTCATAAAGTTCTTTAACCAAAGGCAGAAAGTCAGTATAAAGAGTACTTTTTTTATGAAGAATGCATCCATAAAAGATGTAAATACCTGGAACTCAGCTCCTCCTCCCCCAAATATATAACACTTGAATTAACCCAAGGAGAAGATAAAATACTGAATGAAAAGTCGTGGCAAAGAAATCAAACCGCTTAACTGGAGAAATTCGATTTAAAAGTTATTCACAGAGAAATCTCAGCTATATTTGCTGTCCTAGTTAATATTTTTCTTATATTTGCAGCTCTAGACAGTGCTGTCTTTTCCAACAAGAATTCATTATCAATCAGTCATCAAAGGGAAGGAATCAACAAATTAATTTTTCACTTTCAGTATTTATCATTTTTTCAAATGTTTGGAGGCTAATACCAGATTACATATGTGAACTCCAAGCAAAACAGTTAAAGAAAGGAGAAACGTGAGTAAACTAAGGGAAAGGAGGTTGAAAACAAACAAAGCCTGATGTAAACACTTCAGTCTCTCTTCACGCTATAAAATTTCAAGCCTGAGACTGACATAATATGCTGAGCTTAGCTCAGATAATATAGTTTTTATTTCATTTAGCCTTTTGAGTCCAAGCAATCGTATTAAATGACTAAGCAAGGATTTAAACAGCTTATTTAAATTTTAGATTTTATTTGGTACTTTTCATCTTTATATAAATTGTATGTCATCCTTTCTAGACACATAATATACCAAATTATTATTTTTTTAATCCATTTATATATGCTTGGATTACAAATGTTAACACATTACCTTGCAAACATTTATGCTACTGCTTGTTAATAAAATGTACTAACAACATACATGCAAATAAAGGGCATGTGTGCATAAATAAATTGCATTTGTTCAAATATATTACAATGTAAGAAAACAAAATCAGAAAAAAAAAAACCTAGGAAAATTTTAACAAATGAGAAATTGAGAGGGACTAGTAAAAATTATGGTCTAAGTTATGAAGTTGGATTACATCTTCCATGGTACACTAATACAGTCTCTAAAATTTTATAACTCTAAAGAAAAAATCACTTCAAAAGACAAAATAAATTTTAACCTACATTTAATTATATATTATTTATGGAAAAAAAGAACACATTTCATTCTGTGTTATCAAGAGAATACGGTGGGAAAACCTACTGTTCCACACACTTTACTGCTGCAACTTCTTCAAATGAATTTTAATTCAAGATTATCTAAGTGAAAAGCTTAGGAGGCCATACTAGTTCTTTTCAAGAATGCTTCAAGGCTGAATAATAAAAGGCATATGAAAATGTGATTTATTTTTGCTTCTGAATATATATGTCCACAAAATCCACCTCAATCATGGAAAATTAGTTCCAGATGATGATATTACCTAGCAACCATCAAATCCAATAGTTAAACAGGCCTACGCATCTGTTCACATGTAAAACTGTGCCTGTAAAAAGAGAGTCTAGCTAAATATGTTTGTTTTCTATGTGTACTAGGTATAACATATACACACATAAAAAGATAATATAACTATAATACTCCCACTTATTCTTCCTAAAACTGTGAAGACAGGCATAATCAACATCTGTTGCAACACCAATACCAGAGTATCATTTACTAGAAAAGCATGAAGAACAATCCTTCTAGTAAATATGAATATTTGATTAGCACATGTTCTGCCCATCTGCTAAAATCTTAAAGCAAATTGAAACAAGATTAGTGAATATTTTTTCAAGCTATTCATGCAGTTTCTACAGTTTTCTTTATGATCATTAACAGGTTCCACTTGAATTAACTATGAAATAGTCTCTTTCCTATTTTAAATCACAGTGATGTGCAGAATATGCTTCATCTGAGTCTCTGACCACATGTCTACAGAGAAAATGCTATCAAACAATTCACCAAAATAAATGCAGAAAGGGACAATGACATAATTTTTTAATTGACTAAAATATTTCTAAGAGACTGAATTCAACTGGCATGACCAATTGAGAAAGCATGCTTTGAAAGACTTGAAGTAATGCCTCCCTTACTCATTTACAGGTAATTGTAATATCTGTCTTGACATTGCTTTGGTCCTTCAGAATATGTTGCTATTTTTGTCTTACTGCTTGCACTTTACTGCTAAAATTTCAAGAAAGATGAATATCAAATAATGTCTATGTTTACACTACATACACAGAAATTTCTCAGAGACAAAATCTCAGAACTGCTATCAGGAGACCTCACTTCTATTGATTATTGAAGACATATGTTTTGTTTAAAAAATCCAACAACAACAACAACAACAAAAACTACATTTGTTCTCAAAAAATAAATTCTGAGTAGTGTTTATTCCATATTTTGACTTGGGCATATACCATGGAAAAGTTAAACCAGTTTGGCCAAAGCAAACACTGCCTATACACAAAATAGAGATGCTTCATTGAATTCCACACTGAAGAAATAATAATGTGTATTAATCAACTTATATTACTTCTTTAAACATCTGCATTTTGAAAACAGAGTTATTCAAATGGCATTGTCATGAGAGTTTTACAATTTGTATAGACAGATTTGAAACCTAAATGGATAATGGAAAACTTCTAAAAGTTAACTTACATGATCAATTAATTCACGAACCATTCCATTCCACTGTCCACTGACATCTTCTTGGGCTCCATATTTTCCATCCTCCACCAGTCTAATCTCATAGGAAAATCCAAGGATAGTAGACAGCTCCCGAAGGAGGTCAATGCAATAACCTTCAAATCGATCATTTCCATATAAGGGTTTGTCAGATTTCTTGAACATAACATATGGTTCTTCCTGCAGGTATTAAAAAGACAGAACAGATAACGAGTGACCCCACAACTTTCTTCTTTATTTTAGCCTGAAGTGGCACATAGTCATGTGCATACATTTGCATATAGTCATATACCACTCCCTGTACAACGAATTACTATGAAAAGTAGAATCTCTTTAGCTTTGGTTATGTCAGTCTAAAGTCTTCATATGTCTTTAAAGTGAATTTGATCAGAAGAGTCTCTTTCTCATATTTATTTGAAAAAATTACAGTCTAATCACTGTAGACATACCTTCAAGGAGTTCATATAAATACTACTACATTTAAATGTGCTAAGTCAAATATATTTTTTTTGGATGGATAATGTAAGACTGTTAAAATGCTGAAACAATGTGCTTTGGCAACTGAAAAATAGAAAAATAATTACAACCGCAAATATCAATCAAATATTTTAAGCATTAGATTTTATACTCTTCTTTATATAAATATTTTAACTGTTTTCTCAGTACTTTTTTTAAGCATAAAAAAACCACGGAGGGAAAGAAAACTTTAATGAAAGCACCTACTGCTCTATTGTCTCAAGTTACAGGTTGCCATTTACAAGACTGCAGCAAAACCTGAAATAAGGCAGAAAATAAAATCTACGATATACATTGCATAAAAATTGAATTTTTTTCTTTAAAATTTCATCTTCTTATGTTTAAATAAAGTACAGTATGACTTTTTTTGCATTAAGTGGGCAAACAGAAAGAAAGTAAATTAAAATGATTGGCAGAATAATGGTTGTTATAGGAAGAAAATTAACATTTAGCAAAACATAGGATTTTTACATCTGTTTCTTAGTGTATGATAGCTTTCCTCAAATACAAAGCTGAAGGGAAAAATACAGAAAAGAAATGGCAGTTTTCTACTATAATATGATGCCAATATTCAAGTTGCATTTGATAGGGTAAATATGCAACTTGGTTGTTGCTCATCTTTGGGGCAGACTTTTTTTAATTTTTTACAATTAAAAAAAATAAGAACCAGGTAAGGTAAGACAAACAATAGTAGATCCAATATTATAGCAAACATTACAGAAGTCTCAGTTAATAATCAGAAAATAGTCCCCAGGGCAACTTAAGAAAATCCTTACAGTCCTAAATCTCCACATCAGCACTCAGTGGGGATAAATGCATCTCATTCTATGGACATCTGACATTTTTAATAAGGATTTGTCAACATTCCTCATGTAAACCTTTGTCTCGAGGCTTCCCATGATTTTAACATTATATGTACATAAAATAAGTATATAATATTAAGTATATAAGATTTTACCCCAAAAATGCAAAGAAGAATGCAAGGTGGAATCTTGCTCTTAAAAGAATTTGCTCCTTTGTTGCCTCTTACTCTTTCCACCCCCACCCCCACCCCTTTTTTTTTTGTTTGTTTTTTGGTAATAAAATAAACCAATGAATCCAGACTCTGATGAGATTTCATTTTTATATACTTCTGACAGTGTTACAGTCATATTTTTAAAAAGTACATCACTGATCTTCATACAATTAACAAGGAAGGAACATAAAATAAATTGTCCAGAGAATCTACTAGGATAAATTTTTCAAACAACAGGTAAGCAAATTACTTCAGAATAGCTCTCTACATGTAGTACTGACAAGAACAAAGACTTAAAAAAAACATGAAAGTTGAAAGCAATTTTAAGGACAAAGATCATTAAATAATTCTTGAGAAGCAGAGACCATATGAGAGCAAAAACTATGTGTGCAAGTTTTTGTTAATAAACTCAGACAATTCATATGAAATAACTCAAAGAAAGCAACTGTAAGAAAAACAATTTCTACAGATGAAATGAAATGAAAATTCCTCAAAGAAACAATGTTACTGGCCAAGTAGAAGCTATGCTAAGACAAAACACATTTTATTCATGCTAACTAGTATGCTTTGGATTTTCATTACTGCTGAGCAGTGCTTACGCAGCACCAAGACCTGTTCTGCAGGCATGATGAAATTCTAATGTAGCTTTGAATGCTCAAGTGCACAGATCCTAAACATTGGCTCTTGGAGTTGCTCAGACATTTACAGTCTACACATCTTGACAAGATTCTTGAAAACATTTTTTTTCTCTCTTGCATTCCAGGCAATCCTGAATTATATGAGGCAGAATTCAAAGTTGTGGGATATGCGGGAGGAAGTATAATTGTCAATTCACAATTTTAAGCCTCCTTTACTTAATATACACAGCGGGATTTTCTTCACTGAACAGTCCAGCTCATCGATACATTCTTGCATTTTTTTCTATAAGATCATTTCATTAATCCTCAGAAATTTTATCTGTTATGTCGATGCTTTTTTATACATTAAAAAAAATAAATCTTGCAACCGTTTCTGGAATTCTCCAGTTCTACACTCTTATTTCTCTTTACTCCAATCAGTTTGAATAAGAGCTACAATAGCATCTGTACTCCTATTTAATAATTATGATATTTTGTTATGGATAAAAAGCTTCTGTTAGAAGACTGATCAGTAAGTTTTTAGTATTCTCTTAATCCTTTTCCAATCCTTTATTATTTCTTACTGGCACCTGCTGCTTTTCCTTATAGTCTTCTATCACCCAAAACTTTTGGTTCTTAATCTTCAGACCTTTTATTTGCTATGCAAAGCAATTTGTTACTTAACTTCAGAAGGGTTCCTCTTAAATTTGTCAGCAAATGGGTTTTGGCAGCTTCATCTGTAATAGCTCTTATTAATCCCAAAGTTTTCTCTAGTTCTCTTTTTCTTCTGGTAATACACATTCTCAATATTGAACATGTCATTCACATATTCTGGATAAGTGTATGCAAAGGGTGCTATAATGCTTTATTTGCTCAAGTTTTAAATCTATAGAATGGGCTAATGTAAAATTGGTTGCTAAGTACACTCTCAGGAAAGTGTCTATGCATTAAACATATGATCACCGTTGCTTCTTGATGGATTATCACTTCCACCAAAATCTTTCACAGGACAATTATTATTGATTAGGTAGAGAGAGTATTTAAAGTGAGGGATTTGTAGATCAGCAGCTGGTTAAAACTTATTTTAATGTTGTTGACAATTTAATTTTTTTTTCCTTCAGCTACTGAAAACGTGATCCTTAAAAATTCCTAGACCACATCACAAACTGATTATCTCCTAAAATCTTCTAAACATTAAATCTTTCAACTGAACACATCTCCCCAGAAAACCAAACTCCTTACCAATAGGACTTTTATTATTACTTGAAATGACATGAGCAGCTTAAAACACAAGACAATGACTAGACACTGACTAGAGATTCCTAAATAAATCCTCAGGAAAAGATAATGTTTCCAGAAAATATGGTTACTCTAAATTACGAACAGGTCAGCTTGTTACAAAAGTGTAAGATCAGAGACATCATTTAATGTCTCGTAAGACTAAACCATCTTCAGTGAATATTGATACAGAAGAGCCCCACCCCAAGCCAGATAAGTACAGAAAGTGAGAAAGCACCTAAACTAGTTAATGCAAGAAATAATTTTTTTTTTCTGAGAAAATTTACTGCTAAAGTACACTAAAGTAAAAGTAATATAAAAATTAATATAAAATAGAAAAAGCAGAGTAGCAGGTAGAATAAAAACTATATCTGGAAGTAGGACATAAATCCTTGAAAAGCAAATAATATTGCAACTTTACAGTTTTAGTCTTAAAAATGTACAGTTAACACTTGAATGAAAGCTTACTACTCTACACAAATGTGGGCATGGAAAAAATTACTGAGAATTTTTCAACCTTGGTTTTCTTGACATAGATTTTTTTTTTTTTTTTTTCAGATTTGGACAATAAATACTTACTTGTATTATTCCTTTGAGCTGTGTTATATTTAATCAATAATGATAGTACTAGAATTACAATACTAAATTCTGCATTTCAAATTATTCTGATATTTATTTTATGGATATTTATCAATCATATAGATTGTTCATTAATAATTATAACATGGACATATATATTTCTTATAGGATCTAGAACTTGTTACTATCGGTACTGAAAAAAACAAAACAAAGGCCGGAGGGGAAGGGGGGGGATGAAAGCCCTAGTCACAAAAAGAAGAAAACCATCTTGAAAATTTGCCACTGTTAGAACACAGAATTTTAATCATTAGCTTCTGTTCACCAGAAGGTTGGACACTGGAGTTAAAAGACAGCCATATCTTGTTAATATTTATGTCAGATATAAGGAATACACAATAGGCTTCCACAGTTGGCAGTCAAAATTCAAGTGGGATAGGTGATGCAATTCACTAGTTACAATCAGTCAAAACAATATAATGTATTAGACATCTCACTGTAACACAAAAATAATTATGAATTTCCTTATTTGACATACTCTGGAATATTCCCTAGGATGACCTTTTGGGGTCATGAAATATGTAGTCATAATTATGCTTTGATAAATCACAGCCTGAAGAACTCAAGCCGCAGCTGCTTTTTTTTTTTTTTTTTTTTTTTTTGGGGGGGGGGGTCAGGCTCCTTAAAAAAAAAAAAAAAAAAAAGGTATTTACTCTTAACTTTGGCCAGTCTTTAAATTAATTCAGCTGCATCTCAAGAATGTGTACTAAGTGTCAATTCCAGTAAAGCTAAACAGATATAAGTACATGCTTATTTCAAGCAAAAACTCGACTCAATAAACCACAAAATGTGAAAGCACTAAACTGTTGCAATACTTCAGACTGAACTATCCTATTTTTCAGTTGAACTGAATCATATTTTCTTCATGATACATGAAGAATATCAAAGACATTATTAGATCTTACCATAATAGGAAGCAAAACATTCTTTTCCTATGAAGTGTCTTAAATTTACAAAATACTGCAGGGAAAACAAACAAAAAATGGAAGTCTAAGAAAACCAAAAATTACATAAAGTGTTTTCCTAGACTGATGGCCCTTGGTGTTCATAGATACAAATCCTGAAGTGGAGTTATAAATTGGTGCTTGCTACAATGTAAAAGTATATTTTTATTACTAACATTTTAGTAATAAAAGGGAATTGACGCACTAAAGAATTAGGAGAAATTGTTTGGGATAATAATGTAAACTTGGAATCCAAAGAAAGTATTTCTCAGTCATTTTTTAGAGATATAAATAGATGGTTGTCTGAAATTCCGCTGCCAGTCAGGAGAAAAATAGATGTATTGACCTTTTTTCATAAAGTCAGACTTTAACTTGTGCTTATTCCACTTTATACATTCCTGTACTACTACTCCATTCAAACCACATAATTTTTTCTGATAAATATTGCATACTTTTATGTTTGAAATACAAACAAATACTGTGGCCAGGGATCTCTCTGAATACCTTTCAAGTCTGAAGTACACAGACATTATGCTGAATCTCAGGAGAAGCAGGATTTTCAACTTATAAGCAACATAAATTTTAAAGCAAAGAAATTTAAGTTTTTTGTTGGAAAAATTTCTGAAACATATTAGTTTCCTTTAAATGTCAGCTACATCTTCAAGAAATCAGTGTGTTTACAGTGTGCACTGGTGGCTGAAGACAGGAGTAGAATACAGGCAGGAGTGAAATCTAATTCAGAAAGAAGAGGGTGCAGGGTCTAGATGCTGAAATGGGTATGAGAAGGTTGAGAGTGACAGCACTGACTAATCATGACAGGAAAAGATACAAAAAGGCAGCAAGAAAAATACTAAAACTGGAAAGTAAGGAATTGTATATTCCTTTTGTTTCCAAAGGGAAAAAACTATTATGTGAGATTAAACTAAAAATAGAATAATATCAAGTTTACAGTTTTAATGCTAGCTAAAAACAGGTTCAACTATTTCATGACAGTACACAAAATTCAAATAGATTTATGAGAGAGAAATAATTGTTCAGGGCTATAACAACATCAGGAACTAAATATTATTGAATTTTTAATATATCAAAATTTAGGTATTGCTTGAACCATTCCAAAGTGGTATAACAGTAATTACGATAAAATGCCTTCATCAAGTATTTCTCTTCAAAATATACCACAAAAGTGAAAACAAAAAAGATTCAAAAGCTGTAATTCTGTGTACAAGGCATGAGTGACATCTTTATAAAGATAAAAGGGAAATATATTCTTTTTTTTTTTTTTTTTAATTTGAACATTCTTTTAATATATAGTAACTTAAAATTTGGCTGTTGAAAATTCACACTTTAAAAATAAAAAAGCGGAAATTATATCAGCCATCAAAACAACAAATAACCTTGAACATAAAGGGTTGCAGGACAAAGCAATATTACCGCCCTTGCCCACAACAAACTTGTAAGAGTTTTTATCTCTTGAGCTACAGCTCAAAGAAATTCCGGAGATGGACGCTGCATTAGCAAGTTTAATAAATTTTAAGAGTTAATAATACGTATTCTACGGTGAGTCCACTAACTTTC
>JAWWEV010000115.1:73981489-74016068 GCA_035583235.1 Hafferia zeledoni
CATAGAGGGTTTAGAATATACAGCTTTGGTCACACCCACACAGTGATAAACTGGTCCCGGCTTGCTGAACTAGGACAGTATTCTCAGATGCTGATGAACTACATAACTTTGTAAAGAACCAAAAATTTGAGTCAATAATTAGAAAAATGAATTTACTAATAAATTAACATAACTCTGAAATTGGGATAGCTTGCTTACAGTTCAGATGAGAGTAAATACCCATCACTAGCTGAACAACTGGAGTTCATTCATGACACAGGGAATTATAAGTAACTGTAACACATACTACAGACTGTTCATTACTATTGTAATTAGTATATCATATTCTATTACCTTTTCTTCTCAACTGCATTTCTGGAAAAAAACAAATATAATTCCTTACCAAGATGGTAGTAACAATTAAAGAGCGATTGGATAGGGAATCTGTGATGTTTGCTGGTTTTCCTTTCTGATTCTCTGTCATGTTAAGACCACTCAATGGATCCCAAGTTCCAACCTGTAAATCAGGAAATTACTATGTAAATTGCCCATTAGTTACATATCAGCATCTAGAAAACAACATTGCAAGTCAAAACAAATTGCTACAGGGGAAAAAAAAAATTGCTAATATTTATTATTAAACTCCATTCCATTTTTCTCTGTCATTGCATTTAATGTCTGCTTATTTAAAATATGATATGATTACCAATACCTCAAATTGTGTTTCGTGAAGTATGACATTAAGTGTAAAAATGATGTATAGAATACCTAAAGCTACTCTGAATACTTAATTTTCCATTTCATTTTTATTCCTCAATTTAAATCACATCTAAAAATAGCTTAACAGGCAGAAATTCATTTGCAGAGCAGAGAGCATTGTCTCTATAAAAGGATTTACCTTCTTTTGTGCTCAGAGAGAATTGCAAGACAAAAATATGTTTTCAGGAAAATGTAATGGAGAGGACTGAAATAAGTAAAGTGTAATAATTTACTTACAGGTAAATCTTCAGTACATAAGTATTTTGGCATTTTATAACTTGAAATAAAGTCAGTAGGATTTTTATCTAAGTAAGAACACCCAGGGTTATGCTTTAAGGTTCAGGCCAAGGGCAGACTCACATACTAAGTAATAAGTAATGATTGCATAATTTATCTGCAATTCCATCCCTATACAATTAAAATGGTCAATCAATAAATATAACTATTTATTTTAGAAATCAGAATGTTTGTATTCCTGCATTGTCTAAACAATCACAAAAATGTTCCTTATTATCTTTTTATACAGGATTCTAAACATAATTTCAAATACTAAACAATACCTATAATAGAAGATAAAGGTATCTTAAACCTAAATTTTGGCCAAAAGTTAAAAATTTCTGTGATATTTGGTTGTGAGAATATATTATCTATCTATCTATCTATCTATCTATCTATCTATCTATCTATCTATCTATCTATCTATCTATCTATCACATTTTTTTTAATAATCTTTCAATCTGACTTCTGAGAAACTGTTTGTATACTTTTGAAGACATTTGTTGCCGTAAGGCTGTAAAGTCAGTTTAGAATGCAACAATGTGAGGGTAAAACAAAAAGAGTTCCATTTCTAAAACTGAGACTGCGCATGAATCAGCAGGTTTGCTCTTTTTCTACAATTATCTGTTCCACGGAAATCAATATTCTTTGCTTAACAATCAGTTACAAGAATTCACTCTTTGAAACTGGCCATTCAGTACCTCATAAACTGATGAAAGAATCATGAAGGGAAGAAAGAAAAAAATGCAATGCACGTCTCAGAAATACAAGTGGAAAATAAAATCTAACTCATCATTTCAAAGTAATCAACCCTTAGTACCAAAAACACTCTCCTTCATTTACTGTTTTAATATAATTTGATTTGGTGAATTGAAAGGTTTTTAGAAAATCCAAAATATTCAGCCTTTCAGCTAGGCCACAAATAAGAGATTGTGAAAGAATTACTAACATTTAATTGGTATGTTCTGCTAATTGTGACAATCACAGCGTTTGCTTTACTTCAGAGAAAGAAGATCAAGGAATGACAAAGACCAGAACTTGCACCTGTCCCTACATAACTGAAGCAGGACTAGTCTCCTCTTAGAGATATAATTTCAGGTAGACAAGTAGCACAAAAATTTGTAAGGAAATACCATCAACTTATACGATCAATTTCAAATTCTAAATTCATTATATCGTATGATTTATTCAAGTTCATATTCATAATTCAAATTTATATTGACAAGAGCTAAGACATTGCTAACTATTTCCTCTCCTACTTTTTAACATAGCCACAGGCACAAGCAAAAGAATAATAACTGTCAGAATTTGAGTTTTATCTAACTACATCCATACAGATTTAGAAGAACTATCAACAGTATTACTTTAAAAAGAAACTTCTATCTTGATAAATTAGTGCATTATTTTCCTAAATTACTTTAGTTGTACTTTTTTTGCTGCTCTTGTGAATCAAAAATCTAAGAAATGGACCAAAATCAGATGTTCAAAATTAGACAATCTTTAGATTGATGGGCTCAGACTCACCAATTTACCTATTGCAAATTCTGACATGTTACTGATGTGTGTAGCTTTTAAATCACACACATATTTTCAAAGCTGCTTCTTATAGAAAAAACTATGTATAAACTAATTACTTTCTCTGTTTCAGCACAGTCTTTTAATTTTTAAGTAGCCTTTTGAAAGGATTATAATTGGTAAAGTGTTTTCACTAGAACACTTTAAATGTCAAAAACGTAGCTATATTACATACAACTGAAATTCAAACAAATTACTATTTACTGTTGTACATTACATTTATTTTAAACAAACTTTCAAATTTTCCTAAAAAGTGAAACTGGTATTCATATATACACTTTAGAGAGAATGTTCACACAGAAAATATAGTCCCAGGGAGGTTGTCAAGACCTCGGTCTCCCATTCTTCTTTCCAATTCCCCTAGATGGCTAGGCTATTCTGAGGAGACTATGCTCATCTGAACTTTTTAACAGTTATTATTCATGGCACAGGATCCAAATCAGGCATTCCCATGATTTGACACTGTGCTCCACAGCAAGATGAAGCATCTCTATGATACAAAGTATTAGCTTAGTCAAGAATCAGCTTATTTAAGTGGAAACAACTCTAAGAGGTACACTTATCATTGAATATCAGAGTATTCTGCAACATGTATTTGGGGTGGTCCTCAAGAATAGGGAAGACAATTTCCCAACTGTATGTTAATCAATAAAACCTTGGATCCAAGCTTCCACATGTTTAACTGTCAGGTAACTATCAGGTTTACTGCAGTCCTTCAAAACCAGAGATTCCCATCCAGCTGGATATCCCCAAATAAAACCACTGTGTAGCTCTGAAGGCTGAGGAAGCCTTGACTCTGTGTAAGCATTGCTTAGAAAGAGCTGAAACAGTCCTGTGTTATCAACACTGTTTTCAACATAAATCCAAACCATAGCCAAAAACAAGCTTCTGTGAAGGAATTTAACTCTATCCCAGCCAAAACCATTAAATAATTCACCATTCCCCCTCAAAAGAAGCATTGTACGCTCTGGAAACTTAAAATTTACTGAGTTTAAATATGGTCTAGAACAGTCATGCTAAGAGTCAATTTCATAAGATGTTATGGACAAAACCTCAGTAAAGCAGCTTTCTTATCTTAGCATGTTTGAAAAGTGATTTATCTTTATGAATAAATTAGTAGACTTTCAAGTACTATTCTTTTTAATTTTCCTTCAAAACTCTCTTGAGAAAATGATCAACATTTTTTCTCTGAGTCAATCAAAACAGTTAATATGACTGACAATGAAGTGCCACAAGCATAGTATTAGGAAAGACCATTACCTTTCTGGAGTGGTACCAACAAATTAACTGACCAAAACCAGAGACATATTCAACCTTCAAAGGGTTTTCAAATCTATCTACAGCATATCATCTTTGTTACATTCTGTGGAGTAGATAGTAGTTGTGGTGATTACATCAAGAAAATAATCATGCTCCAGTATGGGTAATATTACTTCTTTGTATTTGTTTATTTCCCATTTGGAAATTACTTAGATTTATTTTGTTTTCTTCAGAAATATTAATATTCTTGCCTTCTTTGCCAAATACAATATTAATAGCAATTCTTCTGAATCCCATAGGTCTATTTTTTTTTCCTTTCTTTCTCTTTACAAAGCCCTCTGTTTATATCATTTACTCTTTTTTCCCAGGTTATTATGATCAATACAAAATAAAACAAGATCTTGCATTGATATGTTGGACAATGAATTACAACTAATTTTCATCCTGTTTGAAGGTTCCTGAGCAAGGCTGCAAGCCAGTTGTAACATCTCTATTCATAAAATGTAATTCTTCTTAAGTGACAAATTTTCATATCAAAAGTGGTATTAAATTCAGGTATTTGTTATCTTCTTAAAGTATATAATAATATTCCTCATTATGCAGTCTCAGACTGATTGACTGCAATTTAAATTATAATTTGTTATACTGGTGTGCCACAGTCTTGGATTTTCACTGTGTTAATCATAAACAGTTTCAGTGTGTCCAGACTGACTGTAATCAAATTTTGTGATACATTACATTAGAAGCACTCCAATCATCTCTTAATTTTGTCATTTCCATCTTACAAGAAGCTATCATTTTTGTCAGACATGAATTTATATTTGTAAACACATAATTCTTATTGACTGATGCTCGATTATCACCTCTCATTCAAGAGTTTCAGGAACAAGTATCTTATGTAAAATCTGGGATCACACATGGAATCTTTTTTAAATCAATGAACAATTTTTCTGTTGTCACTGACTTCAGCAGTCATTGCACTTAAAACACAAGATTTAGGTCATTCCCCATTATACTAACCAGGTAATTTATCTAGGACATATTTTTACAAAACCTAAGAAAAAAAAAAAAATGCGTCCTTCACAACTCTTTTCTCTCTCTTCCATGAATATTTTTTCCCCCATGGATTACATTTAAAATCGGTATGTTGAACTGTTGTCCTTCACATAAGAAATTGTTCCCCCATTTTCAAAAAGAGGTTAAATGAAATAATAACTATATAAAAAACAGTATGGAAACATGACACATATATTATGGCACATAAAATTCTTATCTCCCCATCTTCTCTCAACCCATAAGAGGAAGGATGAACAGATGGAAAGAAGACAAAGACTGTTCAGGAACTTTAACAACATAGACAGAGAAGCCTGACAAGACAGTGGTTTGGGGGAAATATTGGGAACATACAAGATAATGACAAAGGTGTGGAAAGGCTTCTGAATGAAGAAATGAAAAGTGAGAAAGGAACGAAAAGAGAGAAAGGGGATGGAAAGAGATTAAGAAGTACAAGAGGGCAAGGATTAGATGGAATGTGAAACAGCTAGGGAGGGTGTTAAGGAGAGGGGAGAGAATGGTAGAGAGAGGAAGAAGGGAAAGGAGAGTAGCAGAAAGCATCAGAGAAAGAATGTGATGTAGAGAAATGGAGTGCACATGTGGAGGGAAGTAGGGGACTGAGAGAAGGAAAAGTGATTTATCATAGCTTTAACAGAATTTAATTTGAGGGAAAACAAAATAAAATGAAAACAAACACACAAAATACAAACAAACCCCCAAAACTATGAGACAGGCCTCTTAAATAAAAGAACTTGCTAAAATATACTCTTTTTACTAGGAAGTGTCCTGCTCCAGAATTTAATGATTCACCTTGGATTGAAAGTTTGAATTCTTTCAGAATAATGAAGTTTTGTTCAAAGAGAAACATTCATTCATTGGCATTGATTTATCTTTCTTGGTAAAATACCCTATATATTCTATATGTTTGCTAAGCAATTTAATTAAAGGTGCATACACCGAATTTTCCATTTTCTAATCTCATATCATTACACCCCACAGAAACTGCTCTGGTTTTGCTAATATATAGTAACTGATTCTTACAGCTCTTTCCAAAGACCGTCAGCACTTTTTGATGAAAAACTAATATTATCACATCCATTTATGAAATGGTCAAAATGAGCCATGAGGAGGGCAAAAGTATCTTTCCATTCTACAAATTTCTGTATAAACAGCTCAAGCACATGGTGATTGTTTTTTAAACTTCCATATGCTTTAACAACTATTTTTATTTGTCTCTTGCTTATCTTTCAATGTAACTATTTTTCAACTTCCTTTTTTATGTTACGTGTTTTAGAGTACTGTACATCCCATTGAATTTTATTGTCTTTCATATTTCTAATCTCTGTAGGCCTTTTTTGGTATATCTGTATTTTCAGTGAACTGAGATTTTATTTTCCAGAAAGTCATGTTGCTCAATAGTTCTCAAATACCACCTAACATTCTTATATCTACCCTAGATTACAGAGGCTTTCTTTCTTCATTTTCAGCAGTTATCACTTACACGCAGGTTTTTCAGCTGACTTATTTAGCAATTACCATGACATCAGTTCTTTCGTTTCTATTGCCAGTAAGGAAGACAAGTAGCATTGCACTTATTCTACTTGTACACAAAGTTAAATTGTTTTTTAAATCTAGTCACTACTATGTGCGTTTTTTCCCCTTTCAGCATCCAGCACTCCCTTCATGGAAAACTTCATAGGAGGCATCAGCTATCAATGTATTGCTGAACATTTTAAAATATAATTTAGTTCTTGAATCAGGGGTTTCCTTCCAGACAACAAAAATGTTATTACCTATGTAAGTGTTTTAAGACAAGATCATGGTTTCTGAACATTTACAAATCTTCCTATTAAGAGGAAGATATTATTCCAAATTTAGCCTTGGGAGGAAAAGTTTTGAAGAAATAATTTTTTTATGCTTACTTCTCCATTCAGTGATTTATAGAAGAAAGGAAATGCAACTCTTCCCCCTTAGTTTCTGGTTTTATTAGTGCCCACAGTACCACCTTGGAGCAATAACTGATAGAACTTTATCTGCAGATAAAAGAAGGTATAGTGCTTACAGAACACAGAACACCACATCTAAATACAAACAAGGTAGATGCAAGTTGCAAAACCTTTGTTTGTGGATCACAAAAATGTGAAACTCTGTAGTTTCCTGCATTGACTCTAAGTGGCTAGGTGGCTGGAGGGAAGATGATCTGATTTCAGAACATCACAGTGTCATGTAGGCAGGCCAAATATTTCTATGTGTTCCCCAAGGCCCTTAGTTCAAATATAAACAGTATTAGTCTACATAGAAAGAGCATTTCTCAATTCTTTGGTCTTTCACTCCATCTCTGTACAAGAAAAATTAATGTCAGAAGACAGAAAAACTAGGCAGGATACCAATATTTAATTTTTTAGTATCCCTTACGGATATCAAAATTCTCTCTGAAAATACAAAATATACAAAACTAAGCTATTTTATTCCGTTATGTTTGAGGTAATTCTTCCTTAATTAGCAAAGATCTAAAGAAAATATGAATACACATACCTACAGGTTCACACATGAGGACCGGCAATAGGATTGGAGTCGCAACTAAAACTAGACTTAATATAGATGGAAGGCAAAGTATATTTATGCCCGACTTCAGGTCCAGTTATTTACTCTTTCCCAGTCCTCTTTTATCTAAGAATGTGGCTAGAAAAACACAGTTAAGAAGCCATTTACTGCCAAACATTAAGTTAACAGCTTTAGCTAAAAGACTTTGAAACCAGCTATAAAGTTGAGAACAGATATACTGCTTTATGTAACACAGGAAATGTCATTGCAAATGTTTTTAGGGGGTGGGGTTTTTGTTTTATTTCCCACCTCTTTGGAGGTAAATGTCTTACACACCTTTTCAAGACCTTCTTCCTTGAGACTGATTACATCTAAATCAAAATCTGTCCTTAAGCCATTGGTTTTGTTGAAAGTTATCCTGCCTGTGAGTCCTTCCCAGTGAGCCTATGGAGAAAGAAAAGACAATTCCTATAAATAAATATCTCTTACTCCCCTCCCTGCACCCCACCCCACCCCCCACCCTCCCCCCCAAAAAAAGAACAAATTTTACTTTTTCCAAAATGGAAGCATTAATTATTCATTTTATGTAAATAATTTACCTTGTGGCTGATTTTCGGTTTCAAATATTTTTGTATTCACTTTTTGCTAATTAAATCTACCTTTCCTTCTGTCTTCACACATAATTTTTTAAACTGCTTTCCATGCTAGGCAATAAACTCTTCTACTGAATGAGGTACAAGACTGTTTTGTTTCATTCCTCCATCATTCATGCATTAATTTCCCTTTCTGCTTCCCTACATGCCTTCCCCTCAGAAACCCCCAAGCTTCAATCCATTTCACTAATGCTGAACGTCATTTTTCTGTCAGGAAATTTCATTCAAATAAAAGTTTGCTTCTGCAAGATGCTGATCCTCCTGAAACCACACTGAGACAGCAAAAATTGAGGTCAGTAAGCCAGCCTTCCAGAGCTTACTGCTTGCTTTTAATAAAGCTCAATATCCTCATATTTTTTAATAACTTAAAGTCTACCTAGTTGAAAACTATACTAAAATAGAGGAGGGAATGCAAAAAACAAAATTATCATCTTAAAAGGAACCAATATTAAAAACAGAACTACCTTTCTTTGCAAATAATTCTACTATCATAATATTTTGCCTCTCTAGAATGAGAAATACTGTATTAGGAGTTATTTACAGTGCAAGAGACTTGAATACTCTACTCTGCACTGTTCATCTTTAGCACCTTATATCTCCTAAGTTTACTTTAAATGACTATCTGTCAGTATCTAAACAGCATACCAGGAGACCAAGGCCACATATAGAAAAAGAAGAAAAAAAAATTCACCAGGAAGTAAAATTAATTCTTGGCTCCTTTGAACTTATGCCAGTTGCTAAATTTCTCATAATAAATCTGGGTTTTGTGGTTTCAGACATTTAAGTTTTTATGCCACAAATGTTCCACAAACCCCCAATTATCTAGAAATGAAACTTTTATTTATATTGCAGTTAGTTCACCCTTTGATGTTTCTTTGTTCCACCTAATACTTCCGGAAAACCCACTTTCAAATACAAATGTTACCTTGCTTATACATAACAAGATGAGAGATTCCCATCTACTGAAACAAACAAACAAAGAAAAAAGTAGAATCCAAACAGAATGAAAACAAAGAAAATAGGAATGAAGTGAAGCAGTACACTTTACTGGGGACTTACCTCCTTAATGAGGTTCATAAAACGTGTTCCGAAGCGCCAAGGTTTGTGGCGATTGCACTGTAGTGAACTGACAGTCATCTGTGGGAACTGCTGGACAGCCACTGACACCACATGAACTGCATCATACATTAGTGCTGCATCCGTCTGAAATTGGAATGACACCAAAACCATGAATACAAAACCAACACAAGACAGGACAGCAGTGAGAGAAGGAAACAACAAATTGCACTGCTCATTATTGTTAAAGGGAGAAATATATCCGATTTCTTGTGTAGCACTGTAAAATGTAGCCTTATTGCCAAGTCATACATGAGTTGCGTCAGGACCCTCAGTCTCAGCTTTTCTCTTAAATGCTGAAACAAGGGGCAAAATAGATACCTTTCAGGATCACAGGAGTACATTAGTGTCCGATGACTCATGTTACTTTAAGAAAGCAGTGCATTAGAGCACTATGTAAGTCACTGTATGCATGTTGGATTCAAGTCCACTATTTTTATGGGTGGGGTGATAGAAAAAAAAGAAACAATTAGCAAGATGGCAAAACCTTAGCTATGAAGGAAAGTGTGCAAGCTAAGGAAGTAATGTATTTTATTTTGAAACTACAGACAAGATATAGCCTCAAAGGTACTCAGTTGAGTCATTAATAACTTTTTAATGTGTATGAGTTTAAATCCTTAGGACAGAACTAATCAGTATCTTCAATAAATCAGAGGTAAATTAGAATTACACTGAAATGCACAGTCATTTTAATAGTTTTCATGTCCCATCCTAAATAAACAGGCGGTTTAGACATTTATGCTAAGTAATGTTGTATTAGCCAAGGACAGAGACAGCCTCTCAGTGCACACTGTTATGCTGTACTGACATCTCTCTCCTGGTCTATTTGATAAACAGAGGCAAGCCTCAGAACCAAAAGCAAGAGAGGACCTTAGATTCAGCTGGTGGAAATGAAATGCTATGCCATCTGCTCAGCATACCTTAGAGAAAAAGGACCTATTTCCCCTTCTCATTCACATAATTAGTGAGCTGTGAAATTAGTTCTTTAATGGATAGGAGACCTGGAGATTATTGCACTTGTCACAATACAATACAATGCAATACAAAATGAACTTATATAGTGCCTTTCATGCAAATGCATCCCAAGGCTCTTTACAATAAAACTAAACATAAAAATGCAAAAATATTCTGCCATTATAGCCCATAAGCTACTGTTAAAGAGGAAAATATACATTCACATTTAAATGGCTCTCTCAAGGAGATTTCAAAATTCAAAAAGAAATAAATCCTAATTTTCAAATAGCCAGTATAAAAGGTTTCAATGATCTCAGGCACCAAGCATTTTATGTAAGGGATTCAAATCAGTCAGAAAATATTTTTGCTGCCAAATTGTTCATTATCTTCAAGGCATTAAAGTGCTTTTAAGGCAAGCTGATGTTTAACAAGGAGGCAGCAAAACGCGAAAATGTTGGAATCACATGCTGAGTAAGCATCATCCAAAGCTTAATATTCTAGAAGCAGGACTTGGCAGTAGTTGGAGTCTAAACAGCTTTTTAAATAAACTACACAATAAGTACAACACATAAATCTGACTCAGAAAGGAAAACTTTTTTATAATCAGTTTTATTTCCTTGTACCAATGAAGGAAAAATGAAAATACTATGAGACTTTAGCAAAAGCAACCCTTGAAGGAACAACCAGAAGTTCAACACCAACATTAACTAACTAATTAGATATAAATTTGGACACAGAAATGTTCTGACTCATCAGCAGGAATCAAGTGGACATTATGCCAGATGCAGAATAACATGCCTTTCTGTCAAATTCTGTAAGCCACTGAGGTGGAAATATGTAGGATGACAAGACAGTCAACTCCAGCTGAAGCATTAAAAGATAGCCATTGCAGTTTTAGAAGTAATTCAAATTCTGATAATATACTTCATATTTGATTGATGAATAATGCTACACTGGAAATAAATCTAATTTAGAAAGTACCTCTTTTAAAGGCATACAACATAAACTCACAGCTGGCTAGAAGCAGAGTGCCCTAATTTATTTTTAGATACTACAACATAAATCCCTTATTTACATAGGATGAGACTCTACAACCCACCTACTATAAAAAGATCAAAGTTAAATATAAGCTTAATTTTTTTTTACTGAATAAGACAGATAAAACCACATATTCAAAAATATATTGGTTTAGTGAGTCAATATTACACTCATCTAATTAGTTTTAATTGTTGATTTTCCTGCAAGAGAAATAAACGGCACACAAGTCAGGAAAAAACATAAAGCATATCTTTGAATTTTCAGGTTGGGCTCTCCTCTTGGTTGGTCATTTTATCTTTCCTTTGAGAGACAGTAGGAATTAGTAGCCATTAGCCTAGCTCTCCAACCTTGTTAATTAGGGCTTACTAAGCTGTATGTCTCCCTGTCCTTTGTTCATACTGCTTTCTCTTCCTTAAATCACAATTTTGGAACTATGCATTGTGGTGCAAGGAGCCCTGGGGATTTCAGCAAAAGACTATTTGGAGAGGAGGAAAAATGAATTTTTAAGCATTCTTTGTTTTATCTAAACAGACATCAGCAGTCTGGGAGGAAAAAGAGAGAGAAAATTCGGAAGGAATGGTTCTTGAATTTCAGATAGAAACTTGCTATAATAATTCTATTCACTGAAGGACACATAATAAAAGAAAATAACCTTATTGAAAAATAAGATTACTAATGTTCTAGTTAACTTTTACAAACCTAAACAATTATGTTGTACTCCACAAATTTGTCTTGGAACAGTTTTTGAACTACAGTTTATGGGGATTTTTGGTTACACAATCTTACTTAGTTGCCATGATGGCTTGCTTGGATACAGATAAACTCATCTAAAGTATTGCTCTTGATACTGTCATTTGTATGTCTACAATTAATGAAAAAAAAACAAAAACAAAAACAAAAACAAATAGAAATAGAAATGAGATTGACGTGGGTGATTCAGATGTCAGGTGACGATGTCTGTGCCCACAAGTCTGTTTTTACTATTGACTCTGTCAAGTATCAAGAAATTTTTTAGCACTCAGAGGTGACAACCTAATCAGAGAAATAATTTCAGTCACAATATTGCAAATAAAGAAAAAATACAAATCCATGTCTGATTTGTGTCCAAAACTTAGTTGGATACTACACATTTCTTCTCAATGTTCTCTCATTCCTTTACCTCCTGTCTTGGTGTTGTATTTGCCTCTATTTTTCACATGTGTTTCAGTATAATCACTTTTGAGTCTTGTTAAATTACTTGCTAAATACTATCTAACAAATTACATGCAAATATTCTAATCTCACTGTAAATTGGCTCTGATGGAGCTAGACTCAGTATAAAGAAAGTAGAAAAAGGGTAATCTCTATTATTAGAGAATCTGTTATTTCTCCCTCAGTGTAGGAGGCGGGTTTTTTTCTTCTCTTCCAAATCACACCCAAAAATATCAAAGGCAAATAATAAACCCTAGTAGATACATGCTGTGAGGCACTGGAACTGGTTTCCCAGAGAAGTTGTGGATGTCCTCTCTCTGGAAGTGCTCAAGGACAGGTTGGCTGGTGCTCTGAGCAGCCTGGTCCAGCAGGTAGTATCTCTTCTCCTGGCAGAAAGATTAGATCTAGATGATCTTAAAAGTTCCTTCCAAACCAAAATATCCTATGATTCTTTGATATTTGTCACACACATTCCTGTAATAGTTAATCAGTATTGTAAGGAGTTTTTTAGTTTGGAGGGTTTGGAGCTGGGGAAGAAGATTGGCAGAGTAGTGTATTTTTACTGGGTTTTAACATATACCGGTGAATCTGATAAAGAAGAAACATACTACAACCTGGGTCTCAGCTGAGAAGTGATATAATTTTTTATGATCTTCAGGATGGCTCTTAGTTAGATAAAAATCAGCTGAAAGTCTTGAAACCAAATGGGCTGTTTATGCATTACAGATGCAACCTGAGATCTAAGTCTGTTTCTTAAGGCCTTCTAGGGAAAAAGTAAAAAAAAAAAAAAAAAAAGTGAGAGAAAGGGCTTAAACTATGACACATAGATAAAATTCAGGAAAGCCTAGCAGAACAGGCAAATCACAGCTGTCATAACTATCTTCAGACTTGCACTACATAAGAGTTCACTAATGTGATTTGATATCTGAGTCAAACAACATGCTGCTTTAGAAACCTCTGTGCTTAATTAACTAGAAAAGGTTAAAAAAACTTGCAGAGTCCACATTTAATGAACATCAAATCATGACTTGCTTCTGCATCTTTTATGCACCACCATGTTTTTGTATGACATTTCCAATTACCTCCATCAAACCATATGTAAATTCATGTAGTAATGAACCACTTCTGTCTGATCCATATCTCAGCTCTGCAGAATTATATCTACATCAAAAAACAGGTTAGAAAATATTTCCATCATGTAATCAAGTTTAACATCAAGATGAAGGATTGCTAGGCTAATTGTGTTTCTTCATGAGCTATACCAGAAAGAGTATACTTCTCAAACAGAAATATATATATGTATATGTATATGTATATATATATATATATATATATATATACACATATCTTTCAGCTTTCACTATAACAAAATGTAGTCCTTTATAATCTAGAGATAATGAAAAAAAATAATTATTACATAGGTGTGATCTGGAAGAACTTTCAATTACTCAAATACAGATGATCAAAAATAGCTTGAAAGCAGGAAAAATCCTCAGGTTTCCAATTAAACATCGAATTAAGGTAATGTGATTATTTTTCCCCTTAATCAAATTTATTACTAATAAAAATCTATGATGAAACATGGTCTTCTACTTAAAAGGTTCTCTGTGAAGTACTTGAAAACACAAAGTCATTTTCTACATTGAGTGACATGAAACAGGGTAATAGAAAAGAGAAACTTAGTAGATTTATGTTTTACTCTTTAGTATTTGATCCAGTGTGGATCCTAGACAAGAGTGAGTTATTTGCAATATTAGTAGTTTATTTTCCCTAGATCAGAAGATTCTTGCATTTACAAATCTGATACTCAGGATCTCATAACTACCCTCCTTACTCTGCCATTTTTTTCAGTGACTTTGGGGAAATTTTTCTGCAGAAAAGAGGTAAAAGAAGAGGGCCAAAAAAAAAACAACACAAACAGTTCAGTTATCTCATTAAATTATCTCCTTATCAATACAAGGATTCAACTGCATAACCATTTATAAAATTATTTTATAGTAAGTGTAAGGAGTGAAGACTACCTTCATAAGTAAGATACATTTTTCCAGGGATCTGTATTTTTCATATCAACTTAACTTTATTTGTTTAAGTCATGCTCAGTAAAAACAAATGAATTTAATACAGCCAAGCAGGTTTTGGGGCTTTTAAAGCAAAACCACTTCAATGAGCTTGGAGAGCAAGCCAGGGGTCTTCCAAGCTCATTATTCTCTTCAAGATCATCTTTGTCTTCCTATCTTTACTCAGTCAACTTTTACCCCTGTGAGATAAGTCCAAATACATTTAAAAGCTCAAACTGTTCAGAGGGTTTTGCCTGGTGTCTGATAGTCATTGATTTATTCTGAAAAGTTTTGTCCATTATTTAAAATATTGCTTAAGTTCTTTTCTACTGTGACTTCAGTAGCTGCATCAAGAACAAAATTAAACTGATAGCAAATGCTCACAAATGTATACCTGCATTTGTTTTCTAGGTGACCATGACAAGAGTATTCAGATAAATGCATAGAAGTGAAGGGACACTTTCACGTTTTCTTCAACCAAGTCCTTGAAAATGTGTGAACATATTAAAAGTAATTCATATCAAGTCTTTAATCCATTGTGAGACTTATTTTATGATATAATACATCATTTTATCATATAATACATAAATTACTGACTGAATTTCAGACTACAGTATCATTGGAAATAAACTTAGTTCAGAGTGACTGTGGTCACTAGTTTTAAAAAGTGTTAAACTGCTCATTTCATACTGCAACAAGATTCCCTCACTGAGCTTGTATTTATAGTACTTGCCCTTCCAACACTTTATAATGTGAATATTTTCTTCCCGTTTGTCAAAAAGAGTGTAAGTACACAAGACAGGGCATGTTCCAAAAGGACTGAATTTTCCATTGGCCTTTATACATTGTATTTTATTTCTTACACAACAGTAATGCCTTGGCTAGAACACAGGATGCAAAGTCAGATTGTTTGGTTCATTTGTTTTGGGGTTTTTTCAGTCCCAAATATATCCAGACTATTTGTAGTCAGGTTTATGATGGACAGAGATGACACAGTACAATTTGAAGAGTAAGAACAGAAGCTCTTTCTTTAATCTGACAGCCTGGGAAAGTAGTAGATACTGGAGGTACAATGAAGAGGACAGAATAATCGAATTCCCTCCACAGCATAACCTCTTTAGGGAAAAGTAATATTATTTAGGAGGCACTACACAGTAAGGATTTGCAATGGAATATTTACTCATTTCAAAGCCATCAAAAATGTCCCATAATCTCCTTAACCTGCTAAGCAGTACTTCTCCTTTGACAATTACTTATTCTTCTGTCTTGTCTTTAATGAAAACTTAACACACAATACATAATTATTAACTACAAAACCTTGAATAAATGGCATATTTCATAAACAAACAAAACATTCTCATGTTTTGTTCCACCGAACGACCTACTACCTGCCTTTCAGTTTTCCCTATATTAGTCTTATGTTTTACATTATTTCCATTGTTAGCACAGTGAACAGTAATTATTTCCATTGTGAGCATAGGGAACTTTTCCAGGTGTGTTAAAGACCACAGAAACCAAGCATGGATGCAAACAATAACAAAACAAACAAAACCAAATAAATCTCATAGGAGTAATTTTATCTTAGTAACAGAAAATTGGGTTGTATTAGATTTAAATATCTTTAGCAAGCACTAAAAGAACTTCTCCACAAGACTATCAGAAAAAAATATTTCAGTTAGACGATGCCTGACAAATGTGGTATTATGCACACAAATTCCAGCACCTAACATACTGCTAATACTCAGTGAAAGTTCTCCTACATGCAAGGCAATTATAACAAGTGAATGAAATTAAGAAGAAATGGCTTGCAAAACCAGTTCTTCCCCTCCTCGACTAATAAAATCTATTGCCCCTGAAATCATTTCACTTAATTTTCACTTGCTAACACATCCCACAAAACCATTTTGCTGAGTGAGATTTAATAAATCTCTCAATCTGGGATTAAATTTTATTGGTTTATGAACTGTTAAATTGCATTGTATGCTTATTAATGATCATGTTTTCTTACTTCTTGACACATTTCCAACTCCACCCTGGGGTACAATTAAGAAAATGGCACAGATAATTTTTTTTTACCCCAAAAAGTGCATTCCAACTGGGAGCAAGACATGAGCACCAGTAAACTACAAACAATGTTCATCTAACTTTTTAAAAAATCAATTAACATCTTTTTTTTTTTTTCAAAATACGATAATATTTCGATTGAATAATCATCACATTAAGACACAGATATTTAGATTATTGTCTAAATATTTAGGGGTGTTGGTTTAACAAGGATATGTATGTGACTTTAAGCACAGACAAAACATGCACAAATCATTTTCCCCATCATCAAAACACTTGTCTTAATACTCAAACAAAGCAAATTATTTCATATATTAACAAAAAAGACTTTATGCTAACAAACTTTTTTTTTTTTAATCTAGAAAAAGTGAACTGGCCAGATCATTTTATTTTTGAAGTAACATTTTTTCTTACAGAAAGACAAAAGAACTTAAAGATTTCCTCTTTTGCCTCATGCCACATAGTTTCATCTCAAGTTAGAAGAGAAACAGCAATGTGGAACATGAAATCATGACAAATTTTTAGAAAATGCCACTAGAACAAAAGAATAGGAAAAGCACTCTCAGTGAAAGTGATGTTGTTGCCATGTTTCTTGCCGTTACCTTCTCATTATATAGGAAAGAATATGCAGTCTTTTATTGACAGAATACAAATGTATTTCCTGGGATAAAAGTGTGAAGATATAGAGCCTTTTTCACCTCACAGACGAATCTCAGACAATCATGTAATTTGACAGAATATTTAAGGTGTTAAGAACCTGGAAGTATCTGAAAATCTGTTAGGCTTGTAATCACTTACTGCAGCTTCATTTTAACTTACTGCAGGTGAAACTTTCAGACAACTTGAAATCTTGAAATAATTGGCACAGGAAATGTAGCTTAAACACAGGTTTTCCCGAAGTAGGAACAGCAGAAGTATTTATGCCAACTGCTTAGCCTTTGACTGAAGATCCGAATTTCATTTTAGCAAATAAGTAATTAAAGAATCTTTTCTGTCGGACCATCCACGAGCCACTCTGGCAGTCACATTCGCACCACCTGCGCAGCTACACCCCGCACGCTCACACAGTCAGACGAGGTTTCCTTGCCGGCTCGATCCTCGGTTTTCCACAGCAGTCTCAGACGTCCCAATCCGCAAAATAATTTAATCTTTGTGCAGTAACTAAATAACAAAATAACAACTCGACCTGGGTGCCTCCGAGAAGGAACCCCGAATCAAGGAACCCCTGGGCTTTTATGCGCTCACAGTCACTAATGGGCGATGCTCTGGGGTGATGGGCTCCTGCTGTTCCTGAGTGTGCGGTCCCCCGGCCGGCGCCGCGGGTCTCCGCGCCCTTTGTCAGGCAAAGAGAAGCGTAAATTCCCGACCTCTTGCCTGGGGCTCCCACCACACGGAGCTCAACCTCCAGCTTGCACCGCAGCTTGCGAACCGAGCTAGCTGCACTGAATGGATTTCCCAACAGAATACAAGTTTGAGAATATTTAGAATTGCATCTTTGGCTTCACTGTCTGATTTTGATTGGATGACAATCTGGTTTCAAAATCAGTCTCTCTACCCAGGGTTTGATGTTCTGATATAAGGTTCAGGTGTGACTGATTTCCTGAATTTTGTAATTAACTTATTCTCACTCATCTTAAACTCAACTGTTTATTTGAAAGGTTACCGATAATTAACTGGTAATTCACGAGTGTTCGGCGGTGGTTTATTTCTTTCCAGTAAAAGAAAGTGGAAAAAATTCCCAATATAAATAATTCAGCCTATATGGCCATCTGCATTTAACTGAAATAATGGAATAAATTGTTAATGTTATGGGGGGTGGGAGATTGGGGGTGGGAAGAAAAAGTTTTAAAAAATAGCTTTATATTTTTTAGAAATGATTTTTTTTCTATTTTCTGTTTTCTGACTAACAAGACCACACAGAGTGTGAGTTCACAAGACCCTGTAGATATCTCATGACATCATAAATTCTAGTGATCCAAGAATAAAATTATTTTTAGTATATTGCTTGTAATAACAAAGGTCATCTGACTGGATAAACACTTGTAGAATGTGCTTAAAATATACAGTTAGGAACAAGGTGTTATGATATTTCTATGTAGATTCTACAGAATTTGTATATATAGGTTTCCATATAACCTTAAAACCAAATGTAATATTTCCAGGTGAAAGATATTTTGAAATACTTTCTCAGTCTTTCTTCTGAACTTGAGAAATTATAGAATGTACTATAATACTTTTTGCCATAAAATACCCCATCAACACTCTTTTATATACCTTAGGGACAGATAGCAAAAACCTAATTACCAGGAATAATGGGTCATTATTTGGTCTTTGGTAGTCTATTTCTTCCATCTATTCTCCAGTTCAGAAAATCAATATGATTGTGATCACTGCAACTCCATCAACCACATCCACAATAAAGACCTGACTGCTACTATTATATTAGCTCAGCATTCAAGGCTTATCACATCAATGAAAATTCCTTCTACATGACCAATTCATAAGTAATTACAGAAAGATCCTACTCAGCATATCCATTCAATACCCTTGTATCTGGGTGCAAAAGGAAGGTACACCTGACAATGCAAATGAGATGCAAAAAGCCCAAATAATCCAGAGTTTAAATGTAAATCTGATCAAAAAATTAGGGGAAACCCCACACATTCTATATTTTTGTATCCTGTAAAAATTATACATTGTTTGAGAATTTCAGAGATTTCATAACTTCAAATCTTGTAGATGAAATGATAAAAATAAATGTATATTGATGACTTTGAAATACAGGCAAAAGAGTTCTGAGTATTCATAATAAATTACCTCCTCCTTCTTTCACCAAGGTGTATTTAAATTTCTCTCTCCTTAGAAAGAACTGATTTTAATATCCTCAGCAAAAAAACATATCTACAGCCTTGCAAAGTTCATGTTTGCAGTAGAAAAGAAATTCTTAAGCAGTGTAAAGCATAACTAACCCACAAAAGAGTATAAACGTCTTTCAAAACAGTATTCTTATTTCTGTCAGTCTTCTGTGTTTCTTTTATTAATTTACATCCTATGGATCTCTTCTAAATATTTTTTTTTTTTCTTCTCAACTAGCACCTTCTTAAAAGCAATAATACTGAAAAGGTATTAAAAGACACAACTGGCTCGTGATTTAGAAAATCAATCTTTTATTTAGATTTAAAAAGAGGGTGTTTTATGTGGAGGGGGTTTTCTTTGGGTTTGTTTTGGAGTTTAGGTTTTTTGTTTTGTTTCATTTCAGAAGCATATCTATTTTTAGAGTCTTCTCTTTTTTTTTTTTTTATTTTTGTAAATCTTTGATCAATTTCTCCGCTATATGCAGATAATTTAGACAGATTACAGAATAGCAAAGTGACCTTGCAATATTACATTATTTTTCTTTGTCATTGTGCCTCCACCAACTGCATTTCACTGTATAATTACATTTTTGTTTCATTGAAGTTCTCCATTAATTAAAGATTATCTCAGAAAAAAAACTTTTTATGGTGTTATAATGTTAGTTCTAATAATCAGATTCTCATAAATTGTTGACACCAGCTTCATGATCAGAGTAGACCCAGAATTCAATGCATAGATATATTTGCATTAGACGCATTTTGTTTTGACTAAAATTGGCTAATGCTAAGTCAAATTATTCAGTTATTGAAAAGCTGCATGCTAATTTGTGACACTACTTTTCCAGGATATCTTCTAAAAATGCACTCATAAAAATAGCTATCTCAGACTATTATTCTAAGATATTAGCAAAAAAAAAAAATACCTAATTTAAGCACAGCTTCAAATCGTGAAGTTTCAGGAAAAGCTGAGTAACTTTTAAGGGGAACCTCAATGACTGATGCTGAGAGATACCTTGACACTGAAAGTTTATTTGAAATTGTAGGTATGTTGAAATCCATAAATAGCAAAGCGCACAAAAGTTAAAAGTATATAAAAAACCAAGGCTAGACAAATAAACAAAGTAAGAAAAAGAAATATTGTATGTTACACTTTCAAAACTTAAGATTCACTTGTAGTAATTCAATGCTAAAAGTAATACAGCTTACTAATAAAAACAAAAACTAATATTGTTATTATGTAGCTGCTCCTCTGGTGAATATAAGACCAAGTCACAATCTTAATAGTGATCAGATTTTATTTTTTTTATTAATAAGTATTTGAATCTTGCTATTTTCAATAATATTTGTACCAATAGACAGAATCCAAATTCACCCAATGATCCATTTTGGAAATTTTGGAACTCTCCCTAAGCACAGTTCACTTTCAAAAGGATATTTATATCATAAAGCCAGCTGATAGTATATAATTATCATAATTACTAAACCAAAAATAGGAATTGAAAATTGAATATTTTTACAGCTTTTGCAGTACTACATCAGGATTCCATCCATCAGGATAACAGTCAAATTTCTGCACTGCATCAAAATCTACATTTAAAAATAAAAATATGTCCAAGCTGAGCCAGAAGATTTAACAATTTCTTTGCATATCTCCAACTAATCTGTTGAGAATTTATTTTTCCTGAAGTATAAAATACCTCTTAACTATGCTTTAGTAAGACTTTAAAAGATATTTTTCATACCATTCATCTTATTTTAGATGTTAATATTTTATTTTGCAGAATATTGTCCATGTCTGAAATTGCAGACTGTAAGAAAGAAGAAAGAACAGAGGAGAAGGACGAAAATAGAGAAAATATGGAAGCATATTCTACTTCAACCTCAGTTTCACAAGGATTTCTAGTTTTCTCATTCATATTCACAAACAACACTCCTAGCCAAATGGCCTTTGACAGATAAAGCAATATAACAGTCTTGTCTCTTAAACTGAGTGGAAGTGATTATTGATTGGGTATGGAAAAAGACACAGGAAAAAATATCATATTGGTATAATCCCCAGATACTGAGAAAATTCAAAATATACATCTAAAATTAAAATCATAAAGGATCACATTTAACCTAGATACCTAAGTAATGATCTTATTGAAACAGGTGGTTTTGCAAAGAAACTTATATGGAAAAAAACTCAATCAGGTTAACAATTTTCTCATCTTATTTTCTTCATCTATTATTTCCTAGAAACTTTTTCAGGGGTAGTGGAATGATACGTATTCATAGTGGGAAAATTATTTCTCCTGAAGTCGTTAATCTATTAACTTCTGCCCTTGATAAAAAAAAAAAAAAAAAAAAAAAAAAAAAAAAAAAAAATCCAGATATCAGTGTGCCTTGGATATTTGGGAAAATCTTTCCTGTCTGGTCATGAACGGCTCGAGACATCAGGCAGCATACAAATGACAGTATTTTCTTATTTTTAACATGATTATATTTTCATCTGATAGTCTAATCAAATAGGGAAGGTCTGAGCAATCTAAAAAGGTAGACATTTCAAACTCTCAAAATTCTCAACATTTTGATTTCTTTACAATTTTAAAACTAATAGTTAATCAAAAGCATAGCAAGAAATTATCCAGTTATAAAAACTACAAAAAAGCTTTGAGTTCCGAAAATGTACAACTATTTGAAGATTCATCAGAAAGAAAGAAATGGAAAATATTTATTTCTGCAGAGAATCATTTCTGCATGAGTTCTTTATATTGAAAGATATTTAAGGTGAAAGAGTCTATCCATATAGCGTAGAAACTGAAGAATCTCACCCCACTGAGCTTTAGTTCGCAACAAACACTGACACAGGAACAGTGAAGTTTGACGCCATAGTCATTAGAAGGATGACTGCCAAAGATAGGTAGGAAGCACTTGTCAATCACTTCTCAATTCTCATAACTTCTTAATATGTTTTCTGTAGAACTGCTGATGTAAATTACATGGAACTGCTTTCCTCTTGCAAGTGTATTTCCACAAAGAAGCTGATGTAAAAGAGTCTGCTTCCATAAAAATTTAGTTAAATTAATTTGATTCAAAGTCAAATGCTTTCAACAGGCTTGTTTTGATAATTTAAACAAGTAATAAGTCTATATCATTTACTTCCCTTTCTCCATGTGGCTTTTTCTATGACTATTTTTGGTTTAGTCTGTCACCAAAACAAAAACAACACTTGTCCACTTTTTTCCTCTTATTAAGACTTGTTCTCTCAATAATTTCGTAATGCTTCATTACTGTGAAATGTTTGCCACAGATGTTATTTTTGAACAGCAGCAAGCTTTTGAAGTGACTCTCCTGAAGTGTGACACCACAGACCAGTGCTCTGGTGCACATCATAGAGCAGTCTCATAATGCACGAACCAGGCTCTTTCAAAATAAAATTCAGTGAAAGATATGATTGAGGGCTGTACTTTGTGATACATCTGCTAATTGTCTTTGTGCAAAGGAATCAACTAGCAATAGTCTGAAGCAAAGTAGCTGAAAATATTATAGTGTGAAATAAGAAGAGTCAGGATTTTGGCACCAACAGCTTTGCTTTATGGGCTGCCTCCAGTGGTCCCCTTCACTTGTTATTATAGCCATGTTACAGCTAAATTCTAGTGATCACTTGAGAAAATCTGATGCCATCTTCAGGTTTATTCTATTTTGTTATTATTCTGAAAATATTAGTCTTACCTTCTCTTCATCTCCAACTCCAGTGTGCAAATCCTGACTCTGTTTACTCAAAGAAAGAAAAAGAAAAAAAAAAAACACCTCTGATTTGAAACAAACAAAAAAATCATCTGCCCTGAAGGATGTCAGCTACTCATTTGAAGTATGAGGAAATGAAAAACAGTAAATGAAACATTTTCAACTCTACAAATATGAAGAATGGAGAAGTAGCATGTATATGCAATTTATTTATAACAGGTAATAGCTTTTCATAGTGGTCAATAGAGGGTTTGGTTGAAAGCCATTTGTCAGACTGCACACATGCACAAGATTTGAAGATGGGAATGGTTGCCTTTGGCTCTAGCTGTTAAAAACCAGTTATCAATCTTCATCTAAGTCTTCAAGGAGCTGCTCTTGGTGAGCAATCGATATTGCATTTACCACAATAGCTCATTTAATTATTTTCATCCTAAATATCCTGTCAGCAAGGAGAAAGTCTTCCTGATTTTAATTAATTTTGAGATCATTGATTCTTTGCCTTTTCCTTTCTTCTGATTACACATGCAGACACAAAGGCACAGACACACTCTTTTAGCCTGCAGGCTATGTAAGATGTATGACAAGTCCTTGGTGAAAACCCTGCATATAACTGTACTACTCCTAGATGACATGTAGCTTTATTTTTAAATCTTTAACTATCAACTGCTGCAAATGAGCCTCTGGCATCTAGACACAGTTGGTCAAAACAGTAAATTGAAAAGCATGTTTGCTGAATAGTTTTCAATTAAAGAGTGCTTAAATCAATAGGCAGTAGGATATCACAGCCACAAGCCTTCTTTAAGCTTCCAGAAAAACACAGAAAATGGAAGTGAGAGAAATGAAAATATCGGTGAAAATCATGAGCTTACATCATATTTAAAAAATAAACAAACATATTGTGTTTATGGCTATTATTAACATCCATATAAAGTAAGATATACACAGGTATGCCCCAAAATGCCACAGCAGTGAAAAGAACTCAAAAGATTTATTTGAAGGCAAGAACACTAAAAATCTTACAAAGCAAAACCTGTTTGTGCTTCCAGAGCACGGGGCCTAACGAAAGGCAAAAACCTTTTTTCATTCCCAGGCTTTATCATCACCTGCGGCCTCCATCCCCCAGGGTCACTCCCAGCATGCCCCCCCGCCCTCCCCCCTTTACACTGTGAGGACTTATATCTCCTCAGATTAGGGAGATACTGCATTATTTTTCTCTGGTATGCAGAGAAAAGGGAAAGAAAAACATCCAGCTATTTATGAGAAAAGTACTCTTAGGCAGGAAAGTCTTCCTAAGTGAAAAATGAGTCCTAGTTTCCCATTACAAAATCTTCCCTATCCCTACCCCCAAAATAAAAATGCATTAGGCTCTAGAGCACTGTGTCACATTTTTCCCATGTTAAATGCCAGAAACAAACCAGACAGAACACAAATTTTTCAGAACAGCCATAAAACTTTCTAAAAGACAAGCTCTTAACAGAAATGCAAGAAAAAAGGTTTAGTCGGAATACCTCATGAGAATAATGTATCTTACATGTGAGAATCCTTTCTTCCTATTCTCAGAGAAAATTGTTAACCCTGTTCATCCCTTCATCATAAATTGGTAAGATGAGTGCTTTCAGGGTCCCCAGCAAAAGCCTGGGAATCAGGAAGTGGAACTCAGACAAAAATCCAGCTTTTCTCTTAGAATTACATTAGTATTTCTATCTAAAAGAGTTAATAATGAGGTAACAAAAGATTGCTTTGAACTGAAAGAAAAAATTGAATTGCTGCTCTTGGTCTGTACATAGACCAACCCGTATCGGGGATTCTCCTGCATAAGGAAAGTGTCCCTTTAAAAAAGAGGAAGTCACCACTCAAAAAAACCCACTCAAGAAAAAATATGAATATGTGAAAAATTGTATATCTGGTGTTTAAAAGATCAGATTAATGTCAGTCATATGTATAGCTTGTAATCTCATTTGTGTCACTTCCACCTTTTCAGGAAAATAAGAGGGAACCCCCCACACACAAATCTGTAGTAAATAAATAGGTAACTACATCAATGAGGAGTGTCTAAGATCTATATACATCCTAGACTGGTTAAAACCCTCTTCATTCATAGCTCCACTGCCAAAGGTTTTTTTATTTGTAGCTAATAATAAAGCAGTTATATATGGTCATTCTGATTTAACATGACATTCTTCACTATCTTTCCCTGGAAATGATAAAAATTTCCTCTAGAATGAACCCACTAATTTCTTTATCTAACCTCATAAAACTTAAATACATGTAGCTGAAATCTGAGAAGCAAGTGGAGTTAATTAGTTTTTCTTTACAAACTTAAAAACAAACAAACAAACAAACAAACAAGGCATTTAACATTATTTTAGTTTGTTAGAATCTGAACAAAATTATCAGACTGAAGGACCAGTAAAATATCATAACTGTGTTGTCCTTGGATAAACTATTCCTTTCTAAATAGTTATGTATTAAAATTCTGAGATAGTTGCCATCTCTGCCACAATCCATTAAGCAGTGTATAATATTAACACAACTGAAAGAATTTGGAAAGTAGATGCTTGTTTGAAAAATGAAAGGTGGGAAAAATAAAACCAGGAAGCAGTTCTGTACTTCAGAGACAAATGCAGTTCCTCTCACAGATGTTCCTTGGGGAAATAAACAGTAGCAGCAAGGCCAAGTCAAGAAAGCTCTCTGAGAAGCAAAGCAAGATTTTAAAGTACTCTACCACATGCTCACATTCCTCTGGGAACTGTTATCTTGCTCAAACAAATCCAACTCACTAAAACTGACGGTTGTGCCCTGTTCTTTATTCTTCAAGGATTAACATTATGCAAAAAATATGAAGTGAAAGGATCTTTTAAGAGGCAAACTGAGAGACTGTCTAATCACTGCTGCTAAACAAGGGAGTGTATACTGAGACTCTAGTCGCTTTTTCTTGTGTATGACTAGCACAAGAGATCTGCTAAGACACTGTTTTTTCCAGATGGTTTACATTCTAAGAAGAGAGAAATAGGAAACTGAGCCACCAAATTATCCTTAGAGATCAGTAAATATATGAAAAAAACTCTTAAAAACTGAACACCTGTTAAGATACATTTCTGAAGATTTCAGAGCTATTATTTGGATGTACATAATACACATGGCTTTGCATATGAATATGTTCCAAATGTACTGCTTTTAAACCATTTGATCCCAGTGAACTGTAGCTTTACACAACAAATTGAAATAGAATTCATTTATATGACTTCAGCCATCTAAAACCTACCAGGAGAGCTGTGAACTAAAAACAGTGCTTTATCTGGTTATCCTGAGCTTAGAGGAAGCCTAGACATATAGCTTACATTACATATCCTACTTTTGAAAGCAAGACTCCCTTGAAAAACTTCAAGCACTTCAAAAAATTAAAACCCAAGATCTGAATGGAAACCATACTCTTCAATTTCTAAGATACAAATCAAATTTTATTATATAATTACAATAAGCTCTAATCTTCCCAAGTGAAGTCCAACTGTTTCATTTTAGAAAATTGTACTCAGAAGATGTACAGGATGGTTCACAGCTAGGGTGATCCACAAAGATGGATTTCTGTCTCTGCTAAAATAATTGTTCTCTAGGTGAACTGCAGCAAGTCCTCAATTTCTAAAAGGGTAGCAAATATGTGTTACTTTATATACAAAAGAAAAACAACAGATCAAAAATATCTCAAAGACAAACACTACTGTGAACAAACATCAGCTGAACACAGTACTAGTTTTTTAATCACATTCACTCTTCACTGTGAGAAGTGGGTAAGGGAACAGGAGATGTCCCACATTTAGCATTTATCTGAAGCACTTGGATAATAAATTAAACATCTTATGTTAATTGCAGTAGACCAGGCAGAACAGAAAACACACTTGTGCTTATTACCATAATTAAAAAAATAGAAGTGAAAAATTTTTTGTCACAAGAACTGTATGTTTTTCTATTTACTTCAAGATTTTCCAAAACAAAAAGGAGATGCAGGGCATACCTTAAGAAAACCAGAAGTTAATTAGATTTCTAAAACTGAAGATGCAAAGCCCATTGAGACATTCTCTCTTTGCATATAACCATTTTAATTTTCAATAGGAGTTAGGCAGAAGGCAATATTTCACACCCTTAGCATGCATATTGACTGCCTCATCAGCCATAGAAACATAGAATCATAGAATCAGTTGGGTTGGAAGAGACCTCTGAGATCATCAAGTCCAATCCTTGATCCTACCCCACTTTGTTTGCTAGATCATGGCACTAAGGGCCACGTCCAGTCTCACCTTAAAAACCTCCAGGCTCGGAGAATCCACCACCTCCCTGGGCAGGCCATTCCAATGCCTGACCACTCTCTCTGTAAAGAACTTCTTCCTGATATCCAACCTAAACCTTGCCTGGCAGACCTTAAGCCCATGCCCTCTTGTCATACTGTTGGTTGCCTGAGAGAAGAGACCAATCCCCACCTGGCTATAACATCCTTTCAGGCAGTTGTAGAGAGTGATGAAGTCTCCCCTGAGCCTCCTCTTCTCCAGGCTAAACAACCCCAGGTCACTCCGCCTTTCCTCATAGGACTTGTGCTCAAGTCCTTTCACCAGCCTCATTGCTCTTCTCTGGACCTGCTACAGCACTTCAATATCTTTCCTGAACTGAGGGGCCCAGAACTGAACACAATATTCAAGGTGTGGCCTCATCAGTGCTGAGTACAGGGGAAGGATCACTTGCCTGGTCCTGCTGGCCACACTATTCTTGATACAGGCCAGGATCCCATTGGCCTTCTTGGCCACATGGGCACACTGCTGGCTCATGTTCAGTTTCCTGTCTATCCAAATCCCCAGGTCCCTTTCTGCCTGACTGCTCTCCAGCAACCCTGTGCCCAGCCTGCAGCACTGCATGGGGTTATTGTGGCCAAAGTGGAGGACCCAGCACTTGGCCTTGTTAAACCTCATCCCATTGGAATCAGCCCATCTCTCTAGCCTATCAAGGTCCTTGCACCCACTCAAAGTATGACAACAAGAAGCTTTTACACATTTCCTAAATGCATTTTACTATTCCAGTCTTCCCTATTCTGGATCCAGCCGTGCAGGATTGTTCCACTCCTGTAATAAAATCACTGCACAGTAATTCATTGAGAAATTTCAGCAGTATTTGGAAATTAGCACCTATAGAGAGGCTTGTTTCCTTAGACAGTCTTGCACATGTTTACTGAAGTTCAACTCCCTAACCCTTATCTTGAAGGACTTGCCACTAGGGTCACATAGAAACCCTAATGTGACAGAGAATGCCTCGGGAAAGAGATAGTGTCCAGATTCACTGGCGCTAGAGATCTTTGAAACAACTGACTAAGATGCATAAAGGTCAAGTGCAAGAGAAAAAAAGAATTTCTAGAAACAGGGCAATGAAGAATGAGAGCCCATTATCTCTGAAATGCAGTGAGAATGTACCTGTCTGCCCAAATATAAAATTTTGTCAGTTCATACTTTGTAATAGAAAAAAAGGCAAGGAGGGGGGAAACCTCAAACACACATGGCACACACACACATAAATTACATTTACTTACTGAAAGACTACTAAAATAGTAGCCACTAACTAACACGTAGCATACAGAGAAATAAGAAAATCTATCAATAATGCAATTTAAATTGGTCCCAGCTATGCTAAGCAAGAAATGTGATATCAATACACACACAAATGGACAATAAACCAGTTAGCTCAAGGAAAGGAAAAAGGACTCAGGGAGATTATCTCTTTTGCTTATACTGGAAATCTTTCTTACCTATAGTATAAAAAGAAATGAGAAAGGATCAGAAGGGTTAAGCTAATCTTACTACCTTAATAGTAGCTCCTCAGGGTGAGTGCAGTAGAGATGTTTATGCACCTAAAGCTGTTTTAGCTGCAGGTACAAATAAAGTACCAGAATAAATGATTTTCAAACTAAAGAAAATTCAAAGTGAATAAACTACACAAACATGCAACACTTGTGAAACATAAATGCATACAGTGTATTTCATTGATTTTATCAAGTTCACATATGAATAACACAGATATTAACCACTGGGGGGAAAAAAAAAAATAACAAATTAAGCCGTTCAAGTTCTTCCAAAACAGATTACATAGAAGAAATTTTGTAAATCCAGATTACAAAGGAAAAAAGCTTGCACTTTTTTAATTAAATGCATAATCATGGATGCAGATTCATGTTAGCAATGCTAAATGTCTTCTGTTTTAATGAGCCATTTGAAATGAAATGGTTGCCTGCAATTAGACATCTGCAGTCCAAGGACAGCAAGCCAACTGTGTAGTCTGCCTGCCAAAATTACAGTTGCATTCCTCAGCAGGACAATAAGGAGAATGGATAATTGTAATTATAACATATACATCCCTTAGTGTTCTGTGGTTGAAAGAGTGTGAACAACAAGGGCTCTTAATACATTTAATTGTTGGCTGCTAATAAAGGGTTGTCAAAAAAAGAAGCACTTTAAAAATCCATTCCAATTCCACTAAACATTAAAAACCAAGGTCACTAGCTGCCCACCTGAGGACTAATTTCCAATAAAACCATCTCTTGGACTCTGTAAATATCTAGTCATACAGGCTTGGTGTTCAGAAAGTTGCTAACTCATATGAAAGCAAGTTGAAGAGATGAGAACAACAGAGATGTTATTCAGGAGGCATGTTGTAAATTCTTTATTCAAATATTTTTGCAAGCCTTTTTCACTAAAATTTGAATGAAGATCCTAAATACTTTTTAGATGTGAGTATTTCTGTCTTTCCTTACACATTTAACATATCTGAATATTTTGCCTATCAAAATATTTCCATTCCCTCACAGGAATAAGAGAAAAGAGAAATTGAAATTTATTTATTAAAGCGCTCTCAGATACATTCCCTGAGAGAACACTTCTCTCATTTGGCCAAATTACAAAATAAACAAACAAACAAAAAATTTTTATCTTTCATTCTTTGTTGCTCAACTTTGAAACTTACAATCAGGATTCAAGAGTGAATATCTTATTATTTCCTCTGTCCTTACTATATGTTCTGAATGTATATTGAAAATTTGCTGCGATATTGCTGTAAGTCCTTCTATAACAAGCAGCCACCTGAACTGCTCTGTTCTGTGCAATCTCAGTGACTTTTTTTAAACATAGTTCATTAATAGTACTGACAAAATAAGTGAAAGCATCATAAAGAAATAAGAGTTCTTCCAAGTTTATACATAGGCTATCATGTTTAAGTTATTAGACAAGATTTCTTTAATGTAATTGCTTTACTCCATTTTTATTTTCATCAGTTCCTAGATGAAGCTGGAACTGAGATTTTACAGTTCTTGAATTGAATAGATTCAATCTTCTAGATGTGTCACTTGACTAATTCATAGTATCCTCTCAAATACTTTTCTCAGGTGAATGAACTAACTGGCTGAGTTTCTAAAATTTTAGAAACCATGGAAAAAGATCTTTTTTCTAATACTCAGTATTGTTATACTGAACTTTTAGGAACCCAGACCTCTGAATGGAATCCACATACCTTATGTAGCTCTGTAATGCACAGAAGTAGAGACATTTCAGAACATGATTCATCTTAGCCAGCAGTCTAATTTGGCTAGCCAGTAGCAACTGCTCAGCACAAAAATAAATCTGTCTCTTTTTAAAGAATTAAATATTTGAGAAAGTGTGGAACCTCCATAACACAGGCGTTTAAAGCCTGCAAACCCTTCCTCCTCAGAAGGCCTCAGCTACTCATTGATAAAGAGACAGACAACTCATTGCTTTTGATAACTTTACCTCCATTTAACAAGAATATAGAGAATATCCATTCTCCTTTGACTGGTAGATGGGAGGCCTGGTGGAATATAACAAAGTAGATAAAAAATTATTAGATGTCTCGGTGTGGATGAAAAAGTTATTAGACTCTAGCCTTCTAAAACACAAATCCAGAGTTTGGTTTCAAAATGCCTCGGAACAGTTGCAAAGTCATTCTGCTCTTGTCTGAGAACAGCTGTGCTCAAAGTAGAGGAAGACAAGTAAAGCAACATAAGAGAAAAAAATATTTAGTATTAGAAGATTGTGGACAGAAAGGTCTAACATTTTCCAGGTTCTGCAATTTCACCTTTTTCTTCCTTCAGTTGAGGGAAGAAGATATGAGGAGGACATCCACAGTTTTGTAAGTCAAAAGCTAACTGGGCTTAAAAATGCTAAATGTTGGACATTATGCTGGGTATAAAACACTAAAAATCATGAACATTTACATAATTATAAGTTCTCCTTAAATCTACTGCTCAAAAATTCTGCAAATTTCTGTACACTGAGTATTTCTTACCTTCAGTGCTCCTATTAATTTTCACCAGTTAAAAATCTCTTGTGTTCACTTTAGGATGCTTCAGTCACCACCATAAACCTCCTGTGATTTTCATGCTGTCTACACAAGCAATTATGGATGTTTACACTCTACGCTGTCATACTTCATTCTTTATTTGTATGCTCATATGAACCACATGTTTACTATCAGAACACAGCTCCAACCAATTCAAGAGGACATGATGCAGCTAGTTCTTTATAAAGCATAAAAAAATAACGCACCACTTATAGAAGCCATCCCTTTTCATTGACTTTCATTAACTTCTGGAGTATTACTGACATATTGCTACAAAGCAACCAACAGTGTATGTCACACAGCTGTTCTTCATTTTCTATTAAAAGTACATAGCAGCCAAGCATATCTATATTTAATGAGAACTGGATATCTTCTTTGGACAGTGTTATCATAAGGTGTTATTCAGCCTAAAAAAAGTTGTTTCATTATTCTCTCTGTGGAGTAGAAAAGTGCTGCCATAAGTTAACAAAAAAAAAAAAAAAAAATAAAAAATTGTTCATAGAGTCATAAAATGGCTTGGGTTCAAACAGACCCTAAAAATCATCTAGTTCCAAACATTCTGCCTTGGGCATGGACACCTTCCATTATACCAGGTTGCTCAATGCCCCACCCAACCTACTCTTGAACACTTCCAGGGATGGAGAAACTTCTCCAGGCATCCACAACTTCTCTGGGTAACCTGTTCCAGTGTCTCACCACCCCCACAGTAAATTTCTTCCTTATATCTAATCTAAACCTACTCGCAGTTTAAAGCCATTCCCACTTATCACTACATAACCTTGTCAAAAGCCCCTCTCCCGCTTTCTTGTAGGCTCCCTTCAGGTACTGAAAGGCTGCTGTAAGGTCATTCTGGAGCCTTCTCCTCTGCTCTCCTCTCCTCCAGACTGAACAACCACTATTCTCTCAGTATTTCCTTATTCCTCTGTCATCTTTGTGGCCTTCCTCTGGACTCTGCAGCAGGTTGATGTCCAGAGCTGGATGCAGAACTCTAGTTGGGGTCTCAGAAGAGAACAGCACGGGGGGAGGATCACCTTCCTCAACCTGCTGGTCACATTTCTTGTGATGCAGCCTAGGATATGATTGGCTTTCTGGGCTGCAAGCCAACATCTGGACAGACTGGATTGATGGGTCGACGCCAGAGGTATGAGGTTCCATAAGGGGAAGTGCTGGGTCCTCCACTTCAGTCACAACACTCCCATGCAACATTGCAGGCTGGGGGAAGAGCGGCTGGAAAGCTGCCCAACAGAAAAGAACCTAGGTTTGCTAGTCAACACTGACTGAACATGAACCAGCCCTGTGCCCAGGTGGCCAAGAAGACAAATGGCATCCTGACCTGTATCAAAACTAGTGTGGTCATCAGGAGTAGGGAAGATATTGGCCCTACACTAGTCACTTGTGTGGCCATACTTCAAGTACTACAATTAGTTCTGGGCCCTGTACTTCAGGAAAGATATGAGGGTGCTGGAACTTGTTCAGAGAAGGACAATGACACCAGTGAAAGGTCTAGAGGGTAAGTCGTATGTTTAGCAGCTAAGGAGGCTGGGACTGTTTATCCTGCAGAAAAGGAGGCTCAATAGAGACCTTATCACTCTGTAAAACTACCAGTAAGGAGTCTGTAATAAGATGGTTTGACCTCTTCTCCCAGATAGCTAGCGACAGAACATGAGGAAATGGCTTCAAGATGTGTCAGGGGAGGTTCAGGTTGAACATGAGGAAGAATTTTTTCACTGAAAGGGTAGTTAAGCATTAGGACAGGCTGCCCAGGGAATTGGTGGAGTCATCATCCCTGGAAGTGTTCAAGAAATGACTGGACATGGCACTTTAGTGCTATGGTTTTGGTGGCATGGTGCTGTTTGGTCAAAAGTTAGGTTCTGTGATCTTGAAGATCTTTTCCAACCTTAATGATTCTATTGCCAGCTCATCTCCAACCTCTCATCCACCAGCACACCCAAGTTCTTGGCAGAGCTAATCTGAATCTGTTCATGTCCCAGCCTGTGTTGATGCTGAAGTTGCCCCTACCCATGTGAAGCACCTTTCACTTGTCTGTTAAACCGTATGAAGTCCCCATGGGCCCACCTCTCAAGCCTGTCCAGGTCCCTGTAGATGGCATACTGTCTCTCATGTGTGTCAATCACACCACTCAACTTTGTGTCATCTGCAAATCTGCTGAGGGTGCACTCATTTTTCTGTCGTCAGTGAAGACAATGGAATAGCACTGGTCCCCATAGAGACACAAAGGGACACCACTTGTCACTGATGTCCACTGGGACACTGAGTCATTGACCATTACCCTCTGGATATGACCATCCAATCAACTCCTTATCCACCAAATGGTCCACAAATCAAATTCATCTCTCATCAATTCAGAGAGAAGAATGTTGTGGAGGTCCATGTCAAAGGCTTTATGGAAGTCCAGATGGATTACACCTGTAGCTCTTCCTGTGTCCCCTGATGTATTTAGCCCCTTGTAAAAGGCCACTAGGTTCGTCAGGCAGGACTTGCCTTTGGTGAAGCCGTGCTGGTTGTCTTGAATCACATCCATGTCCTTAATGGCTCAAAGTGTTACTTCTGAGTTAAGCAGAATAAGAAAGAGCAGTCACGAAAATGCAGAGCTAGAAAGATAGTGTACGGTGGGTTTTTTTCTTATTTTTTCCTTTTATTTTCTTCCCAAGCATTCATTAGTCCTAATCAGAATGGGACACAGGAGAAAAATTAACATTCCAATGTCCAATTGAAGTTTTGTCTGTTAAATATTTCTACTTTCCTAGCATTAATTAAATATACTTTTCATATATCAGAATGTTGTAGTTTGGAATTATTATGTAAATTCTCTCCCCTGCCATTAACTGCCCATGCCAGTAGCTAACAAAGAGAGCAGTTGACTCCTGATCACCTGGGTGGGGCCAGGTTGTCCCTTTTGTTTCCATGTCAGTAGTTAACAAAGAGGGTACTTGACTGCTGATCACTTGGGTGGGGCCAGGTTGCCCCTTTTGGTTTCAGGGGACATCTCTCTGCTTTGGGGGAGTTGAGCAGAAGGCAGGAGCAGTGTGTGTGTGCTGGGGTAGGGGAGAAGCCATCTCGCTGCTGCCTG
>JAWWEV010000115.1:74016168-74060982 GCA_035583235.1 Hafferia zeledoni
AAGAGTGGCGTGATTATTGAGGAGGAAGCCCCCTCCTCCTCTTGTGAGTAAACATCTTGGTTTTTCCCCTCAAACTAAGACACAGAAGAAAAAATAATACTACAAATATTCTTTTAACTTTTTTGTTCATTTGTTTTACTGAAGTTGTTAATAGAACAATCTCAGCAAAGACTGACATTTTCCATTATATATCTGCTGGACACACAATGTTTAATTCTACTGTTAACTGTGCTCAAATTAATGGATAAACTTTTCTGATTATATACTAATGGATTTTTAATATACTTACATTTTTAGACAGAATAAATTTTTTGCTGATCTCTGAACAGCATTTAACCCATTAAATATATTTACATCTGCACCAGATTTCTGTGTAAAATGCATTGAAGAAGGAAAATCATTTATTCATACAGAGCCTTGGATCAATAGAGGGGGTAGTAATATCCTTTGCTGAAAAAAGGCAAATAGTGTTTTAGAGTAGATCCAAAGAAATTCCATAAGAAAGCATGAAATTAAAACTTTATCCTTTTGAAAAAGATACTGCCCAGTGCAGAGTTTCAAGTAGCTACCTAATTTTTTAGAGCTCCATCTATAAAGAAAAACTACAGTCTATTAAAAAAAAAAAAAAGAGCCTTAATTCTACGGTTCTGTTAGAAATCCACTTCACATTTAAACATAATTATTCATAGTTTTGAATACCAGCTATGTGCACTTAAGGGGTGTTATGTCTACAGAGGATAGCTGACTGCTATTAGTATTTTCTAAATTAATTTTTGTAATGAACTAAACGAATGATAGTTCCACACATGAATAATACATATTCCAACTAAAAGTCTATCTGTACTCTCATAAAATCAGCAGCCAATCACCCTTTTCTTCTTTTTGTTTTCCATCTCTCAGGTAAAATTACATTTGAATAATATTTTATTTATGACTGCTTCAAAAATAATTTTAAAAATCTTTGAAAAATTAATCCATTGACTATTAGTTCAGTTTCACAGCCTATAGCACAAATGAAAGACAATCACAGAGAGTTTTATAAATGTCTGCAAAGAAAATATCATGAAAATTCAGGAGTTGTTGACATTGACAGACTACAGACCGAGTAGATATCTGGATCTTACACATAGCTATAAACCATGTTTTAGTATACAGTAACTGAAGTTATACAGAACTGAATTTAGGAAAAAAGTCTTAAAAACCAGAACATGCACTTCTAGTTTTCTCATATCTCAATGTTTGTTATCACTCTCCAGAAATCCACCATTCTTTAAGCACTTTTGCTCAAGTTATTATGTCAAATATCAGTATTTATAATTTTTTAAACTATGTTCCTCAGAAACATAGGATAAAAGCAGAAAAAATATACATTCAACTTAATTTTACAAAAACAGAATGAAATTCTAATATAACTTTAATATATAAATGAATTCCTACCATTAAATCATTGTTGGGTTTCAAATGTTTCTTACAGCACATTTTAGGTCTTAAAATTGGTATGCTCCAAAATCAGAATTATTTTACCAGTTTTCCTACATTTGCTCCTCCCTTCTCCTCTGTTTTCAGCTATTGTCATATTCTTTAGAACAAAGTCATTGGTCTAGTGATCAAATGTTCCTGTCTGAACATAAAAAAAATGATCCTGCAAAGGCAGATTTCTTCAAATCATTCCATGCCAGAATGCAGTCCAAGTCAGTTTCTGAAAACTTGAGTTTCAGATAGATTTTTTGAGACTGTACCTATAAATCATGTCCATATAGTCATGTCCATACAACCTTTCTTATTCTATGTGTTTCAATTTTATATTCACCAATCAAATATTTAACGGGGTTAAAAGTTCACAATAAGTAAGGGGGCTGGATGGCACACGTTATGGGTATCATAGGAAACAGTTTTATTATCAGTGGGGATTAAAGAGTAAGTCAAATTAATTCAATAGAAAAAATGCCCATGTTAATTAAACTTTGTATCTTTGGGTTCTGGAGTTGTGTGTGAGTGGTTTTCACTAACAAACAAATTCCAAATTTTAAAGGAATTTCTGGCCCTTCTGACCATTAACTGCTATTTGAAATATTAAAACAGAAGATAAAGAGTTTATTTTGATGTACTGAAAAGCTATTTAATTCTTATTTCTATGCTTTCTGAAATTTTAGATATATATCTCTGGTGGTTAATAGCCTGTAAAAAAATTCAAGGTCATCTAATTCCAAACCCCCTTCCATGGGCAGGGATATCTCCCACTAGACCAGGCTGCTCAACGCTCCATTCAGCCTGGTCTTGAACACTGCCAGGGATGGGGCACCAACAACTTCCCTGGGAAACCTGTTCCAATACCTCACCAACCCTACCATCATCAAAGAATTTCTTCCTAATATCTAACCTAAATTTTCCCTCTTTCAGTTCAGTTTAAACCCATTACGAATTGTCCTAAAAGTACAGTTCCTGATAAAGAGTTCTTCTCCGGCTTCCCTGTAAGCTCCCTTGAGATACTGGAAGTTTGCTATGAGGTCTCCAGTTACTATAAATTAGAGCATATTTGCTAAGGACCAAACCAATAGTCAGTATATAGTTACACATATCTCTCAGTGGGTATTAGGGTCATTTACAAGACTGACTGAACATATCAAGCATACTAACTTTAAACATTTGGTAGCTGCTAGGAAATACACAACACAATAAAAATTATATTTTCAAGTCAGGAGAGACTAGAATAGATCATTGCACAAGGAGAAATATTGAAAACACTATCACAAATTTCTAATTGAGCCAATGATAATGTGCTATTCTAGCGTGATATTCTTCTAAGGCTTTAAGTTTCAGTTTGTTTACTATTATTATTTTTACTGGCTCATGTTGGTGTTTGTTTGTTTTTTTTTGTGAAGGAAGAAAATGAACAGTTTCGCAGTATAAACACTTAACATCTAAGTAATCTATCTTTCTTTTCACTCCTATCCCACTTCTCTGTTTTAATATACCATAATAGCCATGTTCAGGAAATATCTATCAGTGTAGACATGTAAATGTAACTGTAAATGCTAACATATTTTTAATGGCTTTATATATAATATTAAAAATATTTGGCATAACTATTTAAAGCACACAAAAATATAAAAGTAGACAATATGGATAAACACTCTAAGTCAGCTCTTATGTATCATTGTCACATTTTTCCAGATGTGATACTAGGATAGAGGTAACAAAAAAATAAAATTAAAAAAAAAAAAAAAAAAAAAAAAAAAGCCCTAGATTAAAAGAGGCAAAGAAGATAAATCTGACAGAATAAGTCATTGTGGAAGTGGCTGACTCATCAGTCTTGAGTTCCTGAGAATTAGCACAGGAGAGATGCCCTAACTCTACTGTAAAAATTGACTGGCACACTTACACACTTAAAAGACACAAATCCATAAGAAATCAAATTTCCTTACAGTTAATGCTCAAGGTTCTACTTATATTATTGTAGCAATTTAACAAAGTAAAATCAGTCAAGCAGCCAGAGTAACACTACTGGCGGCAAAACAAGTATAGCTGTTACATTATTTCAGTGCCAAATCATAATGGTCTTAGAAGAATATAAGAAATACAGTTATTTGCTGTTATTTCTGGAATTCAGAAGTGCATTTATGTATTACTAGAAGTACAATGGTTCATAAAATCTAAAATTTGCTGCAGGGCAAAGAAAGTTCAGTTCATGCAAAATTCAAGCTGTGAATATATATAGTGACAAATATATACTAGTCAATGTTTTTGCTACTACAGGCAGTTCTCTGTCTGAACTTCCACCAAGAATTATGTAAGCTCAATGTAGTCATAAAACAGAATTAGCTCTCAGTACAATAAATATTTATAAATTACATGTTGTGTTTTCAGTTTTAGGATGGACAAGTGCATAGGTTTGTTTTTTGGTGGTTTTTTTTTTTTAATTACAGAAAGCATCTTCTTCTCCAAGACAATTAAAATACTTTCATATGCATTTCCAAATATTTTTAATAGTGCAAGGTTTTATTTTACCAAAAATACACCCAGTAAGAAGAAAATAATACAAATAATACCTCAGTGACAATGTATTTTAATAGTTCATTTAAAAAAAAAAAAAAAGTTCTTTCTCATATTTCTATGAGTTGAAATTGTTCATGGTTTTATTCTTATTAATAATACTTAGATATGTATTTCCTATGGCATTTTTTGCTCATTCAGATGAAAGGTAGTCACTAGAACTTTATTTCAATGACTGGTGATCCTGGTGAAAATTCAGATCATCTCTGGTGATCTATTAACAGCCACAGGTATGTCTATTGTGGCAGCCAAAGTACTATTGCTAAGAGGGCAATACACTATAGGAAATGCGTACAACAGAATTCTGCTGCTTTTAGCTGCCAATCCACCAGCAGAGAGTACAAAGTTAACTCTGAGTATGATTTATTCTTTCATTTACTCTGTATCTCATGAGAAACATCTGCCTTTTTAAAGAGTTCCCTTTTGTTTGTAGAGAACAGGAATCTGAAGAAAAGCCAAAGGAACTATTAATAATTTAGGCATTTAAATCCAATAACATGGGAAAATTCAATTCTCCAAGGAGGACTAGCATGCATGCTATAACACAGTGGATTCCTTGCTTAAGTGTATGAAGCTAGATTTGTGCACTGAAGTACTAAGTGAATGCTTAGAACCTTAATCTACCAGTATTCTAGCCATTTCCTAAAAGACTAGTGTGTATAAAAAAGAACAGATCATGTCCATTTCATGAGCATAATCTTAATTCAAAAAATCCATAAAAAATCATAATGCCTAAGGGAAACCAAACTAGTAATCCCAACAAAAAGGTGCATTTTTCAAAAAAGTAGCTTAAATAGTAAATTCACTCTAATTAAATCTTTATTTGGGATTTTTTTTTTTTTAATTTTCATCAAGCTATCATGAAAATGCAATCTGCATCCTGAATCCACGTTCATAAGTAATTAATTGATATTCATTGTAGTTCCAGGAATTGTTGCTTTATGGTAATGTAAGGACAAATTAATTTACTTCTCTGTACATTGTTTATTTATCAGATCTATCTATCTATTTATGAGATAGACATACAAATAGTTTATATACCAATCACATAACCCCAAATTATTTCCATCTTTCCAAAGTAAAATCACTAGCTTTCACAACAACCAAAAGATAAGATAGTAGTTATAAAGGCAGCAACAATATAACTGAAGATTTACTTCTAGTAAGAATATATTTCTTTGTGAAAACAGTTCATCTCTACTGCCTTTAGTACTACTAGCAATCATTGAATCTATACTGCCAAAGGGACAGATGATACTGCTCAAAAACATACTCTGAGTATGTAGGTTGCATTTCTTTATAGTAGCTATAGCCTTAAACTAGAACTAAATATTGGAAAGAGAAACAGAGACAGAGAATAGAAGAAAAGTAATAATGGCATTAAAGGAGATAAATATTTTAGTGGTTTACAAGATTGAGATGGAGATGCATCCTAAATGAAGCACTGAAAATTAAAATGAATTTACATAGATTATACTTTAGTAGATTCTATAGTACAATCCTATGACCCATCATTGGAAGTGTTCAAGGGCAAGTTGGACAGTGCTTTGAGCAACCTGGTCAAGTGAAAGATGTCTCTGCCTATGGCATCAGGGTTGGACTAAATGAGCCTTGAAGGTCTCTGCCAACTCAAACCATTTGATGATTCTATAGATTTATGTTTACTGAAGTCTCTTTTTTTTGTTTGTTTTTCTAAATACAATCCCTTCCTTGCTACATATATTTCTGAAAACTACAGATTCTTAATCACAATTTTCCCTACATTGCAAATCAAGGGAAATCATTCTAATTTTACAATAATATATAAGTCAGTGATTCATGCATAGGTTTTATGAAGAAATGGCAAAAAGCTTAGCTTGGTGCACAATGGACAGAGATTATCTATTCCAGTCACTCTGGAAAAAAATATTCTTTTCCATATAATTTGACATGTGCAGATTATTTAAGTCCAAGCACCTTTTTCTGACTGATAGAATGAAAACTTTTTGCAGAATAATACTTTCTAGAAAAGTGGAACTTTTGCTATTGCAGTTGAAAGAAAAATAGAAAAAACATTTTTCCAGTAAGAAATATGAACAGAGTAGTGAGGAGAACAGTTTGCACAACAAAGAAAAGAACCTCCTAATCAGATTTTTTTTTTTTGAAAATAATATATCTACTCACTGTACACTATAAACACTAATAATTTTATGAGGCGTCAGAAGCAATATTAATGTGTTTATCTTTCTACAAGCTTCACAACCATGAAAAAAAATTAAGAAGACCTCCTTTACAGCAAAATCATAAATTAGAATTATACAGGAAATATGGCATGTTTGGAGATACAAATGTATACCAGAAGATATTGAAATTTATACTGGAGACAGGGTGGCATTTATGTATGGCAAAACTAAATAAATCAGTTTCATGTATAAGGCAGCACCTATTCAAACTCACTAGTGAAAATGAAAGAAATGTCAGCAACTATAACTGAACTGAAAAACATAATACTTTAATGAATTAAGCCTTTTTCTAACTACAAAGTACTTTCCCAAGTCATACTAAACCAGCTTGAGCTTAATTAGTGAATGAAAATAAAGACCATAGTAGTTATGGTGGAGACAATGGCTCTAGGAGGAAAGTCAATGTAATATTAAATAGGAAATCATCTGTTTTCAGACTTTACTTCACCACTAATACATTCCTCCAGTGAGCCATTGTCTCACTGGGGACCTTAATTTTACAGTAGAAAATTTCCATGCATTTAGGGTAGCTATTCACATAATAATGTGCAATCACCTGTTTATAAGAAAGTCCAAAGAAAATGTGTGCTTTCCCAGCATGGTACCTCCATTAGCACATCCAACTGCCTAGCAAACTTAAAAGACTTAATGCTATTCCATTACTGGCCCTAAAAGGTCTCATTTTCTAATCTTGACCTATTTGATGGCTCATAGTTTCTCAGAAAAAAAAATTTTCTCCCCTAGTTTGCCTTCCCACAGTGCACTATTCCAATGGATTAACTCAAAATAGATACACGTAAATCATCTATTCTTACTAGCTAGAGACCTCTAGGTCACATGAAGTTGTTAGACTAGTACTGGAGTGTTCTTGTTGCATTTTGCTTGTTTTGGTTTGCTTTTCTTTGGTTTGGTTTTGTTGTGGGTTTGTTTGTTATAAAACCCCAAAACAATCAACCCCAGTTTCTTGTTGTTGTCTAGATAATAAGAAATAATATTGAAAGAATAGCATTACCAATAAATTGCCCCATGGAGTTTCTGCAATGCAGCATCTGGCTAATCTGAAAATGGCATGGAACCTCATAAATATTTTTAGTACTTCATACAATTAAGGACATATCAAATCAAAAGTTCTCAAGATTTGTCTACTTTTCTGACATACAAAACTATCTAAAGAATTCAAAACTACTTCCTTTTTCTCTCTTTGGAAAGAACTAAACTGTTTGGATTTACAGAGTACAACATGAGAAGAGATAATTTCATCAAGGCTCTACAAAATATGAGCAGGTTGGTCTGAACAGATAAGGAGTGAGAGTCTTCACTAAATGTCACCAGGAAAAAAGTAGTGTAGAGTGATACAGCTTTTTGTATGGTTATTAACTTTGCTACCTAAGCCCTATCCAGTCAGCTTAATTGTTAAGAATTTCCTTCAGCTGGTAAAATCTTCAAGAGCTCACAACAACTAAAAGATAACACAGTCTTGAAAAAATTGACAGTACTAACAACTGACATTCTGGGACCAGCCTTAAAAGCAAAACTGTTCTTGTGTTTTAGGAAACACAAAACAAGCAATGCTATTTACTTACAACTTCTACTGTATAATTAGTGGATTTTTAGATATTTTATCAAAATGCATCACCATTTTAGTGTGTATGTAGTAACTGATTCAAGGTAGGGCACCACAGTTACATAGTCGATAGAGCTGCAGGCAAGGCAACTTTACAGTTCATAGAATGATAAACACAATTTCAAATGTTAAAGAATAATAAAATAAAAACTGTGGAGGGCTCTCTCTACGAAAAACCCATATACATCAGAAAATAGTAATTCTTCTAAGTTCAATCATTTAAAATTTGCCACTTAATCATATAGGCTCCCTATAGACACCTCTTCAGTAATATAGTTTATGCAGCTTTTGTAGGACAAATTTCTGTTTTCTTCTTGTGCTGACTGCAAAGGAAATGTAAGCAATTACTAGACATTTGAATTTTACATGGATTAATTTAGGAGAGGCAAATTCCACACATACTGTTTAGGCATCTTCTTCATTAGGAGGTATGTATGTACAGTTCACTCTGAAGCACAGGCAAAGGATATTAAACTTGTTCCCTGGACAGTTTATCTGCAAACAGAAACAAATGAAGCCTAAGACATGGCCACCAGTATGAAGAATATGTCTGAATATGCCACTGCTGGACAACTTAGCAGACCACTAGTCATTCCTGCAAAGGTTCTACATGGTTTGCCACCAAGCTTTCTGCAAGGTTATCAGTTCAACAGCTAAAAAAAAAATCACGACGTACAGCATAGATAACCTGAATTCATGATTCTCTTTACACTGAAACACAGCAAAACATTCACATTTTTAACAAAATGCAGGATTAGTAGGTTTCTCATTGTTTTTATTGTGTGCTCATCATTTAAATATGGGACCCTTTTAAATTCTTAGTACTTTTAAAGTTTATTTGCTTGGGATATAATTATGTTTTTGTGTCTGGATAGCTGTAATGATCTGCAACTTTGACTGTTTTACAATGATAATCAACATGTTTTATAAACACGCAACAAAAGCACATTTTAGGGTCTTCCAGGAGAGATGCAACTATATTTTTGTTCCTTTTACTAAATTATTTCACTGAATGTTTAGATATTAGCATTAGACAGATAAAACCTTGGTTGATATATCCCAAAACATCCTCTGTGGTTCTATAAGTTTAAAAAATTAACTTTTTGAGACCACACTATATATGATGAAGTTTTGTTGGAATGTGAAACATTCACATGTCATTAGGATTAAAATAAATATAACCAGGAAGCAATGCAGATACTTTCCCAAAACAGAAGGGTAACTTCTAGAAGAAAAATAAGAACTGGTACTCTTGTTTAGCAACTATATTATGTCTGTGTTATTAAGCTACAATTCATGAATACGAGGACAGTTTGCAATTTCATGGCTCTAACTGCTGTTGCTTATGGAGAGGTTCAGAGATACTGGAGATGAATCTCTCAGAAGACAGCCACAGATAGTTATTTGGTATAAAATGAAGATCATAAAATAATTAAATCAGAATAGATCTCTGGATTTCCCTAGTCCAACACCTTGCTTCTTTGACTTTGCTTTCCATATCACTTCTGAGGATAGACATGTTCAGCACTTTGTCAGGTCTTGAAAACCTACAAAGATGGAGACTACAACATCTCTGAGTAATCTGTTCCACTGCTTTACTTTCCTTATAGTGGAAAATTTCACTTTATGACTTTGCTCTTATCCTTATGCCATGCATTGATGGGAAAAGCTTGGCTCTGTCCTCTTCATAGTCCCTTTCAGGTGTTAATGGGCTGCTGCCTCTTCAGGAGGCTTTCTTTTCCCCCAGCTAGTTGCTTTGACTTCTCAAATTATATGTACTGCATTCCCTCAGTTCTGACCATCTTGGTGGCCCTCCACTGAACTTGATCCAATTTACTGAGGTCCTTCTTATACAATGAAGCTACAACCTATGTTCTGTTCATGCTTTCAAATGTTACATTTGAAATGCTTAATTTTTTTATTTGAGTTCTGTAGTATTATTTTCAGTACTCTACTAGCTCCAGGAAATAGTAGTTCCATTTTTATTTGGTTTCTGTTTTACTACATTAAATCACCTAAGTCAAATACAGCTTAGAGTAGGGAGAGGGGGGACAGAAATGGTACATCACACTACAGACCTAAATATCTCTCTCAGAAGCCATTTTTAAGAGGATAAAGTCACATTAAGGAAGGCTAAGTGAACACGTAATTCCAAGATGCTTTGTAAGCTGTTCCCATCAATACTACTACCACACACACAAAATAAAAAATAAAATTAAAAAAATGCTAATTAAAAAAAAAAGGCATCAAGGATAACAGTAAGTTTTTAAACTATTTCAAAGCCTTAAACGAAAACATTTTCCATGTAACTTAATCGAACTGCAATTGTCTGAATCTTAATCATCCACCTGAAATAGTGTAAACTGCTTCAAAAACTAGGTACTGCATTTCAAAATTATACAACTTCTGGAATACAAAGAGAATACTTGATTAGTTCTGGAAAGCCAAACACATCTCTGCAAATGAAGAGACAGGAACACATGTTTATAGGAAACAACTCACTCTTCAGAAGCAAATAATTCGTAAATCTTGTGTTAGAGTTGGTGGGTTAGTTACTGCTAATTTATATTCCCAGAAAAGTCCTTCAATGTTTTTCTCTAACAAATATGATACCTAGTGCTCAGGAAGTAAAGAGTCTTTCCTGCTAGTGCTTTACCTCACAGTGCTCTACTGATGGACTTTCTCCATTGATCTTGAAATCAATACAGGTCCCTGACATTTAGTTTCTAACCAACAGCATTAACTAAACTTAAGGTAGAACATAGAATCGTTTAGCTTGGAAAAGACCTTTAACAGCAACAAGTCCAACCATACCACATCTTCCTTTTTAAATACTTCCAGGAGTGGTGTCTCAACCACTTCCCTGGGAAGTCTGTTCCAGTGCTTACCAACCCCTTTCTGACCAAATGTAAAAGGAACATATGCTATATGTTAGTATCCACCACAAGATAAAGAAAACTAAGAATCCATATATATATATATATGGATTTGAAATCTACTTGGACTCTAATGTCAGACCTTCCATCAATATATTTTAATTCAAGCACCGCCCTTATGAATTGACAGCTATCTGAAGTGTGGTCTTTGCCTCAGAAAATTGTTAGCAATGATGCTAAAGCTGACGAACTCACTGATTTTTTACCGATTTTTTCCTGATTTTTATTGTGTCTGAGCCAAACTTAAGCATATGTACACTTTATTATGCTGTTTCACAATTTACAGTTCATTTTATTCATCTTTCATTTGTATATTTCCAAGTATATGCCATATGAGTTTGGGGGGTTTTTTTTAGGAATAAACCCTAAATGATAATCTGATTTTATCAAGTTCAAGGTAACTTTTCTATAATTGACAAAAAAAAATATTTTTAACCTAATAGGGATGATTTTGTTAAATGAACTTACACACTTTATCTGGGTGCAGAAAATAATGTAATTCTCACCTTTTCCTGTGTCTTTTTTTCAGACAAACTGTAGTTATAATCTACTTCTTTTTACATTAGATTTAAAAATATCTTTATAAATGGTAATAAAACATTTTTTCATCGCTAAAGTAGTTGAGATTTATTTTCAGCCTTTCAAAACTACCTGTAAAGCTCCTCATGTTCCAATTTATAAACAAATGAAATAAAAGTTTATATGACACAGCTGCACTTGAGACCTTATGAATTACTTTTCATTTTAAAAGAACTTCTTTCAAGGCCCTTCCATTAAATTGTTTTAAAATGATTTCCTAATGTTGCTGTGTCCATTTCTAAATTATGACCTTTACCTAAGATAAGTATTTAGTAAATATATAGGCAAAATGTGACACAATTTAGTCAAAGAAATCTACGCATGTTCTATGCTAAAAAAAACCCTACTTGTATTAGCATTGGTAGAGGAATATTCAAATTTTAAAAATGAGTTTGTGTTATTATTTTCCCAGTTAATTGCAAAACTGTGTCAAATTTAAGCATTTACTAATCAAAATCATTAAGTGCATCTTTGCTTTGGACAAAGATATGATGATCTAACTGTTCCAAAGAACACAGAAGCCTTTATAATTACTCCCAGATGTTTCCATAAATCTTTTAATCTGAGACAGAAACATCTTGTTCCACAAAGATAGATTTTAGTTTTGCAGTTCATGATCATACAACAAACCTCAGGCTAAAAGAACTTTGCCAGGTAATGCAGAGATGCATTCAGGAAGGCTAAGGCTGAAATGAAATTGGCCACAGATGTCAGGAAGAATAAAAGGTTCTTGCCTTGTGCCTACATGACCACTAAGCAGAAGCACAGGAAAGACACAGGCTCATTGCTAAACAGTTATGTCACAAAACAGGATGGTAAGGGGACATGCCAGGAGGTGAAGTCATCTTACAGAGACACCTGGATGGGCTAGCAATGTCTGTATGCAATTTAAGAAAGAATAGTGGAAAGATGACACAATCAAAGAACCCAAGACAGGTTAGAAACTGCATAACTGGGAAGCAGCCTTGCTGAAAGGGACTTGGACGTCCTTGTGGACAAGAAGTTGAAGATGAGCCAGCCATGAGTTGTTGCAGCAACAGACAAAAATTAGATCCTGGGCTGCAATCACAGAAGCACTACTAACAGAGACAGAGATGTGATCATCCCACACTACTTAGCATTGTCAAACTGCATCTGGAGTACAGTTTGGGTCCCAACAATTTAAAAAAAAAAATAAAAAAAAAAAAAAAACCACAAGAAAACCAAACAAACAAACAAAAAAAAAACCAAAAACCCACACACCTCAAATGCACTGGATAGAGTCCAGCAGAGAATCACCACAAAAGTAATCAGAGGGCTGGAAATCTGCCCTCTGAAGAAAGACTGAAAGAGCTAGGTCTTTTCTCCCTGGAGAAGAGAAGTCTTAGGAGGGACCCTATCACAGTAATTCAGTACTTAAGGGGTAGCTACAAAGAGTACGGAGACTCTCTTGGCAAAGATCCATATGAGGAAGACAAAGGGCAGTGGGCAGAAGATACACTGGAGGAGGTTTCAACTTGAGAAAGAATTTGTTTACAATGAGAACAATCATGGGAACAACCTCCCCAAGAATATAGTGCAGTTTTCATCACTGGAAGTTTTCAAGAGACAGTTGGACAGAGTGCAAGACAATCTTTTCTCAGTTGCCTTTCCCATGAAAAGTTATACAAGGTGATGTTTAAAGGTCCCTTGAAACCTGGACTGTTCTGTGATTCTAAAAAATTGACCACTGGCTAAAAGATGTTTATAGATATTTTGGTTTTCTAAAGGGGGTCAGAATAGTCCAGTCAGGAAATTTTGTGGACATCATCTTCTAAATTAGCCTAGTAAATTCATGAAATAACTGGCTAGCAGTCCTCCATCTGCTAACTCAATGTTTCCTGGCTTCAATTCTAGATGTAGACTACTGTAAAATGGTCTACTCAGGAAGAACTTCTCCTTTTGGCATCTATGTTAACACTAAAACTGCTGTGTGAAGCACCCAAAGGATTATGATAGAAATGACAAGCATTTTAAACAAACAAGTTGTTGGTTTTATTTCTTTATTATTTGAAGTTTAAAAATAAAAAGCACTTATTTTTAGTAATCTTGCAGATAAGAATACCACTTCAGATACAGAGTTATATTAGCTTGGAATCTACCTACAATCTTACTCAAACGTTGGAATTGCATCACAATAATTATCCTGTATTTTAAGAAAACAGGAGGTTAAGAAATCCAAAATAGTGTAAAGCTAATGCTGTTTATCTTTTTATGTAGACAGCATTGAGAACAATCAAATCATCAGGTATACACAATTTCCAAAATGGTATTTCCTGAGTTGTGTCTGTTATCATGAAGAGACTGAAAAAAGATTGCCCCTTATGCACAGAAATACCTTAAAATTCTCTTTCATTCTTTGCTCAAAATAAGTGTGAAGGAGTGTAACAAATAACTTACATAAAACATTATTTTCACTTGATCGACCTTTGAAGTCCCATTAAAACACATTATATACTTTACATTAAGTGTCAAGGTAGTCCAGTTGACTTCAACAAAACTACTTGACAAGCTTCGTATTGCTTTTCCAGCAAGAAAGCACATTGAACATTTTGTTGAACCAAGGTCTCAATCAATAGCTCAATAAACAGATAGTTTGAATAACACATCTATTGCTACACATGACAAAAAGAGATAAAATAAGATTTTTTTTCAAAAGCAATATATAGAAAAACTACCTGAACAGAGTATCCTTTACAAAATAATATTTTTCTAGTAGCATTTCACCACAAGTCTTGTATAAATGATCCTACAGGATCAAACTAAGGAACTTTTTAAAAGTTTAATACTTATTTCCAGCACAATACAGAGACTGTCATCATCTGAATTATGTTACAGCCTTATCACTGGTGTTAAAATACTACACATATATTCAAGCCTTGGGAAGTGGAAGTATGAAGAGTATAAAAACTTTAATATCTGAAATCTGTTTCACAACATCATGACACTTATTATTTTTAGTGCATTCAACATGTGTTTCTCATCTATCTCCTATGCTGAATGTGGTTTAGGAGAGCAGAGGGCTCAGGTTCACTGAGAAAATATATAATAATTAAAGCATATTAATTTTGTTTCCAGCCTAACACAGACCTCTGTGTTCTGTGCAGATTCAGGTTGATGCTTGAATTTTCCTAGGCACTGTTTAATAGCTCTGTATGTGTGCTTTTGGCAATAGTACTCCCACCAGACTGCTTAAGTGGAAAATATATTTACTGCTGCAATTCTAGTTAGAAGCTTGACTAAGCAGCCTAATTTTCTGCATATAGATAGCATAATTTGAAATATCAAGAATACATAAAGCATTCACAGACTGTTGGCAGATATGACTTTTAGACCTTTGATCTTCTGAAAGGCCAGAATGTTGAAGGTCAGTCACAATATTTTGTGTACCTGGAAAGCTCTAAAATGGAGTCCGTGATGTTCTGGACACACAATAATATCAAGCCATAGGAAAATTATCTTAATCAAGAACTAAATACCTGATCTTTATGAGAGTCCCAGCGAAGTCAACATTTAAAAGCAGAAATGGAATGTTGTGGCTTAAGGAGATAAGTAACAGAGGAAATAATATCTTTTACTAGACAAATCTAGATACATGTGGAAATGGGTAAAAACAAACAAACAAAAAATAACAACAACAACAAAAAAGCAAAAATTCAAACATATACAGCTATAGGTATTTAGCATAAAGAATGGTATACCCTGAGTCTCCTTTATTTCCACCAGCTACGTCAACTGGTCCAGTAACTAGCAAGTATTAATTAGTAACAGAAAGAAATGACACGTTCGTGGTTTTTTATATATCAGAAGTATATAAGGAATGAAGACAGCTACAGGCAAAGAGACCACTTGAATATTAAGGCAAATACTTTTTTTTTTTTTACTCCATTACAATATGTAGTGTTTAATACTCTATTTTAAAATAATAATCAAAAAAATGCAGCTCTTCATCTGCATTACCCTATCTAAGCCTGGAATGCATGTAGTAAACTAAAGATTAGCCAAATTATACACATACACTGATTTCCAATGGACCAGGATTCTATCCAGAACAGAGTTTTTAAGTGTCATTATTCAGTGTAGTACGTGGCCAGTCCTATCAGTCTGTACCACTACAAAGCTGATGAGCACAAAAAAGAGCTAAATTGATGGTCCCTTCTCTCCACAAATTAAATTATTTACATTGCTGCTTAACCTATCATGCCTACACTGTCACCATTCCACATCCTAAAATGGTAGTCATAATGATTCCTAGAGTTATTCATTCCTGCAAACAAGTCTGCTTACCAGCTATAGTTACGCTGCTCCTCAAGGTAAAGTTCTAAACATAACAGTAAAGAAAGGGAATAAAAGTAACCAGGCTTTTAGTTCACTTTTCCTGAAAAGTTAGAATAAACACAGTGCATAAATAAACCATTAAAATTAGTTTCAGAATGCATATCTTAAGAAAAAAGAATTCATAGTAATATCTTCATAATATCATAGAAATACTTAAGCTGGGAAGATCTTTAAGATCATACAGCAAAATGGTTAACCCAGCTCAGACAAGTCCACCAGTAAACCATGGCCCTAAGTGTCATATTTACATGTCTTTTAAATACTTCCAGGGATGGTTATTTCACCACTTCTCTAAGCAGGCTGTTCCAAAGCTTGATCACCCTTTCTGGGAAGGGTTTTCTCCTAATATCCAAACTAAACCTCCCCTGGCACAACTTGCAGCCATTTGCTCTTGTTCTGTTGGTTTTTACTGTGGAGGAGACCAACCCCTGCCTCGCTACAACCTGCTTTCAGGTAGTTGTAGAGAGAGATAAGGTCTCCCCTGAGCCTCCTTTCCTCCAGGCTAAACAACCCCAGCTCCCATAACTGCCTCATAGGACTTGTGCTCTAGATTCTGGACCAGTTCCATTAGAAACATAATCTTTGAAAGATTATGATTACTTAACTGTGGTCCTCAGACTTTAAACTTCATACAATGCAGACACTTACATATTTCCTTACCAAAGGCACTTACGTTCCTGTTTCAAAAAACACCCTACGCTTCAGCTAGTTTTCTACACTGCAGGTTGCAAAAGCTCTTTCTTTTTCCTACTAGCTCCCAGTTGCCTCTTTTACTTTGTAAAGGTGTAGCATGCAGAGTTCTAACACAAATGTATTATATAAGTCTGTGTTAATCCTACTATATTTATATGTATACATCCTCAGACCACAACTGGAAGAATTCAATGAAATTTTCCATAGCAGAGAAACTGCAATTTCTGCTAAATGCTATGCAACATTTGGACAAATCTTTCCCTTGGGATAGGATCACAAATTTCTGATCTATTTTGTTTCCTAAAATTCCAAAAATTATTATATACAGTACTCAAATATTTAATAATGCATTTAATTCTTAAAATAGCTAACAAATCATTTCCAAAAAATCTTACAGCATGAAATCCTGCAGTCCCTAAACTCGCGAAGTTAACTGTGCCTAGGGGAGATTCCTAGCTTGTAATGCAGTAATGAGTAATTGTTTAGTATCTCCTTTGAAGTACACATTTGCTGCCACACTGTTTTACTAAACATATCTCATCAGCAAATCCAGAAAATTCTTTTAGCTAAAGGGATAATTATAAAGTTGTCTGCATAACAAGCTATCCTCTTTGAAGCTCTAAATCAGAATCCAAGGTTGTATTTCTGTAACAAGTATTTCTTTTTATTTTTATTGATCTTTTCAACCTTAACAACACCACTTTCTCATTGAATCCTTCTGTCCAGTCACATGCCTGATAGCAGTTACTAAATTATTATCTAACTAACTAGCTCAAATATAACTGTTATTTCCATATTGTTAGGTGCAGATAAGAGATTGCAGTTTCAAAAATAACATTCACTGTTTGGAAAACTACTAATTTGTACCAGCCTATTCAACAAATTGAAAGCTTTATCTTCTATAAAATAACCTCATTGCTAAATTAAAGAGATTAAAATTTCAAATCCAGTATGTAAACAAGTACAAAATACTTTACTGTTATTAAATCAATCAATCAATCAATCAAAGCTTACACGAAAGAATTAGCAGGAAACAAACTACCTAAACTTCACTAATCAAATAAATTAAAAATACTATACTTGCAATAAAAACATTATTTTTTTACCCCCAAGTAACTATAAAGGTTTATTTGCCTAAAGGAAAAAACCCTAAATGTTAGAATTATCTGGCTCTGCAGAATTTGTACTCAGTACAATAACCTAATTACTTAAATCAGTTTGTGCTCTCACTGAAAACACATCAAGGATGAATAGCAAGTCAAATTCCATAGGTATGCTGAAAGAAAACCCCGAATGAGACCATAATTTTTTATTCCTTTTGGAGAAATTCAAAGCAATGAATTTTGGGAGAACACTGCTCAAAAAATGACAAAATTGACATACAGAATAAAATTAGATTAAAAAATAAATTGAACTAAATATACAAAATACCAATAATGCTACTAGAGTATAGTTCCAGGTTTGCATCTGATTTCTTGAGTCAGTAATCAGATTTTCACAGTATTTGGTTAAAATCTGATTTCTTCATTTGCCACAGGTTCACTCTGTAATTTTTTATTCACACTTTCCTTGGTTCATGCTGCTCCTCCAAATTTTGATAAAAATGTATTAGATACTTTTGTATTAAAATTATTGGGATTTGAAGGGATTTGTTTGTTTATATTGGTTGATTGCTTTAGGGATTTTTGATTATTGTTTTGTAGACAGAGTATTGAACCTGGGAAATACATACTTGTCTTTCAGAAGAACATGAGTGCCTTCACTTGTTGCCGCAACATTCAGTATTATTCATGTCCAATTATCTGACATGGGAGTTATTTATCTTTTTCATGAAAAACATTATTAAACCGTGGTTATATCAAGATAAGAGAACTGAATTATTTTTTTTGAATCTTGGATTTTTATGTTTCATACAGCTCTTCCAACCACAATGGCCAGGCCACAGTTTCAGTACCTTCCCTTAGCCTCCCAATCTCTTCCAAACTTCATAATGGCAAAAAAAGTGCCCTTTCCAAATGTATTACCTTAACTAAATTAATTTAACATGATTCAAAAGACTTTACAAAAAATAATCCAATCTGTTGCTGAACAGGCCCTTTCACCTGATTACAGGTAGCTGTTTAATATAGCCTTCATGCACTTGTCCAATTCTTTGCAGGGCTTTAGGGTTTTTAAACGTATTCATTTAATGCATCTGAAAATACACCATTGTCATCCATCTATATTCACTTTTTTTTAGCAATTCTTTGTGTTGCCCTGGGATTCAATAAAACATCTTAGAATATTGAACTAACCACAACTATAAAGCTAAAGAAGTGAATATTTATTCAGATAAATGAGGTTTTACAAGACAGTCATAAAGTTTGGACACAGAGGTTGCTTACTGAAAGCTTTCTTATGATCAGGGGATAAAAGAGAACAAACAAAGAATATAATATATAAATGTGTCCCTGGAGTGTTTAGGTGTGTGAGTATGGAGATCTAATTAGGGAAAATTATGCATTTATAACTCCAATATTATTCTCTCTTTTATTTCCTTTCTCAAATATCAAAGGAGTCATAACTTCAGGATTTTTACTGTATCTCTTAAAATGGCTAATTTCACAATTAATTTCCTAGACAGGTCTGTTAGTGAATGTATTTCTATATTCCTTCAATTACGACAATATATGAAGGTATTAACATTTTGCCTCATGATCTTTGCATCTTTGCAGTTACATATTTAAAGAACACACCACTGGATCTATTCTCCTTATCCAAGAATGTCTATGCACCAGCTCTAAATGCTTTGTTCATAAAACTTCATCTCCCTTTTTTTTGAGACAGATGAAAACCCCATATACAAAAATGAACCAAAATCTATTCTATGTATGCAAAAACTCTCTGCATTTTTGACTACAGTATTTAATATCACTCTAAATTTGTAGGGGTTTTTTTTCTATCATCATTTTTAGTTACTAAGAAAATATTATGTTTCATGTTGAAAAGCACTTATGTTAGAAAAAAACAAACAAGGTAATTGAGAATGGAAAGAGCAAATGCGCAACTAAATAACGCTCCATCCTGCCAAGCAGACTACAAAACATATCATATGCAAACTATGATTTTTCTGAAGAAAACACTTAAATATTGACATTAGATATAGCATTCAACAAGTACCAGTGCTTCTCTGCATCTGCTGTATGCAACTACTAAAGTGAACATTAACGAATAAAATCAATAGTCAGAATAGAAAAAAATGTACACTCTTCTCTACTTAAGAGGAAAACAGATAGCTAAATTGGGTGATAGGGAAAAGCAATTAGTAAGGAAAACTTTATGTTAATGAAGCAGCAGAGCTTGTTAGGTCATCTTAATTATGCATGCTAAATTCTGACTTGAGGCAAAGAAAACTGTGAAGATTAATAGTTGTACAGTAAAAGAAGTCTGAGCTCATAACATTTTATTCATGCTTTAGTTTGCTTGGTCTGAATCGTGGTTCTCATACATAAATGTGGAAATTAATTTATGCTCAGATTTTTCTTCCTCTCTCTCTGTGTTACTGGTACAAACTCCAAACCAGTATATTAAATATACCAAGGTAAAGTAAGTGGCCCCTCTGTTTACCAAATTTTTTTTGTTTATACAGCCCAGGTGAAAATATTTTTGGAATTTAACAAAAATATTCAGTTATGATAATGACATAGGGGGTTTTTTCATCTTGTAGGAAAATTCAAAATTCAATTTTTGGTCCCGGCTAAAATAAGGATAAGCCCTTCCAAATCTAAACTTTATAAGAAAAAAAAGCTTAAGTGGCATAAGTAAAGTATTTTTATTTCATTCTGGTTTGTTTAGGGCTTTTTTTTTAACTTCTAATGTAAGTTCATTTTTCAAGAAGAAATCATATCCTAGTTGAAAAAATAACATGGTTTTATTAATGCCAGGTCATTTTGTTCAAGTGGTCGCTAAGTAGCAAACACTTCCAAATTTCAGAATTCAGTATGAAGTTGGTGGAAAATAACAGAACAGAATAAGTTATATATCTGAGGATTGTTGAAAGATCCTCAATATAGTTATACGTTGTTTAGAAACATGACGACACAAGGTGCAAAAGCTAACAATCCACCCTGTCCAGAGTCTAACTTTATAAAAGTGAATTTTGAACTGCTCATAAGTGAAATTAGATGGTCAGAAATAGGGAAATGCATTCAATGAATGGATGTTTGCCAGTGGGATTTTGACAGATTAGAGTCTTTTTGGATATTATTTGGAAACATGCCAGCAGCCAAATTTTAACAAACTTTTATGCATTGCTGAATTAAATCAGGAAATGCAGGATCAAGTGATAATTAATTACAAAGTTTATTCTAATTTGAAAAAAGACCTAGATTTAAGATGTAAAAAAATACATTCTTTATTTCATTGGGAATTTTTCACCCAATAGTAAGAAATAAAAACAGGAAAATAATAAGAAATACGTAGAGAAATACTAGATACAGTTAATTCTACTACCAAGAAAGGTGAAGTATTGCAATAATTTGATCTTTGACTCTTCTTCTGTTATTTTCTAAAAGCATGGCTTATCACTTGTGGCAAAAAATATAATTAACAAATTGCTCTACTTAAAAAAAATTTCAGCTGTATCTGTTTAGTAAGACTGTGATGATACAAAAAAAAAAAAAGATTGAAATAAATACAAGACTGCTGATAATACTCAGAAAAAAGGACTTTTACAAATTTAATAAATGTAATTTTTAAAGTAGCTTAGTAAGCTTGTGCACATGCATTTCTGCACAACTGTGTGACAGATAAAAAGATAAAAATGTACTTGAATAGCAACAGCTTTAGATTATTAGTTCTATATTATGGGGATAAGTATCATTTTGATTATTCTCAGACCTAAAGAAACATGAAAGAACCATCAGAAGCATAAATTCCATCTATTAGTACTTGAATCATGATAGAAAATCCTCTTCAATAAAAGTAGACCAATGGGACTTCCTCAGACTTCTATGTATCATATGAAAAGTATGTTCACATTTAGTTTTTAATAGAAAATAATTTAGGCTTTTATAGACATCATATCTGTTTGATTCTTATAAACATTTTTATACAAGCACAACTTTTACCTCAAGGCTGATTAAAGAAAGTGTGTATAGCCTGACAACATGGCGAGTGATTTCCAACATTTCTACAGAATTTCTGGAGCCAAAGAAAAATAGAGTCAATTGTACTGTAGTTCCTGTCCTAAATCATAGAATGAACTTAGTGGCTTTGTTATACAAATAAGTAAATATTTATTAATAAAATTATTCTATATGGAAGCACTTATTAAATATTTTTTTTCCTCCATGCCAGGAATCTTAAGAAACCCTAAAAGGGCAGTGAAATATGATGGGAAATATGGTTTTCATGACTTTTCCTCTCAGGTGTGCCAAACCACTGCCTTTTCCAAAGCTGTGCTGAGGAAAAGCCAGAAACAAAAGAAAAACTATCACAATTGAACTCAATGGGATTCCCACTTGAAAGCTTGATTTGGAACATTCAAAACAGGTGAGATGAAATTTTATACCCACTTTTTAATATCTTGAGATACTACAGGTAAGATAATTATGAGGAAAATTATTAGTTAGAGAGTTATACAAGCCTACAGAAAACACCTTGCAACAAGAATTAAGACTGGGAACTCCATGAATCATAAATAAGGAAAAGCAGTGTCAATTATATTAATAGTTCTAACTGTTATAATGGCTAAGTTGATACGGTGGAAAACTCTGGGGTAGAAGTTCCTGGCACAAACACCTCCAGAGCTTAAAAACTTTGCAATCCATGACTGCCTGGTTTTATACCCTGGAAACCAGTTAGTCTTCACTGAGTTCTCTAAATATGTTCTACAAGCCTCAGGTTTTTATTTGACATGGCTTTCAGGTGTTTTAAAACCTGATTAAATAGCATTTACCTATGTGGCTCAAGTTAAATACATTCCTATTAAGCAGACTGACTGTAAATATTTTTCTGATTAAGTTGTAGCCATTATCAACCAGAGAAATTTGAAAAAAAAAACCCGTTCCAAATGGGTCCATATCAGTTAGAATATTCCACAACAGCAATGTCTGTGAAGAATCTTTAATTCCCAAGTGCATTTCAGACTTCAAATACACATGAACAACAGTGACATGAAAGTCAAATTTTACACACTTAACAACTTCACTGATCATAAGTCAATAAAATGGCTTATTTTATTCTCAGCAGAGATAGAACATTGTGCAATGATGTCATAAAGTGACTTTCTTTTACACCTTTCAAAAGGACATCCTGTGAATGTTTTTCAGTATCTAAGGGCCAGATTATAAAAGCTCTGTAAACACCTAAACACTTGCCAAGATTATTAGCCCTTTAAATATCCTATAAACACTATCTGCATCCCTCAGGTATTTAAAACTCAGGTAATCAAGGCATTTTTAGATGCTTAATCAACATAAAGAATCCCCATAAAATATTCATCACAGTCTGTATGAACACTTGGTTCCACTTAGAGCACAGAGGGCTCTTAAGAGTCCATAAGAGAAACCACTATGTTTTTCATACAAGTTTTGTATTTTTCTACCCTGAGGCAAAGTAACAGTGTACAATATTATTCTTATGGAGTCATATAATGCATCTCATCAGAAGCTTTTCTTAGAGAAGTACTTTCTTTAAACCACCACAGAAGATGAAAAACATGCAACTGGCCCACAGAACTCTATTCCGATATTTATTATCCCTTTTTTTTTTTTTTTTTTTCCCTTTTACCATGGCAATACGTTCTCATAAAGTAACTATCACTACTGATCTTGGTAAATATCCAAAGGTGTGAGATCAATTACATCTTTGATCAGTGCATAAAATATACAACTCGAATGAGAAGAAATGCTGTAAATTTTGAATTCAAAAAGGCAAAAATAAAATAATTAAAACATTAATGTAAACAAGGAAGCATTAAGCAATGACTTAAAATAATAAGGAACAGCTATATATGCAAACCACATGTATACTTCACACAATTCTCATATTTTGAGGAGTTCATTTGCTTATTTAAAATTATTTAGAGAAGTGAACAATGTAACTTTTAAAGTACTGTATGACGAAATCTGAACAGCAAAACAGAATTAGCAAATAAATCAAATTAAAATCTTTCAAATTATCATGTGCAAAATATTATATACAATAAATCCATAGAAGAAAAAATTATTTTTCTCTAAAAAATGTTAATTTGATAAAAAATAAAAAGTTAACTTGATAAAATATTGATTAAAATTTAGTATCTAAAGTCTGTAAAAATCTTTAAACCTTATCAGTAGAAAAAAAATGTTCAAAATATTAGCTATACCATGTGACTTAATTATCATAACCCAGAAAACTGATAGGTAACTAATATATAAATCTTTAGTAAAAATTTTGCTATTTTTCAAATGGCTCTCGAAAAGCCTCAAAACCCCCACGCCCATAAAACCTCAAGCAAAACCAAAACAAAACCCAACAACCTAAATTGCTAAGGGGACAAATTGGAAAACCTTTCAAAAAATTTGAAGACTAAAGTCATTGTAATGTAGGATATGTTTTAAAATAGATCTCTCCATGACATTCCAATTCCACATCTAATTCCAACTTACGAGCAGAAACTCACCAAAAACCTAGTAATGAAAGTTTATTTTCAGAAAGGTAATTGTGATTTTTATAAACTGAAATGAGGCTAAAGAATAGTGACAATGAAAGGAAAAAAACAAAAACAAAAACAAAAAAAAAACAACAACAAAGAACCAGGGTAATTAGCTATCAATGCACAGGAAATGGAAAATATAGTAAGAAGGTGTTATTTAATATTCATAAAATATTGAAAAACAAGATTTATGCAGAAATTATAAAGTACACATTATTAATGACTGAATCTTGCATGAATAAGACACAAGACAGAGAAAGAAACCATTATCATTAGCTTGACTTTTGTCAGGATTTGACATGATCCCTTACAGTATTTTCACCAACAAAATAGGGGAATATGGACTAGGTGATTTAGACACTTGGAATATGGCCCTATAATGACTCATGATTACAATATTATTTGTTTACATGTATCTAAATACTTTTAAGTAACAAACAAAAAGTTAATTTTTTTTTTATCTTTACAAACATCTCCCCAAAGAAAGGAACCAAACACTGGTATTCATACCGTCATAAATCCATCCAGCAAACCTGAATCGGGCTTCGGGGGTGCTTGCAATCGCTCCATAGACCACTTCTCAATGATAGATGACACTTGGGTATTTTCTGTGTTTAAAATTCTGAATCCAGTCATATTAACACCACTGTACCGATAAGGCTCCACATCCAGGGCAAACAGATCCTGAAAAAATTACCATTGTATAAATTCTTTAATATATTACAATTCCTACTTCAAGTGCCAGACCACCTCCCTAGATGAGAGCGCGGAAATTTTCAGTGGTATATATGCTAGGAAGTATGCTCTGCTTATCTGTGAGCTGTGGGAAAGAACCTTGGTGGAACTTATAATGTGAGTAATCTGACTGACAGAGGAAGAGCTCTCTTTCAGGAAACATTATGTCCAGTTACAGGACTGTATCCACTACTAGTAATATCATTAATAATCATTACTTCTTGGACTTACCATACATCAGACATCAAATCATACAATAAACAGAACAAGAATTTCCTTGCACTTTCAGTCTTTGTGAAGCTTGAACATGTTACTATTAGAAGGACAAATTGACAAGAGGAGAAGGGAGAGGGAGAAGAGCGGGAAGTCAAATTGGGGGCAGTGAGCAGGGACAAGGGGAAACATACACAGCTTTAGATTTAACCAAAAGCATTTTTCAGTGTTATCAATTGCACTTTCAAACACTGGGGTATTTTTTACTAGGAATTTATCTTTGTAAGATAACTTTCGCCAATTAATGTCTTTTAAATACATATGTATGTGTGCATGTGTACAGTTAGCTCTCCAACACACACAGAGGCAAATATAATTAATTAAAAAAAAAAAAAATTAGCTCTAGCAAGTAAACTCAATATTATCCTAAACCCTTGACAAAATCCTTAGAAACAGTGTGGAAACAGTACTTGACTTCAGGAAACTCAAGTTTGATCATAGGGGAAAAATACTTGATCAAGGCTATACATAACATATTACTGTCCTATAAAATAATTTTAGTTTTATTCAATATAGAAATCCTCCCTACAATTCATGGTTGTGTTAGGTGTAACACTTGCCTGAATCTATTTTGTTTACTGGCTACAGCTGAAGAAGATTAAATATTGTACTATGGAAAACCAGAATATAATTCATTATTCATTGTTAATATCACTAAGCCCATAAAAATATCAGTCAGTTATCAATCACTACCCATTTTTAATCATAGCTAGTAATTATGATATAACTTCCCATACATAATTCCTAAGACATGCATGAGTCAAAATTCATTTAGAAATAACCAAATTTATATCTGCTTTGTAAAGAAATAACACTTTTTTTGCAAGGGAAATGTAAACACAACTAGACCTATGTTACATATTTCTCTTTAAAAGTTCTCTTAGATTTTACTGTGCAAGAAGTCAGAACCTCAGATGTAATCATTTAATCCAAATACATTCTTGTTTACACTGGACTATAATAAATATACACAACAATATTATGCCTGTACTACAAATGCACCCAGGTCAGTGTATTAATGAGTTACTACATTAGTCCCTGAATCAATCAAGAGGAGATTACACAGAAGACTGTTGTAAACACTGTGACTGGAAAATTTATTTGACAGGAATTTCACCATGTCAGGTAAGAAGCAATTAATATATCAAAACAATTAAAGTCTGATGCAAGTTCCAGAGCTACATTGCAAAATCAAAATCTATAATATGTTGGTTTACAGTAAATTATCCTTTGAGAGTTCCTAGCCAAAATAATACTCATCTCCTTCAAAAATCTAATGTTCTAATAAGGAAATAAGAATGACAGAAAATTCTGATTTTTAAACATAGCTTTAAGAATAAAAATTCAATGTCAATGGGCAGCATACCACTCAAAGAGCAATCACAAAATAAGATTTAAAAAATAAAAAAAAAAATCCTTGAAACATCTATAATCCATTTTTTTTCTGGAGGTAAGTCAATTTATTGAGGGAAATTCTACTGCATGCAATCCTAAATCTATAAGTGATCCAACAACTTATCCTTCTAAACTAAGACAGGTACTTGTGCAGGGTTTGCCTTCAAACTTCCAAATTATTTTGCTTTTTCTAGCTATTTCACATTAATACTTTCCATGAACTTCTGTTTTGTGATTCTGAGGTGAACTTCCTATCCTACCACAAAGGATTCATTTTCATAAGAACTTAAACATGTATGCGACTTTAAATATGGGTCATTTCAAGCATAGTTTTGCCAAGGCACATCTGTCTCATGCTTGTCTCATAGCTGTGCTTTAAGAATCTTAAATAACTGCATCTAATTAGACAAATTCGAACACAATGGAAAACAGAGAAATATGCACAAATGTACTTTCTAGAGTATTATTTTACCAACTTAGTTTCTTAGTTAGGCTGTGGTGAGCAGCAAAAAAGGTTTCACATACATATTAGATTTTGTAAAGAACATCCACATTTTAAATGTTCATTTATTGCAACTGATAGATCAAAAGATAATCAAATTCCTTCAGCATTTGCACTGGACACCAAAGAATATTACATAATTCACATGCCTAAAAAGCTCATGTGGATTGTTAAATAAAATGCTGCTAAGATTAATATGAAATTATTCATGAAATTATTCATGAATCATATGACAGAGAAAAACTACCTTGTAAAATGTTAAATTAAAAACATTATATAAATATATTTTTAAAATGTCTTAATCTTCAGATACAAATAGCCAAAAGATAAAAAGGACAAAATTCATAATGTAAACAATGACTTATGATTTATATACTTAACCCTCCAAGTTTAAAAACAGCAGTGCTACAGGTCAGTTGGCTTTTCTGGTCTATCAGTTTCCAGGGAACTCTCTTGAACAATAATTAAGGCATCCTGATGAGTTTTCACTGAAAGTAAGAAAACTCAACAGAGAAAACACATTGTGCTCACACCCCATTCTAGAGAGACCTTTCTCACTTTAAGTAATATAGGCAAGTAATTTGTTAAGTAATTAGGCAAGTAACATCTTTGTTAGATGTTATCACTATGTTTTTATAAGCCACTTACCAGTGTGGTAAAGATATAGTGATAGTATTCTGTCATCATTCCCATAGCTAAAGCCTTGAAAAAAAAAATAAACAAAAGATTAATTTTTTTCTGAGGCCACATAATACATTTTTATGACACTTACATGGCAAATGAAAAGCTGCAAAAGAACACTACTGGGATCAAGCTATAGGGTTGGAATTGTGCTAAAATTAGGTCAATCAAGTAATTTCATAGCAGTTAGAGAAGATTACTGACTATTAAAGGAATTTATGAACCAGGTCTTCTGATAGAAAGAATATTATTAGACTGTTTAGTGCAATATATGTGAAAGAGGCTTGTATTTTTACATACTAATGGATACACTAAGTTACCACACAAAATTTGAGTTGGCAATATTTTCATTCATTATTGAACCCTTCCCTTAAAATGAATAACCTAATAGGAGTTTTCTTTTTCTATTTTGATGAACCCTTCTATGCATTTAAAAGAAGGACCCACTCTTATATTATACATGTGTACATTTTTCTAACTATGGAAGAAAATTTACTTGAGTCAAATTTTGAGCAGCCAGATGCATACTACTTAAATAAAAATGAAAAACAAATATTAATATTATTACTCTACAAATTCAGATAGCTATCAAGTACCTTCATGTGGTCAACTGTGCATTTTAAATTATCATGTTTTTCTCTTAAATGCACAAGAACAAATATTTGTAGACAAAATGTTAAAGCACTGAATTCTGTCTTTTCGCTCTTATTCATTAAGGGCACTTTCAGCTGAAAAGCATGTAATCTTCATGTTCTACACAAAAGTTGCCTTAGATTAGTGCAATTTGTTCAATCATTTTAGTGTTTAAAGTGATTTTGACCTAATTTTAGCACTATAAAAAAACTACAGAAGTAAGCAATATTTTCTTCCTTTGCAGTAATTAACAATGGAATTTTTTCCCAAGTCACTGCCAGATGCATCTCCTTAAAACAGTGGAGGTCAAAATTAAGCAATTCTAACAATACCAGAATTTGTATACAAAAGAATTATCAGTGTTCTGAGGGCTGCAGGAGCCTTTTTACTTGTGACATTTTCTGAAAACTAAGTAACTGAATAGTCTATATTTTCTTTTCCAAAGAAAAAAATCTAAAATTAATCCAAATATCAGCTGCAGATCAGACTTTGTAATATTTTAATCAAGATTTTGATAAAAAAACACACCATTTTCCCAAAAAATGCCTATACTTGAGTATTTAGAATGAGGGTATATTTTTCCAACAGCAATTTAAGTTCTCTTAAACTCAGGAAAACCATATTCCCATGAGAAATATTACAACTTCATTAGGAACTCTACAACTACAAATGATGTTAGCTTAAGAATATTTTTTTGTTTTGTTTCGAAATAAAACCAAAGTTTCTTCCTCTCTATATGTGAGACATTTGCAGTTACCTATATTGTAACTGTTTATATATAGTCAGGTCTTTCATATCTCAAAGAATCCCAGAAAACACATTCTACACATGTTCCTCATTCTGCTCCATGACATTGCTATCTCTTTTACAGGTCCTTCTCCCTTCTCATTGATCTCCTCTCTAAAGACCTAACTTCTTTTTCTTCTTCAAACATTGTAATTTCTCTCATTAATGCAGTGCTTTCCTAACCTTTCAAATCATGTCAGCTTTCCCTGGTTGCCTAGTGACGTGGTTACCACTGAGATTTGCCTTAATTTAATTATGCTTGTCTTGCTGATGGGATTTTTTTTTTCCTTTTCATGATGTATTTTTGGCCAATATACAGGAGTTGACATTTCACTGGCCTCTCAAGGTACTTTGTTTTCTTTATTTTCCGCTTGTGTTCTCTTCCATCAACTTCACTGTTAATCTTTCCAATCATCCTTCCATTAGCACAAAAAAAAAAAAAAAAAAAAAACAAACCAAAAAAACCCCCCAAAAAACAAAACCAACCTATATTTCAGAAATGAATACATATATTTTTAACTTATAAAATCACTTATAAACACTGTATTTGGACTATTATCATTAAATAATAAAGTCTTAACATCCTTTGTGTCAATTTTGACATCAAGAGCTCACATTCAGCTTCAGAATTACAAATTTTAGACATATTTAAAGCATCAGAGTATTTGAGTTGAATGGAAATGTATAAAGTATAAATGGAATCCATATAAAGATTTAAACACTTCTGAAAGAATTTTTCCTGTATCTTCCTTCTGTAATTTTCAGGATGAGCAGAGTAGTTTGATAAAACAGTTTATAATCTGATTTAAAGAAGCTGAGTGCTCTCTCTTGGGTCCTGGGACATCATTAAAAATACAATGCTTGTAATTTTACTCCCCTTTCCCTCTAGTCATATGTTTTTCACAATGTAGTATACTGTGAAATAAAAGCTTCCTTTCACCTAAAAAGTGCTAGGTACAGTGTAAGTTATTGTTAGTATTACAGCTTAATATTGCCATCAACACATTTTCCATCTGTTTCTTTAAAGCTTTAAAATAATCAAATGAACATTTTATGATTTGGACTAAACAATTAGAATAACTCAGCTGGCCCATGGAGCAAAAACCCACAGAAAAGAATTAAAATTACCAGGAATTAATAAAGCCTTTTCATTTAATGAACAACAAAGCAAAGAAATTCTAGCATACACATATGCTTACTTGCACTTTGAATCGTACCTGAAATAATACTATAATTACCTCTAATGAGGCACATATTTCCAACTCTTAAATGCATTTTGTTTTTAACTGAAACCATAAAGTTTGCTAGCAAGCATAATATAAACATGAATTAGAGGAACTAAAAGCTGTGCATTAGAAATATAGATTATTATTTTAGTTTAGGTATTCTTTATATCCTCCTTATTGCAAGCCATAGTTCAGTTAAAAAACTGTGAGGAAGATAGTCTCTGAGCTTAAGAAATCCCAGTCTTTGGAGATAGCTCATTAAACTAAAGATACACAACATCTTGTCTCCTATGCCTACTTCAGGGTTACAGTTAGCTTTTTTTATGAGACAAATCCTTTGTATACTGCTATATTGCCATCTTCTCTTGGAAAACATCACTGGAATCTGCCTCTGCAATAAAAAGCCAGCTAAGTATTTGTAATTCTGCTGTATCTCACCTACTTCATCTTACTTGCACAAAACATTTTCAAAGAACCTATTCCAATGTATTTAGGTGTTTTGCAGTCCTAATAGTGGCACAGAGAGAGTACGGCTCTAAGATACCACTTACCGCTGTCCTCTCAGTGGAAGACATTAATGTGGTCTGTTGGTAACATAGGATTCAGCTATTACCCTCTGATTAAATATACTCAACTTAGAGGCTTCAAGTAAAAAATAAATACATAAATTAAGCTCTGTTACACAAAATAGCACTAAGCAAACATTTAAAAACCTGCTTAAAACAACAATTCTTCAAAGTATCAGTTCTTCAGAGTTGACTGATATACTTCTCACCCTGAATACGACTGATTAATCTGTTTCTTTATAGAAGAATAATTAAACAACCTACCATTTGTGTCACCAATAAAATTATCTCTGGAATCCTCAGCTGATTTTCAGTTAGGGCTCAGTAAAACTGACATACAATTCCCCTGCTTGTTAAATGCCATTAGGTCTGGATAATACTTTTATTAATTAGGGATGAAAAAGATTAGGCCCTCTGAAGCTAAATGAGGATTACCTGTTTCAAGATGCCTGCTGCCATTTCATGGCTGCAGTCAAAGATTACATGGAATTCTTTGCCTCTTTTCATCTCCTTTAGCAATGGCTTTGCATCTTTTGTGTCGGCTGGTAACTGACGGATTTTCAGTCTTAGGTTGTATCGTGATGGAGCCTTGATGAGCTCTTGTAATCGAATAAGACCTTAAAGAAAACAGGAGTCAAGAGGAAAGAAAACTATCAAAACACGAACCTGAACTGCTAGCAGAAAAACATACTGTAAGCATTCAAAGTTTCCTGAATTTTCCTCCCTTCTCAATATATTGCAACTGATACACAAAAATGACATTAAAAAGAAGAATGAAGTATCTGCACTCCCAACACTTTATCACAAATCTCTTTTTCCTTAATATTAACAGACAGTATGCAGCCCAGTTAGAATTACCTTAAAACAGACAAATCTTCCTCTAGCCTTCTCAGGCAACTATGACATTCCTCTTCAGAAAATGTATGTAATTATTCTATTTCAATTAAAGCAATATTCCAGAGTAATAGTTTTCAATCAATCTGGCTAGTCTCCCAAATAATCCATCAGGTTTCCATACAGAGTTGTAAATCATTTCAGCCCTGTAGAACACTCTCACATAATTCTGTTCTCCTATTTCTATACTGAACCCCTTTTCACAAGCAGGAAGAGACAAAAGCAGCTTTACTGTGCGTTTTGGAATCTGACTCCAGAACAAAACTTATTATGCTTGTGCAAATGATTTTGAAATTAATTCAATAGTGCAAGACATTAGTGTGATTCATGAAGTTTGAGTTTTCTATACAAGTACTGAGTATTTTTAATATATGAAGGGTTAAAAGAAAACCTCATTGCTCTTTCTTGGCTGCAAACAGTTGTTTCAAAGTGTTGTTTACTTAAAAGGGTAAAGTTCCTAATTTGTATGTTTTATTCATGTTTTCAGGTGTTACATAAATCACCTTTGTTACATCCATGGAGACATGATGGGCAGTTAAGTTGGCAAGGAACTTTAAGGTGAGATGGAAAGAGAGGGGGAAAGGATCTGTCCCCATTTCTTGCACCAGTAAAATACAGTTTTGGTCTTTTACTCTAGGTCCAATTTTTGTTACTGAATGGCAAGAAGTGTTTTGTGGCCTACAGGAGCTTTTGAAGTAAATGTCTTTCGATACTGTTATGAATTAAACATGTACTTTATGGCTGACCAAAAAAACACAAAAAAACTTGCAGCAGGTGAAAACCAAGAATTCCAAAATTTCCAAGTTTTGTTCTATTCCAGACCATTACCCAAGAAAATGCGTTCTTCAGTATCATAACTGGGCCACTCAGGAATTAAAAACAGAAAGTCATACTCTTTATAAATCTTGTCATTATTGGGCTACCTCAGAGAAAGACAAAATCCCACCAAAGTTTGAAATGGAAGATTTACAGATGCAGGAACTAATACCAGAACAATTAAAAACTGACAAGGAGAATACTATGATAAGTACAGTGTCTGCCTGCTAGATTACCTGCCTATCTGAGAGAGATCCAACAACCAACAAACATAGTACCACATAATGAAGGCAGTACAAAAGGTGGGAAGCTACCAGAGAAACCCAAGTATGAGAATGTGGGGAAGAAAATATGTGAATGCACACCTCTTTAGTGCACTGGCTGGACCACAGTGCTGAGGCAGTACAGATGTGCATGTAAGAAAATGAAGGAGGATTTATGCTTTCAATAACTGTCAGGACACAATTAGCAACCCATGAGATTCCTCAAAACACATATTAAGATCTGAAACATGAACAAATTCCAGGTGTTCCAAAACTGTTTTTTCTCCTGTGCTCATCACTGTGAACTTAAAAGCAACGTTAAACTTTTAATGTATGGTATTGTTGTTCATAGCTTTTATGAGTAGCAGCATATTTAATTTTAGTAAGAGTTACAGTTAACACATACTTCCATTTCTAAGATTGTACACATATATTTCATCATGTTTCCAACCACCAGCATTTATAAAGTACAGATGGATGACGGCAGGGCACAAAACATGTTCCAGTCTACTAAATGTTTGACTTCCATAGTCCACCTGACCACCCACTATAAGGAATAAATCCTTTACTGACATATGTTCAACAGTTGCCAGCTTTCTAGGCTCTGAACAGAATTATTTTGGAAAACAAAACCCCCTCACTTACAAGGGAGTAAGGACATGCCACTCTGTGAAGAGTGTGGGGTCCGACCTTGAAGGTGTGTCACAGATGGCAAGTACCACTGCCACAGTCACCCTACAGCTCCTTGCTGCAGAGAAGCACCTCACAGAACAAAATAAGTCAGATAGTGCTGAGCATGTCTTTCTCCAGTACTTTTTAGATTTCTGGTAAAGCAGTGGGAAGCAGCATTTCTTCATTCAGGCATTAGTGGGAACTGAGAGTAAGCAAATTCTTTCCAGGACTAAATCACACTTCAAAAGATGTCTCTTTCAAATACAAATCAAAGGCTGAAATTTTCCTTCTGTTTCTACCATTTAGGATGCAGCATTTGTTTTGTAAAGTATGCAAAGAATAGATTAGTTTTACTGGAAAATAAACCCCACCAAATTAATTTCCTGAAGAAAAATGGCATAATTTTTCTGGTAGGGGAAAAAAACCAAACCAAACCAAAACAAAACAAAAAAACCAACAAAGCAACAACGAAAAAAAAAGCCCCAGAAAATAAACAAACAACAACAAAAAAATCAAAACTCCACCATGCACAAGTCAAAACCAAACAGCATTCTTTTTACCTTTTTCCCTCTGTTATGCCTGGATGAAAGCACAGTTGGTTCCACCCAGTGCTAAGCCAACCTGAACAGCAGTGACAAAATCTCCAGAGCACCAAAGGGAGACACAAGACACTGCTCAGGAGGGAGACATCCTCCTTGAGAGAGGGAGCTCCTTTCTACAGCACAGCTCCACTGACAGGGAGGCAGATGAGGCTATGGGTGCTGGGACACCCTGAGGGACCATGGCCCGAAAGAAGGGGAAAAACTATTACACACAAGGCAACGGAGACCATTACACCAGACTCTGAGCCCGTTGCTTTCCCAGTCACCTCCCAGGGCAAACGTCAATGGACTGGATGCAATCTGTGGTGAAAATACAAGACATTCCCTTTCTTCCTAAGGAAGAAAATATTTATGTAGTTTTGTCCTTCTTTTATTACTGTCTGTTGTCTCACATTAGAGAAAATGTATAGCCTGGTTATACAGGATTAAAGAAACAAGCTGTCACGTACTGAGAAATAAAAGTTTCTGAACCACCAATGGAGTTTCAAAAGGACATGCATGTAGCTCATCAGAAGAAGAGATACTAGAACCTCCAACGAAGGGAGGAACATAATTCAAGAACTAGAAGGACAAAAGCTAAGGATAAAACAAGTCCTTCCTTCACCATGATTTTGAGGAGACAGTCATCTAGAATATTTTTAAAATAACTGATTTACAATATAAAATGAGTTAAAGACCTCAGATGAAAAACTGACCTCTTCTTTTATCAGGATTTACAGGATCCCAGTGGAAAGGAAAAAAAACACACACACACCAAAAAACCAAACCAACAAAAACCCAAACACAACACAACCTTTTATGCAGACAAGCTCCTAAAAAAATCTACTTTACAACAGTATAGAAATAGCTGCATTTTGGGAATGTACTTCCTGCAGTTTCTTTCACCAGAGACACCTTTTTCCTGTCCCTTTAAACTCTCAATTCCCTCTTTTAGCAGCCACTGTGATAGAGCCTTACCTCTGAATGGCTGGGAAGAACGTGGTGTGAGTAACTCTTTTCAGAAGCTGCCATCAATTCATCTTTAAGGAGAATCCTGAAGGAGCAGTTTGTGAGCTCTCCAGCTGGCATCTTCCTCCAAAGAGATCAATCACATTACCTCCTTGACATGTTCAACTTCAACCAGTCCAGGAAGCAAGAGCCCTACCTTTGTTTTAAAACCTGTGTCTCCAGCTCAGCAGGCTTGTGGGCCATTGCTATGCCACCTGGCCTGCTCACCAAACTATTTATCATTTCCATTAATGCTGCCTTTGTGCTGCACAGGAAGAATGCAGGCAAATGCACTTTGCAATAGGCTGAACACATGAACCTTTTTCTATATGAAAACACTAATGCTCTTTTAAAGGCTATTCCTATCTTTACAACATCAAAAATGTCAAAAAATAATGATATATTGCTTTGTAGATCTAGCAGAACAGCTTCCCTATTTTTAGCAAGATGTTTTCTCTCAAACCTCTCTGAAGTCTTCTCTTCCCTGACAGTCCCCTGCCCAGTTTTTTCTGGTTACGTCTCAGAAAAATCTCATTGTGTATTAAGCTTTGAAAGGAATATGGATAGAAGGCAGGAGAATGCCACTTTATTGTGCACTGATGAATGCTTCACATCAACTGGAACAGTTCATTACTATAAAATGATTTGCAGATATTGAACATTGTGACCAGATTACTCATGAACTCTAAAGATTAGTGTTATTATCCTCAACTAAAAAAAAAAACAAAAAAAACCCACCACACTTCTAATGAAAGGGTTAAAAAGATATTACACTTGATAGCAGGGGGTTTTGAACAGTGGGCTGTTCTGTGTTCTTTATGCTGTTATATCCAATACAGCAACACCATAAAGAAAAATACAGAGAAAATAGAGATGAAGGGAAAAGACAGCTTGAAGGACTTTTCATATTTACTCAAATAAAACTTTCTTACTACATTAAGATCATTTCACTCAATTACAGCAGTGTAAAGCATCCTTAAAATGATTGTCAATTATATTTAAACCCATTTAAATACAGTAGCACTGGTATGAAGTTATTTTAATGGAAGATTTGAAATATGGAATCCAGAAAAAAAAAAAAATTGTCTTCCTGTAAACACAATTACTGTAGCTTTTTACTAGTAGCTTTAGAGCCAAACATTTTAGTAGGATTTTTCAGTCTTGTAGTTAAAACATTGGAGAGCAATCAGAATACTATATGTGTATGTATGGGGGGTTTTTTTACAAATATGAACACATTAGAATTTGATGCCATTTGAAACCTGCAATAGTTAAAATGGACCATGACTAGTGGCAGTGACATGAAGAAGCGTTCAAAGATATTATGTTAACTTTTTTTTCTACTTGTCTTCATTTCTACCAGGGAAAGGGTAGTACTGTATCAGCAAAAAGAACAAAAAGTGTCTGGTAACTGACCTCAGTAGTATTTTTGCAAATGAAAAATCTATTTAACAAGCCCTTTGTCAAGAATATAGCTGTGCCATTCAAAATTTCTTCAGCTGGAAATTAAAATTAGATTCATTTGGGCAAGCCAATATACAAGAGTCACCCATGATAACAGTAGCATTTGCTCAAATGAATTCTGGAGGTGTTTGTATGACACAATTTCCTTCTGGAGGAAATAGTGCAGATGTATAGAGGCTGCATAATGTCAAGCTACCTGTAACTATGTGCTTATCTCCTTATCAAAGTATAAGGTAGTGACCTACTTCCCTAACTCTTCTTCAGAAATGCAGAAATACTGTTTATAAATCAGAACATCCTGAGACTATGTTGACATGTTCTATCATACATTAAGGAATTAATTCCAAGCTCCCCATTGCCCATATGTGACCTTTCAGCTATACAAACACATCAAAAGAAATTACAGTTCAGCAGATTATGCTGTTAGGAAAAAAAATTTTAAAAAAGGATCATCACGTTGGTTTTTTTGGGGGGAAGGGGAAGGATTGGAGGTTTTTTGAGGAAACATAGTTATTTTGAGCACAGCACTAAATAAAAAGTTTTAGTAATCCTGAAAGGTCAGTTCTGGATCTCTTGAGTATGAGAGGAAAAATAAAAGTTACATTATTTCCTACTAAAAATATTTTTCAATAACTAGCTATTGAATGGTAGTCATGCCAGTAACCAGAGAAAAATTTTCAGATTAGGTAACTAGTTTTCTCCTGATATTTTTTTTCTGAAATTACAGAATAAAATAGAATCATAAAATAATTAAGTTTGGAAAAGACCTTTCAGATCACATATTCCAAACTTTGACCAAAAACCACCATGCCATCTGAACCATTGCACTAAATTCTGTGCCCAGTCATTTCTTTGAACATTTCTAGGGACAGTCACTCCACCACTTCCCTGAGCAGTCTGTTCCAATTCTTAATCACCTTTTCAGTGAAGGGTTCTTCTTCCTCATGTCCAACCTTAACCTCTTCTGCTGCAGCTTGAGGCCATGTCCTCTTGTTCTGTCACTAGGACAAGGTTGAGAGAAGAGGCTGATTCCCTTCCTGCTACAACCTCCTTGCAGCTAGTGGAAGAGAACAATAAGGTCCCCTGTGAGCCTCCTTTTCTCTGATCCAAACAGCTCCCCAGCTCCCTCAGTCTCTCCTCATATGATTTATTCTCTGGATCCTTCACTGCTTCATTGCCTTTCTCTGGACATGCTCCAGGCACCTCACTGACTATCCTGTAGTGAGGGGATAGAACTGGACACAGTACTTGGGAGTAGTTTCACCAGTGCTGAGTACAAGGGAAGGACCACTGCCCTAGTCCTGCTGGCCACATGGTTTCTGAAACAAACCACAATGCCATTGGCCTTCTTGGTCACATGGGTACACTGCTGGCTCATTTTCATCCGGCTGTCAACCAGCACACCCAGGTTCTTTTACACTGGGCCACTTTCCAGCCACTCTTCCCCCAGCCTGTAGCACTGGGCTGTTGTGACGGAAATGCAGGACCTGGCATTCCATTTTATTAAACTTTATACTATTGGCCTTGGACCATCAGTCCAACCCTTCCAGATCCCTCTACCTGGCCTTCCTGACGTCCAGCAGATCAAAACTCCCATCCAACTTACTGTCATCTGAAAACTTAGTAAGGATACACTTGATCCACTTGTCTAGAACATTAATAAAAGTATTAAAGAGAGATGGCCCCAATACTGAGCCTTGTGGAACCCCCCCCTAGTGACTAACTGCCAGCTGGACATTGCACCATTCACCAGCACTCTCTGGGCCTGGCCATCCCAGACAGTTTCTAACCCAACGTTGAGTGCCCCTGTCCAAGCCATGGGATGCCAGCGTCTCCAGAAGAACGTTGCGGGTGACAGTATCAAAAGCTTTACTGAATTCCAAGTGGACTACATCCACAGCCTTTCCCTCATCCTTAAGCAGGTCGCCTGGTCATAAAAAAGATCAGACTGGTCAAGCAGGACCTGCCTTTCCTAAACCCCCGCAGACAGAGCCTGATCCTTGTCCTGTATATTCTGTGTGATGGCACTCAAGATGATCTGTTATCTGTTTCATAACCTTCTCTGGCACCAAGGTCAGGGTGGTAGACCTGTAGTTCCCCATATTCTCCTTTGAACCATTCTTGCATATGGGTATCATGTTTGCTAACCTCCAATCATCTGGGACTACTCCAGTTAACCACAACTGACGATAAATGATGGAGAGTGGCTTAGTGAGCTTTTCTGCCAGCTCCCTCAGTATCCTCAGGTAGATTCCATCTGGCCCCACAGACTTTGGTCTAGGTGGCACAGCATGTTCTCATAGTACTTATTGTCTGGACTGGACTGAGACAATCTTCTGCTCCAGATAAAAAACTTCACTATAGAACAATGGCATTGATGCCAGCAATCCATTTACTGACTTAATAGTCTGCTTAAACAAGATTTCTAGGACTAAGAACTATGCCTCTCTCTAAACCTCTCCATAATTGTGGCTATGATGCAGTCTCCCAACATTCATCTTCCTGTCATGGTGACATTTTGGAGGTGTGCTGTTTTGGGACACACACATCCAGGCATTTATCAAGACAATCAGTTTTGTATGACTACCTGTGGGAAGGAGGGGTCTATTTGACTCTTTTTGATCACAAAATTTGCCCTGAACTTTAAACTTTTAGTGTCAGAGAGATAATACCTCATTCACTTTCACATCCACAATTTTGGATTCAGCTGCCTGCTTAGGTATAGGAATTACCACCTTCTGGGCACATTAGGAGAGGAAGCCCAGTTCCCAGACCAAGTGATCCTTACTTTGTACATGAATGGAAGGAGATGATGCAAGACCATTTATCTACAGCAGCCTTGGATGGTCAGTCACATAAACAAAGTAGACTTCGTTGGGAAACCAAGAACCAAAAGTGATTATACAAATGGTATGAATATCTGTCACCAGACTGAGGAGACTATTCTTTCACTCCTTGAACTGCACTTCCAAAGAACGATGCTGATATAACCAGTGGTGTACTTAAGGATGACTTAGAGCACAGTAATACTAATATCTGAGAAAACAAACAAACAAAACAGAACTGTATTTTTAATTAGACAAGTGCGTGCATGTTTGTATATGTATTTGATATGCAAACCTCATTATTAAGAAAGCTATATGTGTCCAGACTAAACCATAAAACAATAAAAAAACACCAAACCCAAAAGCAAACAAACAAAAAAAATAAAACAACAATAAAAAACACCAACCCAAAAGCAAACAAAAAAAAAAAAAAAAGGGGGAAAAAAACCACTCAACCCCCTTGGGTTTTTTAGAATATAAAAAAGATGTTAATATTTGAGTTGAGACTACTAATACAAATATAAAAGTACATAGAAGAGATTGGCCTTTGTGTTAAAAAAACAAAACCACTGAAAAAGAAAACCATAACTCCAGGTTTAACTCCACAGACAGTCAAGATTTCTATTCTGATACTATGCATCACTTAATTTTTCTGTGTCTGGGGTCTTATCATCTGAATGTTAAATCAATTTTACTGCTGTTTCAGCATAACCAGCTGTAATTGAAGAGCAAGGCAATAATCAGCTTTATTGTCTTCCTTAAATATGCTAAGCAAGCACGTCAGAGGATGAGTGTGAACATCTTTTATAGTTTGTTGAAAATAGCCAATTCCAATTCAGCTTATTTCCAGTAACAATTCTTTTCTAATAATGGCTTTGCAGCAGTGCAGTGAAGGAAAAAAAAAAAAAAAAAAAAAAGGAAAAAAGCCTCTACTCCATCCCACACAGTTTCAGGAGAGAGAATCAATGTGTTGTTAAAGTTCAGAAAAGATTTTCAGTTCATGGAAAAGTTTTGAACTTGAAGATCACCATACTAAGATGGAGAAAATTTTTCTTCATACCAGCTGAGTACTTGGCAGCTACAGCATATAGCAGCTAGAAAAAAAGTAAAACTAAGAACCAAAGTCCTCTCCATCCTTCCCTCACCATTGCACCTAGAGTGTGAAAACGTAAGAAAAAATAACATAATTGAAGAAAATGTTGAAAATTATCATTATGCCTTATTAATATATTAGATTTTTCATGTTTTTCTACTCTCCAACTATATTTTACATTCACATATATTATTGTATGCCTGATTTTAAATGCTGTTGTTATTCTGTTTTCTGAACATGTTTTTTGAACATTTTTATACAGTTTTATCATTAATTCAGTATGATTATGGTGATAGCAATGAGAATTCTCATAATTGTATGAAATGTTTACTATAATTGTGAATGTTTCTACAAATGCTGCAACCTGTCTGAATTGGGGATTAATTGATAAGGCAGAAATTTGAAATTCTCAAGAATAACTTCATTTAACATCCTGTGCTAAGCTAGCATATTGCTTTGTATCACTGATAAAATTTATATACAAATTCATTTATTTTCAGAAAAAGTACTCCAGAACCCTGCTTATATCAATTTGTTCTGTTGATATATAAAAGTATCAATATATTGATATCTATGTATGTGCAGTATGATTTTAAAGCCCTATCATCTAATTAGTCATGTATTCATTTTTATTTTTATAATTTTCTGAGATTCATGAACTTATTTACAGTTTGTCTAGTCTATTTTATTTAGCACAGGGATTCGAGCATGCATTTGAAATTAAGTTACTGTTTTGAGACCAATTAAATCCATTAGGACATGTAGCTGATGAACATATTGCCATTTTTCCACTTTTCTTTTTTAAAAACAATTGACTGTAGCAAATCTGTAAATCTGAAAGGACTTAATTAGTATCCAGGGACAGTTTAATAGTATTTAATTAACAAAGAGACCATAAATTACTTTAAAGGGAAAAAAAAGTAACCAATCTCTCATTACATCATTATAGCAGCTCTTTGGGTTGGTTTTTTGGGGGGTTGCTGGCTTTTTGTTTGTTTGCTTGTGTTAAATATGAAATCCTAGTCAAAAGGAATATACTTTGCCATTTACAATGATCACAAGAAACCATATTTATCTTCAGACAAGTAAAAAAGTGGTTTAGAGCCTCATTATATTTTTTTGATCTGTACAACGGATGGACTACAGGAAAAAAAGTCTTGAGAGGTTAAATAAAGAAAGGGAAACTAAATCACAGAAGGAAGCAGAAAGTAGACATTAATGGGAAAAGAAAAAAATAGTGAATGCAGGACTATTAAAACAGAGATTCACAAAAAGGGACTCATATATATTTTCTTCTCCAAAAGAAAAGACTCATATACTTAGTGCCACAATACTTATTCCATAAAATATTATCATCACAGAAGGCTTTATTATAATATTAAAACCTTTGCCTATTCTATATTAATTTTTATTTCTGTTACCATATCTCCACTGTAAAAGGCTGCATCTCTTCTTACTGAGACAAAATAGAATTAACCTTTGTAGTTTAGTCATCTACTTCATCTTATTTGTACAGTCTTGACTGTATTCAACCTGACCTTTGCTCACTCCACTATTATTGATCATATTCTTCTAGAAGAATCTCTGCACCTATTTCAGCATGACACAACCTGCATTTTCTCTTGTGCCAATTTATCTTGCATTCTTCATAACAGACTTCTGAACATGAGGTAGGTTTGTTCAACACAGAACAACCCAGCATTGTTAGGTTCAGATTGGTGTGAGGACAAATAACCGGACTCCATAGTTTAGTTGTCTCTGATTCAGCCATTTCTGCATCATAAAGCTTGGGGAGGGGTCTAGTGGCTACCCATAGTACATTAAAGGCAACTTATGTCTTTTCTCAAATTAGTAGTGAGATGTACAGCTTCTCTTCTACTGAGAATGCTTTAAGGTACGAGACAGCACACTAATGGCTGTTCTTATTGGTAATCAATTAGATTATTGCAAATGAGGACTGGAATTCCAAATTTTCTCCATTTCAAACTGGGCTCTAAACAAGGACTGACTTCCTCTACATCACCTTCATATCACAGAATCTCAGATCAAAGGGATCTTAGAGAGCATATAGTTCCAATCCACTCCCATTGCAGGCAGGGACACCTCATATTAATATTGTGAAGGCAGCTACACTAAGGATTGAAAGATGGAAAAAAAAAACCCCAAAAACCAAAAACAAAACCAACCAAACAAACAAACAAAAAAAAACCCCAACAAACAAAACCCAAACCACTAAGGAAGACTGCAGCTGCACTCACGTAGTAGCAGGAAAATGCTGTCTATCACTCACAGTCTTCATACAAGATAGGGGCATGGGGGATTGCATGCAGTTGGACACAATGGTGCTGTCAAGAGGCAGCTGAAGTGTGCACTTGAAGTATCAGTCTCCAGTGTACCTCTGCAAATGACACTAGAGTTAACAGGGGCTTTTACTGACTGCAGAGTGTCAAATAATCACACAGGTTTTTTCCATTTGTGTTTACTCAAGAAGATACATCCCATACTGAAGGAATAAAGGACATGGACACAATTATTTTTAGAATGCTTTGAAGTGTGTGAGGTATTAGTCCTTTATTGTGATAAAACTAACAATTCCTTAGAGAAGTCATGAAACTGAGCCCCAACAATTAAAGATAAAAAAACATATTAAAAGCACAAACAAACCTAATCAAAACATGCTTTCCCTCAGAGTAGACCTAGAATCTTCCAGGATTTTAGGATACGGGCAATTCCACATAATTTATTTGAGAAAAATCCTGACCTAGTTTATGCATGTTTTCTATGTTTTCTTCCTGTCTGTAATAAAAGTATCATCTGTCCTTTCATCTGTGTTTGTAAAGTAATAATAGAAATACATACAGCAAAATTGACACACCCTCGACCCCCTCCAAAAAATCAGTTTTAGCAATTAAATTATCACTGTAACTGCTATACCAGCATATTATTGTCCTGACCAGGATGTCCTTTGCAGAATTGCTCATTCAGATAAAGGAAATCTATAACACTAAAATCATCCTAAAATAAGGCATGTCTTATCATCCTAAATAACCTTTCAATAAAGGAACATAAAACGTGGGTGATTAAAAGAGAAACAAAGGAGAGAGAATTATCCATCCTACATTAGGGAATCACTGCTCAAATGGAAGAAACGGACATAAACGGGGATAAATGGTTTGTCTTCATTACCTTCCTTTAAATAGATTTGAAATTAGGTCTTAATGGCACAAGAAGTCACACAACACAGTATCTAAATTTTATTTGAAACTATCATATTCAGCTTCATCCCTAGGTTCACAACCAAATATTTGCTTTTCCCTATGGCAGCAGATAACCTGAGATAACCAGCTCAAGTAACTACTTCCTTTCTAAAGGTTTCTCTCCCCACACTTCTTGCCTCAAAACCCATCAGTTTGCAGTTGAACTATAACAGACACAAAATCTGCTTAAGATTGGCAGTTTCTCACAGCTAAGAATTGTTCCTCTATGTACTTCAAAGACAAGCAGTGCTGTGGAGTTCCCCACAGCTTCATCTGCTTTTGAAGTCTTGGAATTGTCCATCAGAGATATGTCCTGGGATAATTCTTTATGATTTTTAAATAAACTAAATATCTGAATCTCATTATTTATTTGGAAATTTATTTAAAATTTATTCAAAAAGAGCTTATGTTCTTTTTTTCTTCTGTGTTAATGATAGTCATGAATCAATCAAGTAGATCATAGTATATACAAGAAAAACAGCATTTCCATCTGCATTGGTATTTCCATTTACTTCTTATCTTCAAAATATACTTTATGAAATCAGGTCTAGCATAGCTGTTAACAACATGTCTTGGGATATGAAGTTTAGAGAGACCATTAAACATGGAATTTTCTTTTTTAGTGTTTTTTTTTTTTTTTTTTGGGGGGGGGGAAGCATTGTGGGTTTTTTGGTTTTTTAAGGGAAAGAATTGCTTGAAAATATTGGACAAAACAGTTTCAAAGTATCAAAACATATGAATTTTCACACTGAAAGGACTGTTTGAAAAAGTGACTTGTTTTGGAAAACATAATCTCCAAGTGATTTCAATCAGAGTGAAATATTTCCAATTCTGTAAACCTAAGTCAATAACTGTGTCACTGAACCAAAAATTACTTTTTTTTCAGTCATCATCAGATAGGAAGGGAGGGAGGGAAGCAAGGAACTCAGAAGGAAAAGAAAGAAAGAAAGAAAGAAAGAAAGAAAGAAAGAAAGAAAGAAAGAAAGAAAGAAAGAAAGAAAGA
>JAWWEV010000115.1:74061059-74073359 GCA_035583235.1 Hafferia zeledoni
AAGAAAGAAAGAAAAGAAAGAAAGAAAAGAAAGAAAGAAAAGAAAGAAAGAAAAGAAAGAAAGAAAAGAAAGAAAGAAAAGAAAGAAAGAAAAGAAAGAAAGAAAAGAAAGAAAGAGAGAGGCTATTTATTTAACCCTGTAAAACTAAACTTCAAATCAGAAGTTTGGTTACCCAATGCTTTTGGTTACATCAATCCTCAGACTTTTAGGGAGGCAACATTTAAGCTTCACTGCCTTTCATTTTTTTAAAATACATAAAATATAAACCAGTTATACAGGCTTTATACATTGCTGTCTCTGTTATCTCCTCACCTTTTGATATCAACACGTGTTTATTATCAGAGCTTGAACATTAAGCAGGTGTTCTGTCCTGCTGTAGTAACTGCTGTTTATTTAGCAGAGTTAGTCTTCCCTACAGGCAGCCTCACAGGTTTCCTGATCTTATTTTCTTTTATTTCAAATTTGGATAGATAGTAATATTATGTAAGGAGGACACTAATAGTCTTCTGATTCACTGAACCACGAGACAGATTTGAGGCTCACAATGCTTTTTTCCTGCTATTGATGGATCAACCAGCATGGAAGAAGTTAGCAATATTTCCATGATTAAATATTGTTTGGCTAAGTACCTTCCTTGTATCTTCCATTATAGTCAGAGTTTCCTCTTAACTAAGGTCTTAGTTCTGACCACCACTAGACCCCAAATGAAATTTAAGTTTTTCAGCATTTTGCAGAGATGTCATTATCAAGGCTAAACAGAAGGGGAAAATGAATTTTAAGGTGTCTAAGGGAAAGATAGCAGACTCATATGTTTCTGCTGGAAAGTCAGGAGTTCATTTTAATTTTTTTTAATTCATCTGCAAAACAAGCCTCCAAACTTCCTTTGGTTTCAATTACTACCAGCTAAAACCATGACTCTCTCTTCATTTCTATTTGAAAAAGCAGACAGTGAAATTCCAAACAAATATGGCATCTGTTTTCTAACTTAACCCTTGCCAGAAGCAGCACCAGAATTTAGGTCTTCTATTTCACTGGGCATACTAGTATATCTTTCAAGTTACCATAATTTTCTTCCAAGTTTAAATTTTAAACATAATCAAAAGACATAGCTGTTAACAACTGTTAAGACAGTGCAGAAAACATAGTTAGAGTGTGACTGATTTGACAACTGTGAGCTCAAACACACAGAATTTAGCAACTGAAGCATACTCATGAGGATATTTATGCTAATAAATCCACATTATTTGTTATACACTGCCTCACCAAAAGAAATTCTTGTAAAGTTAAGATTTCTTAAATTATGAAATATGAATAGTGACACCCCTCCTCCCTCTCTTTGTACATGTGAATATATCTGCTCATGGTTTAATGCTTTAGCCTTACCAGTGCTGTCATCATAAACAACAGTAACAGTTTTCCACTTGAAGAACTGCACAAGGTCAAGGATGGCACGGCTGAGTGAAGAGAAATCTGGATAGAGGCTGACATAGAAGGAGTCCTTGTTGTCTGACACCTGATGTTTCCAGCGGGTCTGGATATGTGGAACACCCAAAGCGTTGCAGATGGATTGCACAGCATTAGCTGAGGAGCTATGGGATGGTCCGAAGATGGCTGCCACCCCAAGGGAAAGCTGATCGCAGGCTGAAGAGGAGACAGAAGTCTGTCAATGATGAGAGGAAAGAAGGCAGTGTGCCAGAAGGTATTGCACAATTCATATTAAACAAAAGGCACTCCATGAACTATAACTGTATTACTGGCAGAGTTCTCTTCCTGAGCAACACTTTCATTTATACATGTCAACTTCAGAATACATTTCCAAGATTCCACTACAAACTAATACCAATATTTAACATCTAAATAGTGCTCAACTACATTTAATAAACACTTCTAAGTCAGTAGAAATCACAAAGGCCAGTAAATGTGTTTCTTTTATAAAGCACTGACAAGAAAAAGAAGTATACTTAGCTGCATCACACATTTGAAAAACGGTCATTAGGACAGTATTCTAATCTAGATTGTTTTACGTGTTAACTTCTTCCTCAATCAATCAACTGTATTTCTACTGAGATCCTAATTACTCAGAAATTTTACATGTTAGGTAATTTCTAGTTAATTATGGGGTATATGAATAATTTCATTGAAATAGAAATTTGAATTTCTCTATCTGAAAGGAGACATGTTGACTAGTAAAATTTAAAGGCCAACATTTTCCCTAAAATTAGATTGCTATCCACTAGTGAAAAAAATGAAGCATGCCTTCTTAAAAACTGGAAATACTCAGTTTTCTTGCACTTATATTAGTATGTAAAACTGGCCCTGAGAGACACTGACATGATACTGCTGCATTCAAGTGCTTAGCTTTCTACTTTCTGATACAGGCTGAACCCTACCTGTACTGTTCATTACTAGTTTCTGGTGCTTGTTGTCTCCCACAGCATTCTCCAGTATCATCTTGTGGAATATTAGTTAGGACACACCAAAAAGAATATAGGAAAAAATAGGCAATACCTAAGACCATGTGTTTCAGCCCATACCCTGCTCCTACGTTGTTCATTACCATGGGCATAACCTTTATGAGCATGCAGTTCTGAAAAACAATGGATTCTGTCTTCTAAGAAAACAACTTATTTGGTAGAGAGAAGTACTGAAAAGTATCTCCCAAATCCAAACCAGATGTGAGTATGGGGTTTGATTAATTAATACTGTTACTCCACCGTTAATGTCCCTGACAGCTGAGGAAACAAATCGTAGAAACACATCTTGCTGCATCCCTTTTCTCAGCAATTCAAAATTAATTCCTTTATTGTGCACATCCTTTTCAACTTGATGAAAATATTGGTAAATTTTTCAAGTGCATTCCAGAAACTATGCTGGCACACCTTTTTATTACCGTAGAACACCAGTGATTTAAATGAACCTCTGATAAACAGAGGATCTCCATTGCTATTCGGTGTGTTGCCTAAATGACTAGCTTGATAAAAAAACATTTATGCTAATATTGCCCTTCCTAAAAGTAATCAACAAGCTTTATGCAAATGTCAGTAAATGGGATCACTAACAACAGCAATAGCTACCAGATGGCTTTTCAATGGGCTTTTTTTTCTTCCCTGTTTCTGAGATTTGAATAATGAAATGCTTTCACACGTGATTTAATATAGCACTGGCTCTATCATGCGCATGCCAATTTTTCTAGCACATTGAGAAATATTTTGTTGCATTTGCATTATTCTTCACTTTAACAGTATCATGGGATATCATCTTGCCTTTAGGTTGTTCTTTCCTATAGTACATTTAACAAAACATTAATATTTCATCTATATTCAACTTCAACAGTATGTGTTACTAACAGGTCTAAACAGGCTATTTTTGATTCAGCGCCTGCCTGCTCACTAATGGACATAATAATGAACCACAGAAATGAGTCAAATGCTTAAACCGCATTGTTAAAGCTCTACTTTGAAGCCATCATAATAAAATGAGCCATTTTATGTTAACCTTTAGCCTTTCATTCTGAACTAAAGCATCTGTGAGCACAAATGTAGTTGTCTGTATTGTGAATTGATGAAGTAAAAAGCTATTAACATTGGAAGATTACACAGATTTTGATACAGCTTAACCAATCATAAGTAAAGAGTTGCATTTTTATCTAAGATGCAAGTGGGAGAAATGAATTTATACAATCTATTCAATATATCTAATCAATAGTATGTTGCCATTATAACTTCAGCTATTATAGTCCTACAAGAATTAGCAACATGACATTAGGGCTAGCAAACTCCAGCTAAAGGCAGAAGGTAGTTAGTTTCATCACCTCAGGAAAGACTTAACAATTTAAACATCTCATCAGAAATTTCTCTGCTCTCCACATCTTCCCTCGGGAATGGGGAGAAACCATTGCATTATACTTCATAAATTGTGCTGGATTCAGGAAGCTGTTGAATTTGGAAGATGAGAAGGAAAAGAGAATGAAGGAGGCAGAATTAAGGATCGGACAATTTATTCACTGTTGGCTGAGATGGAAAGGAAAGAATAGGCTCTCTCAAAACCTGCTTAATCCACCATCACAAATACTAGAATAACAACTCAAAAATACACTCTTAAAAGTGTGGGTGGTTGCCTCTTTCTTTTACCATACACACTCCTCTGCAAATAAACCACCTTCTTAGGCAAAAATGTTTAGCCTATAACATTTTTCATAAGTCAAAGCAACTTCAATGACCAAAGGGTGTGCATTTCTGTACAAATATGGATACTATCCTTTTTCATACCTTAGAAGACTCTTCATTAGAATTGTTTTATTTGTCAAATAAAGAGATTTAAAAGGTTAGCAATATTAACTCTGCATGTTATAGTAAAAGAGGAAAAATTTTCCCATAAGTTCTAAACTGAAATTTTTAATTAGTATTAAATTCCACTTTGGGGATGTATTTCATGTACTTTCATCATGACACAACAGCTTTTCATTATGTATCATACCTAATGTTGCATCAATTGTTTCTAATCTTAGCTCATTATAACACCAAAAATCCCTTATTATATAAAGATGTCAGTGTTCAATACTTTGGAAAGGCTCATTGGCACCAGATCACTTGGCAGATTTAGTCTAAAAACTTATATAAGAAATGCAGGCTGACCTTCAATTCTTTCACCCTTCTTGTTCTCTTGTTATGGATAACATCCATATTGTATTAGCTCTTCAATTTATAAAACAATGTTTTTAAAGAACACATAGTACAGTGCAAAATTCAGATATACTTAGTTTGGCACCAAACTTTTGTATTTTTTTCTTGTAAGCACATATTGAACCTTTGGGGGTTTGTACTTCCTAGTCAAAGGCAATGATGCATATAAACTTGAGTCTGTTGTCACTGATTTGCATGTGAAGCAATCTGAAAACTTGGCGCTTTTAAGAATTGAAGATTTAAAAAAACTTGCAAAAATGTTCAAAATTGCTTTTAATTTCTAATTGTTCTTTAAACAAACCATTTATAGTTAAGAGAAAATGGCTGAACTCAAGCCTAAACACCTGATAACATGACTTAATATTTAGCCTTGTTTTTATACAACACTGACGTAAGATACATAAAATTACAACTACTTCTCTTTTGAAATCCATACATGATTAACTATATCAAGACATTTTTGATGTACTTAAAGTCATTGAATACCTAAAACTGAAATCCAGGTTGACTAGAATTTGAAGGAACTTGGCATTTTGTTGGATAAAGTCTGGAGATACTGTTTTCTCACTCCAAAGGAGGTGGTCTCAGAAACACCCTAGCCACAATAGTCAGCAAAAGTTTTTCTTCAGATTTTAAATATTTAATGAATAGCTTTTAGATAAGGGAGTAGGTGCAAAGGTGACAATGTAACTTTCAAGCAGTTACCATTACAACCTTCAATAAAGCAGTTCCTTAATGTCAGCCACAATAATGCCACAGTCTCATTCCATATGGTTTCATTAGATAGACATTTTTTCACATAGGTAAACTAAGCACTGCTTAATTTCTCATTAACATTAAAAAGATTAAATATGCAAAAGGATACCTTTCTTAGAAGCTTCAAAACTATCATACAGATTTATCTTTTGAGTGTCATATGTTAATGTGGTGTTTGGCAGCAGAGTTCTGTTTCTGTTGATTGTGTTCACAGCAAATCTGAAGGCTAATTCTTCTGCTCCCATTGGACCAGCTTCCACACACTCAAAAATGCCTCCTAGTAGTGGGACAAAGACAAAAGAACAAAACAAACCACTAGTAAGCAAAATGGACATAAAATAACATCTTTAGTCAAACTTTTGGAAAATAGTCGTCAGCCTGAAATATTTGATAAACCTGATACAGTGTAACTCATTATTTTTGTGACATTTGAGCAAAACAATAACTAAACCAGCAAAAATTAGAACTTACCTTAAAGAAACCTGTTGGATTTTTTTCCATACAATATTTATTTTATTGTTGTGATTAAAAGAAATGTGGCAATATACACTAACTACATTATTTAGAAGCAAACAGGAGAGGGAGGAAGAGTCTTTTGGGGTTTGTAAATCTCTTGCCTCTTACAACCCGTTTCTCTTGACAGACTAGAGGTTTTAACTTTTTTATTACAGCTGGCTCTCTGAATTCCTGGTGGAGAACCCTAGGGGCAGATGCTCATATTATATTAATTTAAAAGCACAAGCCCTAACCACTGAGATAAAATGTGACTAATATTTATTTAACATCAGTCATTTAAAACCGGGAATGAGGCAATGATAGGAAAGGCAGACTCTTAAGAAAAAAAAATATATATAGGGAAATGATGCAAATTGATTAAGCATAGAATGTATATTTAATCAGTAACCAATATTAGCAATATTTCAAAAGCTAAAGCAAAAGAAATTTAGCTAACACTCAGGTAAAAATAAGCCTAGTACACTTTAAAACTGAAAAAAATGACTGTGTTAATTTGCACAACAATGAGAGGCAACCCACTGCTTTTGAAGTCAATGAAGTGCTCTAGTCAGGGAAAGGCATTCTAATAGACAAGATTTTGTACTGCTAAGGCACAGAATCTATACATTGCAATTCAAGCTGTGACATATATAGGAGGATACTATGTTGATTTGAGGATAATATTTAAAAAATATTGCAGAAATCTAAAAATTAATTAATAAATTATAGTATAGATATTCAGAGAAAATAAAAAAGAAATTTCCATAAGTATAATGAAAATCATGATACATTTCATAGGCTTTCCTAAGGCATCTGGAAGGAAGTTATTTGAACTTATCTTAATAAAACAGTATCACACAAACAGGTGTGAAAAAAAATATGTCCTATGCTAAAATGGACTAATAATATATTACAGTATATTTATTTTCCTGGAGTTTTAAAATTGGCAGATTTCTTCTGTAACTTCAATGTGTTTGAAGTACAATACAATCTTCCTTCTTTATTCCTGTGTTTTTCATTCTGCTAATTTCTAAATTCTTGAGATAGGGAATTCCATGACAAAGATGCAGCCACTAGTCTCAGCATATTAAAAAAAAAATTATTTTGATCTCTCATATCTGGATAATTCCAAAAGTAAGTGACAGTCCATCACATGGTAAGACAATTTTATGAAAATGACAAAGCTTCCATCTCCTGTGAGTGACAAAAATGTGTGCCCACATACACGATTCAGTGATTTCTTCCCTCACTCACTGGTTCTCTGTCCCTGTGATAAACGTACTGCCTAAAAAGCTGGCAGCATATGCTCTGTCTTTTTCGGAGTATATTTCAATTCCTAAGGAAAACAGAGGTAGAATACACTGTTTCTGTTGTTCTATGATTAGAATTTTGCTAGGAGGAAGGAAAACATATCTTCGGATTCCTGCTCTTGAATATTTTCATATTTAAAACTAGGTAGACAATTAAAAATAAGAACCCTGGAGGAATAATAATTAGACCATATATTTGAGGTTTTACAGCTGTTTTCTAATCTGTAGGTTGTCAAACTTCCACTAGGTTCCTTTCCTTTCAGTTTTATGCTACTTCTACCTCTCTCTGCTCAAGCAGCATGGGAGAAACATCCCATAGTTAAATATTTTGGATACTAGCAGTTGTAGGTTCATCTTTACCTTCACACTAAGAGACTTAAATCAACTGGTTCTCAAAAGTGTATCATGTTCTACTAATATGCAAAATTACTGAAAATGCCAGGCTCCTCGGTTGTGACGACAGCTGCTAGCTTTGGCCAACCTAAAATTGTACATGGGGCACCACTATTTTTAATTGAATGTCTAAAGAGTTTAATTTGAACTCACACAATAAGCAGAGCAGTTTAGATAGACAGACGTTTGCATTTTGAATATCAGAACACAATAAAAAGGAGATCCTCATTCTCCAGATGGACAGAACTCGTAAGTGTGCTTGGAAGTCTATGTGTCAGATACCTCCAGGATGCTCAGCAAAAACACATAAATGAGTTATAGCATTGGCAGGAATGCAAAGTTTTAAACTGTGTTTTTTCTATTGATGCATAAGAAGTAAGTAGAAACTTATTTGGTAACTTTAAACTGCCTTGGTCTCACTATTATTTTGCTGAGGATATAAATAATAGCAAACAAAACAAAACAAAACAAAAACAAAAACAAACTTTTGTGTATTTTTAAAGTCAATGTCATGTAAACCCACTGGCTTAATGCTGGGAGACAAGCCACAAATTACATTGCATTTTTTTATCAAAGGGAAAGGAAAATAATAAAAAGAATTTGCTTTCCAGCTAATGTATACTCAATTATAAAGGGATAGTGGTATCCAGAAGCTGTTATAGCATATTTTATCTTGCTGTTCCCTCCCAAGAAGGCTGTTCTTGACTGCTGCTGTGCTTTATAGTTAGGACAGCCTTATTAATAACCAAATTGAGAAATACACTGCATGTCTTCAGATAAGCAGACAGAAGAGTCATAAATCTTGCTATTGATATGTGGACAAGTGGCGAAACCAATGCCTATCTCTGTCTAACAGCTTGAGAAATGCAGGTATTGTGATTTGTCTTATTTTCAACAGAGCTCGTAGATCCATGATAGGCAGAAACATCAGTTCTCAAATACAACCAGCAGCACATCCTAGAGGAAATGGCTGGAATTCCACTACTACCTCAAAACAGGGACAGAAAACTTAAAAGTAATAAAAAATTGTGTATATAAATCTTAGCTTGCTTTAATGGTCTCATACACAACTTCTTCATTTACAGTGTTAATGATAAAGTGGTTTGTCTCTGCCCTATAATAGGGGAATATGGCATCACGCATCTACAGCTCAAAAAAAGCCAGTCAGCTTGATACACATCTTTGCAAAAATTACCACACTGCTCCCTCTGCAAAAGATATTTTCCTGCTCTTAAGTACCTGATTTCACAAATAATGGGATAACATGGAATGTTTCAGATTTCTATTTTACAACACGGTCCACTTTGAAGATCACCATCTTTGTGTTTTGCATTATCATCTCCATATAGTGTCTGATAATACGCAGCAGTAAGTACAAAACTGCTTAACTACACAAAATCACTAAATAAATCCAAGTGCTAGAACAACTTATTAGGAAATCTCTCCTCCTCTTACTTATAGACAACTTTTGAAGCAGAGTCATGCCATGAAACCTGAGCTATTATTACCTACATGAAAACATCCACATTCAAGCAAGATTCAAAAGTATCCGAGTAAGACTACAAAAAAGCAAATAGCAAATCTGGCTAATACTAAACCAAAGAACTCTTTTGTTCCTAGTATAGTCACAAGTTCCTTTCAGTAGAAAACAATGCTATTTAATTACAGCTACAGGCTATTTTTCAATCTGTGCCCTCTGAAAAAGTAAACTTTTAAACATATAACAGAGGGCAACATTACCTCAGATCATAATCTATCAAATCAGTTGAAATGGAGCTTACAGACTGTTTGAAATTATTTAGTCTGAAATAACCGGCTTTTAATAACAGTGCAAGTGTAACAATTATATACACAGAATTAAAACTTCCATGGTTTTCAAACATCAAGATAAACAAAGTAATTCAAATAAATCATTTTTCACATTAACAAAATTATGGAAATAATAGCATTAAGCACAGTTTTAAATCTGGCTTTCTTGCATGAAGATATAAAATTAAGTTTCTTTTCTTTCCAGTATCAAACCAACTTGAGAGAGATCTTGCACATACACACACATGCTATAAATAGATTTTTTTTTTTAACATTATAGCCATATTATCATTATCATGCACCAATCTGCATAAATTTACCAATGGTTATGGAGGCTTTTATTAAGACATTATAAAAATTAGCATCAGTCACATATGACATGAACACACCACTATTTTTTTTTAATGATGCAGTAACTTTTTAAATCTAATAATGTAATTCCCTATATTAAGTAACATGAAAAATGTGACTGAGAGGCTGGAGAAAATAACATTGCCCCATAACTTTTCTTGCCATAAATTTATTTTGAAAGTATATAAATATATTTAAGTTTTACTAATAGCTTTATATAAAGTTCTGTAGAACTGAAAAATATTTTATTTCTTCCCTCACCTCAGATCGATACTTTGAATTTAGGATAACTGTGGTGCCCAGATCTAATCCTGCTGTGACAAATAGAAATCTCTTATTTTGATTATTACCCATTCAGAAAACATGAACTCTCAGACAAACTTTCTTTAATGAACTGGAAAATTTGTGAGAAAGGAGTAACTGGTATCTGTGATAAACAACTTTCCTAAGGTGTCTTAAGACAGAATTCAAGAACTTCTGTCAAGTATTATGCTATTAAAATATATGTTTATGTCTGACGTATTTCAATTTTGAAATTAGCCATTTGGCAATCAAAGCAAATAATTTTGCAACATGGCTACTATGTGAAGAGGAGAGTAACTCAAAAGCATATTATTAAAAGTTCAATGGACAGTAGTATACTACAGATATTTATGGAGATAGAAGTGATGGCTTCCAAAAGTGAAGGGACTACACTTCTCCAAATAGAGGTATAGCCAGAAGGCTGTGAAGACACTCATCCAAAAAAAATTGATATCACTGACATAGCAGGTATGGTACTAAGAGCAGGAGTCATGGTAGGTGCTGTGCTACACTGACTGATCAAGGCTGCTGGCTGAAGGTATTTTAGCCCTAATCAAGCATGCTATGCACTGCACTGATAATCCTCTTTCAGATTCTGTTATGGATTTCAATGGTGTAGAGATGGTTCAAAGCCCTCCTTTAAAGGCTGACAGCTTATGCTTGTGCTTCCTACAAATGCAGGACAAAATTACATCTTAGCCACTTATTTCTGTCTGAAACAGGATTTGAGAAACTGAATCACTTCAATCAAGACCTAAAAATGAGTGAAAAATTTTAGTCTTTATGGCCTTTTCCATAAAGTAACGTAGTGTATAGAATTATAGACTTAGAATACAACAGTCTGAATCTGGACTATATTCTGCTTTTATTATTCCTTTTTAAAATTACATTGAAAGCTTTCTCTATTTCGCAACAGGAAAAGGTTTAAAAGAATCACTTGACAAAGAAAATGCTGTTTCTTTGACTTTGAAGCTGGTTTTGTGTGGATAAGCCACTGTGGAAAAAGACAGTACACTTCAGCAGTATCCTTTATCCATTCTGAGTGCATATAGGGTTTGGAGGAGGAAAGCTGGATCTGGGATTTCTGGGGTTTGCTTTCATTGCCACGGATTTCCTGCATGACCTTGGAAAAGAAGCTTTTCTGAAAATATATATATTTTTAGTACCTCAACACTGCAATATAGGTACAATTGTTGAAAAATTTAACATGTTTTGAAATGAGATATAATTTCTGTTAAACACATTCATAAAATTAGTGTATGATCACAAAATCCTACAAATTTTGCACTGTAAAATCTGTGGAACTATAAGCTTCAGCCTCTAAGTTATCTTTTGATTGATATTTTAGTGCATTTTTATGATACTGGCAACTTTAAGGTATGCTTTTCTTAAAAGGATTTAAATTATCCACTGATTTAAGACAAATAAAACTCTATATTCCCTGATTGTACATTAAATAAGGGGGTAAATAACAAGTCACTGTTAGGTTCAAGCTGTTAAAGTAAATATACCAAGAGAAATAGTGTTATTTGCTTTTCCTAAATGTAGAGAAATAAGGAATAATACAAGGAAATAGAAAGCATGGATCTCATTTGAACAAAAGTTTGCTTATCTTATAAAAGTGGTGAAAAAGATTTTAAAACATAAGTACATAAAAATGATAAATATTTTCAAAATTGTTTTAAATGTAACTGGGTGCATTCTAACATCTTCTTTAAGTCAGATGTGAGAAACAACACACATCAGAATTCTATCTTTCATCAGCAGAGTTCCAAATATGCTTTGAAAAGTAATAAATAAAATACAGCTTAAAAAATCATTACTAGGCTGGAATATGCAGCATACTTATAAAATGTTGCTTCTGATAGCATCTCTATTTATAAGTAGTACTCCTTTCAGTCAGAATATCAATAAAGCATGACTAAAGATGACAGACAAAATAGCAACACCTGAACACTTTCATCCACAGTGTTGGAATGCACAGTCTGTAAGATTTCTTCTCACTTCAAGGGTTATACATTAGCTTCCTCTGTCATTCTAAGCAATTATTACAGAATACACCTGTAATTCCAATGCAATTACAATATTCATGTTGGAGATGGGACAGAGAGGCAGACTTCCACATATGGAAAGCCCAACGAGACACTGACCATGCCGGACAATGACTCCACTACAAGGACTTCGTCTACTGTTCTCCCTGT
>JAWWEV010000115.1:74073809-74105809 GCA_035583235.1 Hafferia zeledoni
TGCCTCCGTTCAATCCTAAACATCCACTGGTCTGATTATGTGACCAATGTGTCTGTTCTTGAACAGGCAGGGGTCACATGTTTTGAGGCCATGCTGATGAGAACACAGCTGTGCTGGGCAGGGCACGTCTCCAGGATGGAGGATCACCGCCTCCCGAAGATTATGCTCTATGGTGAATTCGCCACTGGCTGCCACAAGAGAGGAGCCCCAAAGAAGAGATACAAGGACTCCCTGAAACAACAACTCAACCTTGGCCATACTGACTGCCATCAATGGTCTACTCTGGCCTACAATCGGGATTCATGGATACACACCATTCACAACGCTGCTGCTTTCTTTGAGAACGCATGCAGAGTCAGTCTTGAGGAGAAAAGATAACGCAGAAAGAACCATTCCTCACCAATATCGCCAAAGGAGACGTTCCACTGTGCCTTTTGTGACCAGATTTGCTCATCCCATATTGGCCTTTTTAGCTATCAGCATGCTTGCAGCAAGCTTGGGTAGCACGCTTCCCAAATCTATGTTCAAGAAGCCTAGCCATGATGATGATGATGACGATGATGATGATGATGATGATGTCTACGTACAAAAGCTGTGGGAAATAACTTTTTTGTGTGTGTGGGTTTGTTTTGGTTGTGGGGTTTTTTTGGAGGGGTTGGGATTTTTGTTCCATTTTGTTTTAATAAGGTAAACAAGAGTCAAGAAAGAATGTCAAATCTTACTAGAGTTTTTCAGGCAGGGCTTAGAAAAGTTGGACATCTAATTTCTCTGAAGAAATTCAGAGACTGTGGTTTAAGAATTACAAAAATCACTTCACAATTCCTGGAAAGCAAAAAGGTTTCTCTGGAAATGTAGACATCTGAGCAGGTACAGATTATATTTCTTATGCTGCAGTATAAGAATCTCATGCTTGGATTCCTTAATAAATAAAGATGCAACAGAAAAGGGCTTAAACTTCACAGAATTCAGAAGACTCTTAATGGGTAAAAGCTGAAAGCACACCTTACATTTAAGACAACTTCAAGAGAATATACTGCTTCTGATTATGTGGCTATTAACTTTTTTCTAGCAAAAGCATTGCCTATAAAGCAGAAAACAAATTCCACCATATTCACAGAATGATGTCCTAACTAGCAGACAAACCACTTTCATATAACGTAATTTACAATTTACATTAAAGATAGGCTACCACACAGACAGGAATTTTCAGTCTGCAAGATCCAGAAAACAGGAGCAAGCCTGAAATTATCATATATTTCTATATACCTCTGCTAGTTATGAAATAGGACCCAGCCTATAATTTCTAGATCATTTGCTTCTTATCCAGTAAATTTCTTGTAGAAAATGCCTAAATAGGAATGAAAGACAGGGTCAGGACCCAGATTTTCTTTCTGAAAAATCTACAGTCCCGGCCTGTAGGTTCCAATTTGCTTTCTTATTTATTTCTTTGCTTCCTTCTACAATACTAGTGCACCATATCTGGTGTCTTACAGTCACACCACCTTCTGCTCTTTCTGCTTAAGTAATTTCTAATGCATCTTTAACATCAAATTCCAGTTATCCAGTTACTTTGACTCACCCTGCTAAAACCAAGCAGGTAATTTAAAAGCAACAAAACAAACACTGTAGGATCCAGAAAATGAGAATCAAAAAAATATGCTTTCTTTTTTATCTTTTTTTTAATAAAGAAAAAAAAAACAAACCCCAAATTCTCACTCTTAAGACATGTATGAATCCTTGAAATAAACACAGTTAATTTCCTCTTTCCAAAAATCATCACAAACCAAAAATTTTAATGAGATTACTCAGAAAATCTTAAAGTTGCAACATGCCATAAAAATTTTTCATTTCTCTCTTAAAATAAACTTTAAGAATACTCATTAGAATACTCATTCTCATGGCTTTAGACATTAGAAAAAGCCGATAAAAGTTCATTTGGAGTCAAAAGACTAGAACTCAAATTCTGCAAATGGATGTACAAAAAAAATGCCTGACTGCTGTTAAAGTAAGTGAAAATTCAGTATCTGGACACAGTGTGGTTTTCTTTTCTAAAGACTGTATATATGAGATACAAAAGGAAAATTTCTTGTCCTGCATATGGTATTATAAAGTGAAAAAAAAAATAGGTTTCTCAGTTATTTTCACATTTCAGTATTTTCAAGTTTTAGTTTGCTACACCATGTTTACATGTTACATATGTTACAGTGCATTACCTGGAACAGTTTATTGTTTCCATTTTGCCCTTAAAGCTACTGAAACATAGATTTTCTTCAGTACTGCTTGTAGCATTAGTCATCTTTTCAAAGTATTTGCTGACTGTATTACAATTTAACAGTTTGAAACCGCTGCTATAAAGATACTGTGAGATATCAGGAAAAGCTGCAATAGTCATAAAAGAATTTTAAAAAATCAAACTTCAAAATCACACTGATGGAAGAGTTTTAAATGTGACAAACACTTTTGCTGGTATAATTAATAATGCTTACTTCAGTACTCAAATGCTTCCAAAGATGTTTACATTAGAGAGTTGATTAGAAAAATCATTATCTTTTCATCTTAGCAACATTCTCATCAAAATCACTTTTGCCAAAAGTATTACTACCTTGGTTAAAATTTGGTGTGTGCTGCTAGGAAGCTATTTTCAGAAGACTAAGGTGGCTTATTGAATGTTATTTAGAAACATCTTCACTATTTTTATCCCCACTGTACCAACTGTTTGGATAGCACAAAATTGGTATTTTTGTAGTCTCTCAATGATTACCTTCTTGAATCTTCAGCCACAGAAGGAAAAAAAAAAAAAGACCAACCAACCAAACAAAAACTCAAAAAAACCCCAAACAAACACCACCCCCTCAAAAAAAAAAAAAAAAAAAAAAAAAGGGGAAGAAGGCGTGGATGTACTGTGAATACAGAAACAAGCAAATACTATGACCAAGTAAGTAATATTAGATGTGGATGATACAAATGCCAAGGACTAAGAAAGAGATGGATGTTTGATGCTGTTATTAAAGTTAGTGTGGATAAAAGAAGTTAAAAAAAATCCCCCTCTTTTCAAAAACAGAGAAATTAGGTGTTTCTGCTGCTAAACTGTGCAGATTTAATTCTAAAGTTTTAAAAATACATTGATCCAGATTCCTTGAACATGTCTATTTCATAAATTATAGCAATAGTGAAACATTACATTTGGTAATGTGACCCTAGATTAATAACAATCTCAGTATGACTTATGCAAACAAGACTAGCAGAAGAAATTTAGACTGGCTTTCCAAAGAAGCAAACCAAATATATTATATTAATTCCATAAATAACAGGAAAAATAAATTTAAATTATCTTCTAAATATGACAAAAACATTGTACAAATCTTGCCAGGGATTCATATTTCTGAAGTAATTTAATTAATGTGATAAATACCAATCAAATATATGCTAATTTATATGAAAGTTGAGTGCTTCAGAAACTAATAATTTATGGCAGACTCCTGCAAAGATTCTTGTGTGATCTTGAAGGAAACAAGCAAAAATGTTTAATGAGGTACAAGAGGGTCTGTTTCCAAATGCTACATATCAGAGATAGTGATTCACATCTCCAGTTATAAACCAGCAGCGTTTAATTCACAGCCTGCAGTATTGTTATTGGAGAGGCTGCAGGAGAGCGTCACACAAAAGCAGAAGGTAAAAACATTTGATCTGAAGCACAGAGATACTTAATATCTTGCACTCCTCTCTCATTTGCAATTCATTTGACTGTCACTTGTGTTTTTAAATAATTATCCAATTTTCTTTTCCATGAGAGAAAAGGTGTTTATGCTCCTAATGACTGAAGTGCAATCTAGATGTGAAAATGATACTTTCATGGTATATACTTTCACCCTGCTTCCATCTTAATCCCAAAATTCAGGACTAGTTGTATCCAGAGTTTGCGTTTACAATTATCATGAATCATATGTAGATATTTTGCACTATAAAGAGTCTAAATGTCAAGAAGTTATTAGCTAATATGATAATTAGTCTCTAAAAAGTTGTTCACTAATTTCATAATTAAGACTTAATGACTGAATTGGAAACCTTTTGAGCAAAAAGGAAAAGCTGTTTTGGCAGAAAACAGGAGTTATATGCCCTACCTTATTTGAACCCTGTATATAGAATAACTGTGATTTTATATAAAGCAACTTTTCCTTTTTATTCTCTCTTCTTTATATTTTCCTAGTGCATCACCAAACAGATACATCTTTAACCAGAATACTATAATCCATGACCATAGTATTTACTTTTCTTTGTTATTTACGAGGATATACTTAAAAACAAAAGTCTAAAATACTTTAAACTACTTTGACCACAGTGAAGACTCATATTCATAACGGAAGACTAGGCAGTAAAAATACTCCATGTTTTTATTTTAATTGGGTGGTCCTATGGTGTAATGAAGAGCACTCTGGACTCTGAATCCCAAGGTCCTGAGTTCAAGTCTCAGTAGGGACCATCTTCTGGCAGTTAAATGCCTCCCTGCCATCCGATCTCGATCTCGGATGCTGAGCAGGGTCAGCCCCCGGTTAGTACCGGGTGCTGTGACAGTCCCAAGGACTTCACTGTCACTGTCCAAGCATGCTCGGCCGTGGCAAATGGACCCTTAGGACTTAAACGGTGGGGGCAGTTCTGTGCAAGCTGTGCCTCATCTAAAAAATCCACTGCACAGGCTGGAAGGGCACACCCACGTGGGGAGATCCCTTCCTGAATCTTCATTCATGAAACCTGGCCATACAATAAAATTTATTTTAATTGATAGTCTTCAAACAGAAATTATTTTTTCATCCAGTACCATCAGTTTCTCCCTATGATGAGGTCTTTTGGGGTTTTTTTCCCCAAAACATCTCCAAAGAGGATACAAGTTTTTTGAAGGAAAAAGATGTTCCATGAATCATGGGTACATAAATTGTGTTCTCAAGGAATCTATTTTTTACAACTGAATTTGTCAGTGCTTAACAAAAATAGTATCTTCACTGAAGGTCATTCTGTTTTAGGCATATGAACAGGTTATCTAACCACCTTTTTCACAAAACTTACCTCTGCAATCTCTGATTTAAGGTATTCATGCAAGGAAGCATACTTGGCACGGAGATAGGATATTGACAGAATCATTTCAACTATTTCCATTAGGAAAACAGTCTAAATATCAGCAACAAAAAGGGGGGAAAGGATTTAAAACAGTAATCTAAAAGATAAATTCTACAATGGTGTATAAGGTGAAAGCTCTACTTTCACGACAATTATCTTTAACATTGTACATATTTTTTATCCCCTCCACAGGGAAGGGGGGTGTGGGCAGGGAGGGAATGACTCAAGCTGAAGATTTAGACAGTTAAGTGTAGAAGGTAATAGCTGCTCTATTAGGGCAAGTTCCCACTGTATTCATTTGATCTGGGAGAACAGTTCACTTGAGCACTATCATCTAGGACTCAATACGTATATCCACAAATGGGCTACCTGACATTGCTGAAGCTACCCCTCCTCGCCTCTGGTACAGAAAGGAATGTGTCTGTCCTAGGTGTCATGTCTTACATTCACAAGTGGCTCTGAAATGCAAATAGATCTCAAATTTAATCAGTCCTTTTGCAGTTTATGAAATCAACTTGCCCATTTGCTCTGCTAACTTCCCTTGACTAAAAGGATAGTTTGGGTACTCTGCACTTGTATGTATCTGAAGCTTGAACCAAATCCTACTTGTTTCACAAATTATATAACAGATCTGAAAAAGGTAAAGAGAATGGTAACAAAGTGTATTATGAATTTCACACAAGGAGTGAATGGGAAAAGACATTTCAGCCTGGGCTAAGACAGAATTCTGCAAAACTATGTATGTTGTGCAAGTGATGGGTACAATTACACTGCTTCTTCATTCACAAGAACTAGGGCCTTACTCGATGCAAGTTATAAAATATTCAGTGCTAATTTTCACTTTTACTTTGCAGAGGTATTACTTGGGTAAATAAAGAAGACAGAGGCTTCAGTATAGCAGACATGGATATAGGTTACCATCACCTAAGGTGGCTTAAGGTCCAGTAACATTACAATAGGATATATGTCTCCTTTCTGGGACTGAGGAATCCTTCTTCTTTCTGATGTTATGAATTTTTGATATTTGCAGTAGACAACTTTGTGTAATACAGGTGGTTTATATGCTGAGAGATAATATCTTTGGTAGTTGAATTCTCTCCATTTCGTGTGTATTGTGAAGAGATGTGCTTCCTTGCCAAAAGAGGTATTTTATTGAAAATATTTAATATTTTTCAAGCACAGCTGACAGATATAAGTCCTTATAAATTTGCCTTTAGTGTCACACAATAAATTGAAATTTGTTATTAAAATTTATGAAACAAAAAGGTCAGAGACCTTTACATTTAATATTTAGGTGGTGTCAAAACACAGATACATTTTTACATTTCTATATCCCTAACACATGTTCTATATCAAAAAGCAACATGATTGGCCCTTTTACTATTTTTTATGTCTTTATGTTGTTATAAGGTTTTCTGTGCTGAAGCATGGCCAGTCTTTTTAAACTATTGAAAAAAAAATGAAATAATTTTTATATTTGAACAAAACAAAAGATTACATATGTTTAGGGACACTTCCTTACTCACTTTTACTTACAGTGTAACTTTTTGGTAGTATTTAAGTACTTTTTGAGTACTAAAGTCTTGCAGGAGAGTTGGTCATCTGACCCAAGTAAATCCTCAGTGACAATTCTTAGCTACATGGTTAGTTCTATTATGCTGGTTTCACTGATTTTTTTTGTTGTCTTTTATGTTTGGGTTGTAATGAGGAATTAGGGTTAGATATGGCAAAGGATTCCTCGGAATTGCAAGTGGTTTTGTAACTATGGTTGAAGTCAATATATCTCATAGCACCTACATTATGGCAGCTGAATTCCATTCACTGACTTGGATTCAATTTGGATTCACCTACAATTAGCTTTCTTTAAGGTGGGTGACACGAGTATGTATCTTAAAATGGATTAATTGTATGTTGAAAGTACTACTCAGAAGAGGTCAGATTTTCCCACTGCCCTTTGTTTAACACACAAATCCAGCATTCCTAAATACTCTTGCATTATTCTCAATGACTTCCAGCCGGTGAATCTCATTCTCCCTAGAGAAAAATTAAAATCTTATTTCAACAGCCATTCTGAAGATGATACACAAAACATACACATATGAAGAGGTATTAGCCACTGTCATGCACACTGACTAGCAGCCACTTAAAAAAAAAAAAAAGAAGTATATTATGTCTGGAGTTGTTATTTTTTTCTACGTTTCAGAAAACTAAGGCATTGATGTTTAACAGTGACTGCTGAAATAACTAAGAGAAAACAGGATACATAGAATTAGTCACCTTCTGATCCAGATAAACAGAATTTACTCCCTGAACTGGAAATTTATTTTCATTAAGCCAGTATACCCATTGATAAAAAATAAAATTAGAATTATTTCTATGAAAACAAATTTCTGGTCTTTTGTAGACAGGCTGAAAATATCTGTAAAGATCTAGCTTGCCCACTAAAAGTTATACAGATGATTCAGAATATATTTAAATGTGCAGAGTTCACCCTAGTGTTGAAGAGTCAGACTGATGAATTTGGTAAAATAGTTCCCACTATAATGAAAAAAGAAAGGCTCATACAGAGACTGATTCAAAATAAGTAGACTGGAAGGCTCTTGTCATCTGTCTTTTTTCTTCCTGCTCTTTATAGAGTTCAGATAAGATGAATTAAAGATTGTCCTTCAAGCCTCTTATTTACAGGTTCTCTGAGTGTACGTATGTAACACATGTGGGAGCCACTAACAGTATAAGGTCCTACAGCAAGACCCTTCTGATACAGTACACTTGTGCATTCAAAATTAATTTTGTATTTACACACCCATTTGTTTAGTTCTTATTCTTTACCAGTTTCCCTTTGCTACCATATTTTTTTCCCTTTGATACCGTGACATATTTATTTTTTTATTACAGAATATTGTTTTAGTTGTCATTGTGGTTTAATTATCTACTGTTAACTGCATTTTGAAACAGACAGCTGTCATAAAATATCTTTTGTCTTTTATGAGGATTTTTTCTCATAGTTGTTTTTCCCCAATAATCAAAAATTAAATATTCCATGCAGTGCTTTTCCCATGAAGAGTATGTTGCAATATATGCTCACAAATTATAGCTTTCCATACTAAGTCCATAGCAAGAATTTTTTTAGAAATTACACAGGCAGAAGTATATCACTCCATAGCAAAAAAAAAAAAAAAAAAAAAAAAAAAAAAAAAAAAAACACCAAAAAAAACACCCCAAAAACACAACACCCAACAACAAACAAAACCCTGCAGGATTAAGCTGTCATATATATAAAGATATCATGTAAATTAATTTAAATAGCATTGCCTTAAATTATTAGCCTGTCATTGTTAGTGACCACTTTTGAGAAAAACAGGTTTTCTAGCCTTTCATATTGATTTATGTAAACCACTAGCCTCAGTGTCTTTATAATTCAATTCAAATCTGCAATGAGTCAGACCTGTGGAAAGGCCTGTTCAGAATGAACAGTGACAACTTAGTTGAAATGCTGCTCATGCCATGGAAACAATGAAGTGTGACACTTTGTCTTTTACATCTGTCACAGGTTTACTGGGAAAGAGGAGTCATTTATTCTGTTTTCCAGAAAGACAGCAATATGGATAGGGGAGTTAAACATTTACCTTAGGGGAGTGCAAATTATTCCTTTGTCTTTTTCACAGGTGTATTAAACTGTTTTCTAAATTAATTTTGTACTTTGAATTTTCATTTATTTCTAGCTTTTTTTTTGCACTGCAGCCTATACATAGTCCCCTCTTAAATGCTTCTATGACATTTAAGATATTTCTTGTAAGCATTTTTCCTTCAGTTAAAATTTATCTCCAAAATACGTCTTTCATTTTGCCTGTGTATTCATCCATGAATACAAGAAACCAAAAACATGTAGAAAAAACAACTGTTTCAAAATGCTCGATGACCAGTTTTTTCTGTCATATATATTAACCTAGAGTAAATAACTGTGTATTTTTTTTAAAATATGGCTTAATGCTAGCATGAAATTACATATATATTTTGCCCATGCTAGTTTGTTGATAAAATGATATCCTTAGATCAAAATTGTATGCATCCACTTTCTAGAAAGATTTTAATCTTTGACTCTGATTTCTCAAGTGATAATAATTTATTTTTAACATGTTGTTGCTGTTTTCTATTACATAATGTAGAGCTCTAAAAGTTAAGATTTCTCATTAATAAGAGGTAATTTAAAAGATTAGCTCACATTATTTTGCATTCTGAGTTTTTACACCTTAGATTAAAAATTTGTATTCAAAATCTGCAAGGGCTTAAAATCAAATTCTGTCTTCTCTCAGCTTCCTGATATAACTTATCATTAGACAAAGGGTAATATACGTACATCTCTACTCAAGTCTTTCAAAACAGCCAAGCTAATGAAGTCTAATAATTTAAGACTGTATGTGGAATGAGTATTGCTCATGCTAGAGGACTGACATGCAGGCAGTGTACTGCAAGAATAATGCACAAATGCATAAAAAAAACCAGTGATCCAAAGCAAACAAGGAATATGGATACATCAGTTGGTCATCAAAGCCTAAAATTAGAGCAATAGCCCAATCCTCATTTCTGCAAGCTGTTTCTGGATCCTTCAGAAACATTTAATAGCTTCAAATTTATGGTTCTTTAGAAGCAACAAAAGATTTAAATAAATGTATCCTAAACATACCTGAAGCCAGTTCTCTGTTAGGAATGGTTCAGTTCAAAGGTCTTATGCTCCATGGTAGCAATTGCTTGTTGACTGTGCCTTGCCAATGGCTTTAGCAAAAAACAGGCAACTATAATTAGGAAGAACTCTAATCAGATAGACAATTACACATGTGTTATCCCTTATGAATGCTATTACAGGAAATAACTGCAGCTAGAATTAGAGAATCTTTCAAATAGTATGTTATAGTCTTGCTCCACTATTCATTTGCATGTGAAAAAAACCTGAGTGATTTGGACTTCAAGTGATGTTTTATTGTATACTTATATTTGCAAAATACCAATTTGACATGAGTAAGATTTGCTCTTTTAAGCAAATTGTACTTTTTCTTTTTTTAAAGTAGCTTGGTTGAAATTACATTTTGCACTTATATTTCCACTTTTACTTATTTTGCATTTATATTTTACTTATTTTTAATTGTTTCTTAGCAAAAAGTGAAAAATAGAAGTTTCAAACTGAAATTTCAAAATACTGTTATTCATTGTTCAAAAAATATTTGTCTTCTTAAATTTCATGTGTAGTAGTCTTAGATTAGACTGTTCTTTCCCCCTGTCCAATGTTGCCAATGAAAACTGGGAAATACACAGATTTTTCAGTTTTTCTAACTGGAAAGCAAAGCACTCAAAAGCTCAGAAGTGTAACAATTGGACATGCTTGTTCAGACTTTTATGGAGTTTGGCTGGGATGGAATCCATGTTCCTTATAGCAGCCCCTAGGGTGCTGTGTTTTGAGTTTGTGGCTAAAACAGTGTTCCTAGTGCACCAATGTTTTTACTGAACAGTGTTTTCATTGTTTCAAGACCTTCTTTGTTACTCATTCTGACATCCCAACAGGAAGGTTGGGACTGGGCAAGAGGCTGGGAGGAGACACAGCCACGACAGCTCACTTGAATTGACCAAAATAGTGTTCCATATCACCTGTCATGCTCATCAATAAAACTAGAGAGTGATTTTTTCTGAAGTAGCTCTTGCTCAGGAATTGGCTGGGCATTGGTCTAGAAGTGGAGATTGACTGCTTATCAGTCTTCTCTTTCTTACTTTTTTTCCCCTCTACTTTTTGGACTTGCATTTATCTCAATCCATGAGTTATTTTTTCTTACTTTTGCTCTTCCAGTTCGTTCTGTTGTGGAGAATTTTTGAACAGCTTTGTTCAGCATGTATGTATTTGTCCTTAAAATCAGCCACATGGAGTTTGATTGCAACCCCGTGCTTCAAGAACTACAACATAAGTGCACATTGCAAATATTTTTCTTGATGACAAATGTATAGCTAGAATTGATATATTCCATTAGTTTGCAGATTAGAATATGCTGTGCATTTGCTATAGCTTTGTGTTAATTAAATCATTTAAACTATTGTCTTTTAGGTTATTATTATTATTAAGAAATAAATTGTCCAGTACATAGAACAAATTGAAAAATTAAAATTATTGATAGTATGAATACTGATAAAACAAATAAATTGAAGGTTAGATTACCTGGCAAAAATTTTCCTCTCTCATTTTATGCTAATGGTTCCACGATGTTCCTTCTATTTGTTTTCTTTTAGCAGTTTATTAATTCCTGTGTTTCTCATACATCGACATTCCTTTGCTTCAGTATGTTGCCAATAATCACTAATATTTTTGTCAGTGTATCTGAAAATTAGTTTAAGAACTGTTCATTTGGTACTAAAGCATGCATATTTTCTCCATCTTTTTGGAAGTTTCCTTGGATAGAGCCAATTTATTATTTTGCAGTTCTGAAACCCAAAGAGTGAAAGAATTTGGAAATTTATAAAAAAAAATACATAAAGACTGGTCAAAATTTATATCAAATTTTCTTACCTCACATTTATATGGTTTAGAAAATCTGCAATGCAACATGTCAGAGCTGAAGCATCAAATCAAAGCCCACGAGGGTAAATGACTCTAAGAAGAATCTACCTGACACTGTGTGCAAAGCAATGTTTAAGAGAGCAGAGGTTAGACAAGAGAAAATTAAGCCCAGGTAGTTTTGGAAAGCTTCAATATAGCAAACAGCTGGGAAACTCAAAAACAACTGCAAAATTCATGATTCTGCAATCATAGTGTGGTATTTTCAAAAACTCTCAGAGCACATTCTTTTCACTCAAATGCATGGGATTTGCCTCTCAACTATGGATGAGGAAATTACTACAAAGGTAAAAAATTCTGTCAATACACAATAGAAAGGTGTAGCAAGGTCAAATACCTGAGCTCAAAGTCACAAACAGAAGGGATTCCTTCAAAGACATATATTCCATTCCATATTTCTTCATCTCATTCAACTGTTGCACTTCCACATTATAGCCACTCATTTCTCATGTCAATGAAATTGAAATGCTTACAGATCTATTAAACATGAAATCTGAATGTTTATTCCTAAAGGAGAGATAATACTTGCCAAACGAATCTCTGCAAGATGTATGTCCCTGTTAGTGCCTACTTAGATTCCTTCCTGCATTCAATACCTGTTCCCATCTCAAAACCTCCACTCTATCTGTATCCCAATCTTTCTCATTCTTACAGTGTTTAACATGCATTTTCTAGAGTCAGAGGCAATAATGGCAAGTTGTTCAATAGATGTGGAATCTCTTTCCTGTATTTGCTTTGTTATTCTAACATCCTAAAACATACATCAAACATTCAAGAATGAGTTACTGTTGGAAAGAAAAAGGTACATACCATTACAGTAGACTACAGTCCAAAAGCAAAGATTTACCCTCTCTGTTGAAAGTGGCTCATATTATCCAGAAAAGGACAAATATTTGTTTCAGGTACAGTAATCTAGCTTTTAGAAATGGTACAATTTCAGATCTCATATTTGCAGAAGAGTCATTATCTCTGCTATCACTGACTTTCTCTTGTGTGGTTGATAGACAGTACTTTGGGGGTTGTCAGGTTTTTTTATTTGTTTTCTTAACAATCAGATCCATGTTTTGTAACCACTTAAAAAAATACTTTATTATCTCTTCAAAGAAAAATCCCGGAGATTTAAATAAAAAAGAGAGAGAGAGAGAGAGAGAGAGAGAGAGAGAGAGATAGAGAGAGAGAGAGAAGAAATAAAGACATTTTGGTATTCTACTTCCTTAAAAAGCAGTTAGAAATCAACTTTACTATAGGTATTTTGAATTAATCTACAGTAATAATCTATGATTGCTAACTTTCCCTCTCTGCTTATCCTAGTGTAACCCATGTAAACCCTCACTTTTTTGTAATGTACAGAAATTTTCTTCCACAAAACAGATGTTTCCATAAAAGCAGACCTGTGGATCTGTGGCTCACAAAATACTTTCCAATCAATCAATGTTTGTACTGAAAAGAGCCCATCAAGAAATCAATAAGGGCAGCACAACAGGCAAAAACCCCACCATTTTCATGCTTAAAACTAGATTGAAGACTGAACCTAGGTTTTGTATGCCAAAGCAAAAATTGAAATAGCCTGACTAGCTGGGTTTGCACTAATTATATATTAAAAAAAAAAAAAAAAAAAAAAAAAAAAACCAAAAAAAAACCCTAGCACTGATACTGGCTCTTTAAAAAGACAGTAGTTGATAATACAGTAGAAGTTATCATGGTAATAAGAGTTTGAAGCATGTGCTACCAAAGTAGAGGGTAGATAAATGTTAAAAGAGATTGCATGAGGGGGCAGATGCTCTGAAAATATTAATATTTTTATGTACAGAACCACCAATATTTTGCACTCTTAGTTTCTTAAGTGATTGAAATGTTAAATTAAATTGATTAATATCTGTGTATTCCAGGTTTCCAGCTTTTGCAATGATTCCCCGTGTCAGTCTCATTATGTTTTATGCCAGATTTGCTTTTAGTATCCATGAGACATGAGTGTTCAAGCACATAGTAAGCTCCACTGAAGTGCCAAAGTATTTTTCTTTATACAAATGTTGCAATATTTGTTTTATGAATATTATTAGGATCAGAGGAAAATTTACTAAAAGAATTAAAAAGTGAATTACTTCATAACACTATCCTTTCATCACAGAGTGGAGCATATCTTCCTCTTCTAGGAAGATAAATTGGTTAATGTCTTTGCCCACAATGACTATATGCCATAAAACCCTGTACTACAGTTTCATAACCCAACAAGAGACTCCCTCAATAGCTCATTAGTTTCCTTATATTCTGGAAATTTTTTAGACAATGGGTATGTTAGCAGTTTCTTTTTAAATTCCCTTGCATACAATTTAGGAAAAAGAATGAGATTTTGTGAGGGAAATTCTACAATGCAAAGCAAGTTGTTTATGCAAGACAATTGTGATGATCTCTCATTGTTTTGGCCCATTGCCACTGTATTAGCAATGGGCTCTGTATTTGGGTTTCCTATTGATTATTATTATTAGTGATATACTGAAAATAGCATCCTAAGAAAGGTACCTGGTGAGGGCTTTTTAATAAATGGTAACTATATTTCTCTGAATGCATCACAACAGAGGGCTCAATAAATAGCATTCTTTAATTCCTGAGTATAATAAATTTCACATTATATACTCAAGCAAGCATAGAATCATATATTCATAAAATAGTTTGGATTAAGAGACCTTTAAAGGTCATCTTAGTCCAGTGCCTCTACAATGGGTAGGGGGCATCTTGAATCAGATTATGTTGCTCAGAGCCCCATCCAATCTTGAAGGTCTCCCTAGACTTGGCATTCACCCTCCTCTGGTCAACCTGTTTCAGTGTTTCACCACCCTGAGGATTTATCAGCTGAACAGTTAGAGACTAGATGTAAACACATCACTGTACAAATATTGCTGTTTGAAAGCCAGGATCAAAGAACAAGAGAATTAATTACTTAACGTGGTTTTGGGGCTTTTTTTTTGTTTGTTTGGTTGGGGTTTTTTTATCTTTTTATACACTTGAGAAAACTGAGTCAGTTCAATACAAACAGAAGTTTTAAAAGTTCATCAGAGAATTTCTGTCTGGACAGGAAGCTTTTTTTATTGAGGTCTACATGGTCATTAAACAAACGAGTTTTCAAGTACTACAGGAAAATACACAGCCTCAACCTAATCACGAGTCCTACTACAGTTCAATTAGGTTAAGAATAATGAAGGTGAGAAGATAGTCCTATTAGAGTTAAACCTAAGTGAAAAAGTAGATGCAAGAGCTTTCTTCTCAATACAGCAGCTAAAGGAAATAACAATGACTTCCTAATGGCTGCTGAGAAGCATTGATTTTTTGTTATTTTTCTCTTTCTGATCAGAGCTATCAAATAGCTTCTGCCTAGGGAAGCTTCCTTTCCTAAGGGTTTTGTTTTCTTTCTCAGCTGAATGGTAAATTTTCCCTGGCAAGAGTAACCATCCATGCAAGGTATAAGTCCGAAAACAAGGTAGTTCTCCTTACTCTGTATAGTGGTGGATAGGAGCTCCTAAACCAGCATAACTTTTCTACCAAGATCCACAGAACTCATGGACCCCCAACTTTCACATTATTTCCCTTTTTAGTGTATTATATTTGCCAACCAGTGTCCTCCCCCAGAGGACTGAAAGTACTTCTGATGCTTCAGTTTCCTGGTACCTGCTGTCTCCAATGTGTAGAAGAGGACATCACACTACAGCTTCCTCTAGGCCTTATTTCTGCAGAGTCAAAAAGTGTTCCTGATTCAAAATGCTTCTTATAGATAAATGTAAAAACAACTATACAACCATTCATATTTATTTATATGTGGTTCTTATGGTTCAAATCAATAATGCACTTAATAACATTTTAATCATTATAGATAAGGTCATTGTTTCTTCAGCAAAATAATAGTACAGTAAATCTCTTCTATAATGCTTTTATTACAGCCAGGATGATAGTAAAATACAAAGGATCAGTGTCACTCATTTGTTTATTACAAGTTCTAGGAAAGAAGGAAAAAAACCCCACATTTATATCTCTGAAGACACTGTAACTTCCTACAAACCTCTAACTGTTAAAGTACATAAACTGACAGATAACAGTGACAAAAATATTACTCATCTAGGGATTCAGTTAGCAATCATAAAAAGCTGTCCTGGATCAGATGAAAGATCTATCTAGCCCAGTACACTGTCCACACAAATGGCCAATCATGATCATCCTGGAAAAGGTGAGAATAATTTTATTATTCTTACAGTGTATATATATTAAGGCCTTGACATAAACTAGAGGTCCAGTTTGCTCAAGAGGTTTCTTTGGGCAAATCCACAGGATAAAGACATCAGATGCAGTCACTGTTTGAATACCCATGAACTTCTAGTACCTACAATGTTTCAAGGCAGGGGTTTTCACTGAACCTGCTGCATGTTAGAACCATTTGATGTATCATGCATCTTATATTGGAATAAAGGATGAACAGTCATTCTATATTCACCTTTATATTTCCCTTCTCCACAACACTCATTATTTTCCAGTCCTATATTATAAACCCATTCAGCTGTCTCTGTTGTCCAAGTTAAGAGAAGTGTCCTGTTGAACTATTTCTTACATGGAAGCCATAGAGTATTCTTTTCTGAAGCTTTTCAGAACTAACATACTTCAAGTAGGTACTAAAACAATCAAAACTATAGCTTTTAGCTATACAACTATGAAGACTGTTCAGTCTTTTTCAGAAAAGCATACAAGAGGAAAAAATAGGGTCCCACTTTAGACTTGTACAAAGGCATAAATATGCATGTACCCACACTTATTCTGCCTGTACATGTTCCAAACACAACCTGAAAGGTGTATTTATGCTACAATCAATACTCTGGCCATTTTAACCCCTTCCACCTTTCATTTCTCCTCTGTAATGAACAGAAATATTATTCTGCCACCTCTCTTAAATCTACCTTTCCAAATTCTATCTGTGTCAGTGCATCAGAAGACCTTCAAGACCTTCATGATATAGAATCATAGAATTGTTTAGCTTGGAAAAGACCTCCCAAAAGACACCAGTTCAGCTCAGGTCTTCTTCATCTGATAGTTCATGTCCTGCAACACAGAACTCAAAATGCAAGTTATTTTTTTTCCCCAAGGTTAAATGTCCTTGAGGCACACATTGGGATTATCCTATCTCCTTCTCAGGGGTCACCATACCCTCATTAGGGTCTCCATCCCCTTCTCAGGGGTTTCACAATAGCAAGCACACGTTTCACAATTGTGGATAACCTTAGAAATTGTGTCCGTGGTTAAATCCACCCCTCAGCCTCATCCACCTACAGGTGGCCCGAGGCATCATGGGCCCGTCGAGCCAGGAACAACTTTCCCTTATGCTAGTCCAGGTGTGATGTTCCTTATTAGCTCAGTTTTTGGGCACAAGAGCATCCACACGACTAATCTCCGGAGATTCTACTCAAGCGGCAGTGTCCCACCACATAATAGACAGGCCCCCATAGGCCTCTTCATGCTTTCAATTAGTCTTCTTCCATCAGTCCAGCTACCCTCAGAGGGGCACTGGCTGCCATCTACAAGTCAGTGTAGAGGTACAGTTTTGGCTACACCTCTGGTTCAGCAATGTCCAGTAGACTCGGTTGTTCTCCTCCTCCTCCTGGCTGGAGGCAGGGCAACCTTATTGCTGTTCTTGAGTCTTTTCTGAGATCTCTGCTTCAACATGTGGACAGCTTTTTTACCAACTTTCTTATGTTTTGATTTCCATACCTGGACTTCAAGCACAGAAGTAGATTCACTGTGCACCTCCTCATGTCTTCCTCCGGTCATGTAAGAAGGACCACAGTTCACTATGTGACCCACACTTGGGGTTTACTCTCCATCGAGGTGGGGCAGGAGCGAAAGACAGCTTGTTTTGGCTGCAAGGCTTCTCCTTGCAGTGGCTACATTCACAGCAGGCACAATTGAAGCTGTTTGAACTCACCGCTAAGTCCTCCAACAAGCCTTCTCCCTAAGTGCCACGGCTATGTGGCTTTCAAATACTGCTACAGACTAGACCAGTTATCACTGGGTCAGAAACACTTTGTGAGTATATGTCTGTGTCTGTGTGTGTCGGGAGAGGGGTCCAGGGCCTCAGCACAGTGCCCACATGGTCAGCTGGGACAGCCATCAGAGTCAGCCCCACATGGCATGAAGGCCATGAGGCACCAGTGGACTGCCTGGAAACCTCCCCACACCACAGCCGTGGAGTCCCTAACTGGCTGCGGCACTGTCACTGTGACCAAGGGCACAGGGAGCGGTCAGAGATCCAAAGGCCCTGCCTGGCAGCGGCCACAATAGCCAGAGTCCATGAACAGGCACACACATGGCGTCCATTGGGCTCTGGGCTGCTCTCCTGACACTGTCAACAAGTGGCCTTCTGAGTGGTAACTATGGTTTTCTCTCCTCTCTTTCTCTGTCTTTATTCTTTCTTCTCTTAATATCTCTTCCCTTATTTTTTTCTTCCTCTTGTGGGTAACTTAAACACTTGTGTTCTGTAAGGTGTGGGTACCTCATGTAAGTGGCATGGAGTTTGTGCTTACTGAATGTAAGAAAAGTTCCTTACTATGGCAATGCTTGCTAGTCCTGCTAATCTGTTGTAAGGCTTTTGTAATGTTACATGTTATTTTTGTAAAACCCTGTTTGCCAAAACACCTGTTTTGTCACAAAATTAAAAGAAACTTCTTAGAGAAAAATGTATAGTTTTTCTCTGGATATGAATTCAAGGTATCAAAGAGCCAATGTCCTTAAAAGAGTTTGTGTGAGCAAAATCTCTTGAGGCCTAAAATTAAAATGTATACTTGGTAAAGCTTGATGTTTCTGGATGAGTTTGTACCAAATACCTCCAGGGATGGTCATTCAAACACTTCTCTGGTTGGTTTGCTTTTGCTCCAGTGATTGATAACCCTTTCACTGAATTATTTCTTAATATCAAACCTAAACCTCCCCTGGCACAACTTGAGGCCATTTCTTGTTGTCCTGTCACTTGTTGCTTGGGAGAAGAGACTGATCCCCACCTCACTGCAACCTCTTTCAGGCCTTCCTTGAGCCTCCTTTAGTCCAGCCATGAGACGAGCTACAGAGCCTTCACCAATTTTATTGCCATGTGGGGCTGACTGTGGTGGCTGTCCTGGCTGACCATGTGGGCACCGTTCTGAGGCCCTGGGACCCTCTCTCGACATGCACACACAGGCAGACAGATACAGACATACACTCACAAAGTGGTTCTGACCCAATAATAGCTGGTCTAGTCTGTAACAGTATTTGAAAGCCCCATAGACATAGCACTTAGGGATAAGGCTTGTTGGAGGACTTAGTGCTGGGTTAAAAATTGGACTCAATGATTTTGGGAGGTCTTTTCCAAGCTAAAGAACTCTATGATTCTATATCATGAAGGTCTTGAAGGCACATATGGCCTTCTGATGCACTGAGACATAGGATTTGGAAGGGTACATTTAAGGGAATAATATTATTGCACTTCTTTGGATACAGTTTAGCATCTCAATGTCACATGTTAACTACAATAATAAAGGTTTTGCCAGCTGTACACAGTACAGCTAGTTTCCACACGTTTGTCTTCTGAGGAGCAAGATCTCTAAGCTCACTGTTTACCGGTTACCTCCCACTCTAACATTAGAGAATCACAGATGCCACAGACACCAGTTACATGGCTGCATAGTTTTGGGGTCTGTACACTGTCATCATCCATAAATAAATTCTCCTGACTGAAAACCCCAACTTCTGTTGTCAAACTTTTTTTTTTTTTTTCCACTTTTTTTTTCCCCTCCTCCATATTGCTAGCAGAAGATTCCTTTTTCAGGAATAAGACTAACCCATTTTGTCCCTAATTTCTCTTTCAAAGGCAAAAAAAATAATAAAATTTACAAAGCATCTCATTGTAGCTTTGTGCAGTTGCAATCATAAGCAATAATGTATTTTTTGTTACTAATTAAATATTTCCACTTGTAATATTTTCCTTTACTAAAATTCCTTTTATCATCTCGAGCACTGCAGACTCAATGCCTTATACTTTTGAACAGTTTTCATTGAATTTCCCTGTTATTTAGGCAGAGGGAGAGTGTTTATACTCCCTGGCAGAAACCATGGTTCAGGAAAAGAAATTGCTGCTTGTAAAAACCTCTGTAGAAACAATCCTCTTACTGTGTCAGCCATGTATGTAGGCTTGGTTTTTATTGATCTGTAAGTTTTTATATAGGTCATTTTCTTATGCAATTTATCCAGCGGCCTCAAACTCAGCAGTCTGTATTAAGGAAGAAAGACATTAAACTGGGGGACTTGTAGTCTTATTCTTTATGTAAGAGTTGGAGACTTATTTTCTGGCACTTGCTATGCATGTTTAAGTAGGAGCAATCACTGCCTTTTTTGCAGTCCTGACATACAGTGGCACTTCAACATCATTTAAATATTAATAAACAATATAGCACTGAAGCAAATGCACAAAAAATGTCACTGGAAGTTTTATTTCTTAATTATATTTTCTTTATTCCCATCAGAAAGGAGGGGAAAAGAGAGGGAAGGTCTGTATTTGTGTGTTCTGCTTCTACTCCTCCAGGGAATCACAGCCCTAAACAGCCTAGAACAGTAGAGAGTGTATCCTCAATATGCATTGGGATAGAACCGTAATGTCTGCTACAAATTTGTTTCATTGACCTTTGGATGGAGGAGGGCAGGCATCTGCACAAAAGAAAGATATAGGTGGTCGAATGCATCTTAAAATTAACAACAGCATCTGTGAGAGATACAACTGGCAACCATGATTTGCATTGTTGCAAATGTGGAGGTTTTTAATGTAACCTGTATTCTACATAAGTAAGATGTTCTCCATTTCTAAGAGAACACTAAGTGTAAATATATATATGCGTAAGACATTTCAATATACAAAACACAGAAAACGCAGTATTCAGTAGGTGCAGGGCCCAAGATATCTATAGATGGAGTTGGAGCATTGGTTTAGAATTGATTCAAATGTGCTTTAAAATAATATTAAAAAAAAAAACTTATTTGTGTTAACATACAAATAATTTGTTTTAGAGTCAACAAAACATTACTAAAGTAGTGAAATATTATATTTTTAATCAAACCAATGTAGTAGTAATAATGTGATACTAAACAATGTTGCTCAAAAATTACTCACAGGCTGAGAGTTAAGCAGATGGCAAAGTGTCTTACTGATTCCCTAACACTAGTCCTCAGGCATATCTTAAAAAGCCTCTATAGAATTCCTTAAATGTTATTATCCTTTAAGTTTTACCCAAGAACATTACAGGAGTTGTCTAGAACCTACTAAGAGTAGAAATATTAAAGAAACATATAATTGAACACCAACATAATGTACTAGACGGTTTACCTACAAGAAAGGTGTTCTCATTTTGTATCTTATTAATATAAGAGTGAAAATGAATTTCCAGTTTTAAGCTATGGTGTGCCAGCTCTTGAAGACACATTAATTACTCTGCTCAGCAAGTCACTCAGTGAACTTAAAAGAAAGTTTTCTTCTAGGCCTGAAGCATTTGAATGAAAAAAAAAAGTGTTAACCATCCTGATCTTTATGGAAACATTAAAAACCATCTGAAAAACCATAGAATATTCTCTTTTTTTTCTGACCCATAGAACATCTTCAAATATTGAAGTTGTTATTATAATATTAAGATCCATGTACAGAATAACAGAAATCACACATATCTACAGTTGTTGAATGTAAATTTAAACTTGAAGGAGTATTCTATTATTATTTATTTATACAGCTGAAAAACCCCAGTGAAATTATAATTATTCCAAAAGTTACACATAGTCAAGATCAGTTAATTGTCCTTCAAATTTCATTTTATTCCTCAAGTACTTTTCATGTCTTTAGGACTTCCTTCATAATATCACCGAATCTTTATTATGAATTCATGAGTTGCTTTGCAGACTTTAATATCTGTACGAAGAGTTCATTTTTTTTTTTTTTTTTTTCTGCCTTAGAAAGAGAAAGTATTTGGTGTGAGAAGGACTAAAGTTCTGCTATCCCAGAAATGGCACTGCTTATATAAACGCATAGCAGTTACAAACAACACACAGACAAATAAGACACTCCTATCTAGCTTTAGGCATGGTAATAAGATTAAATTCTTAACGCATTTTCTTATCTGTTTAAATTCTCCTTCAAAACATAACTTCAATTGTCAGTGTCAGCAAGAATTTGACTAGTCCTCTGTCAGAGTCTGAAGTGAAATAATGTTAGATCCTGACTGTAGCACCTAATATTTCTGATTATTATTTACCAGATAAGAAAAATTTATATGATTCTTAATAATAACCTATGAACTAGATACCTAAACCTATCCTACTGTCATGTGTCCTTTCCTTTTCCTCACCTCACCTTAGTCCTGGCATAACACAAACATCCGCCCAGAAAAGCAAAGGAGATGTGCACTCATGAGCCTGAAAACACTAACTTTGTTTGCTCCTGTCTGCCAGTACGCTGACGAGAGTCAAGGCTATGATTAAGGCAACAATGCAACAATGGCCTGTAAACCAAAGCTGGGGAGCTGTGTGAGCAAGACCACCATGAAAAAAATGTTGAGCCAACACTAGTTCAAGCAAGTTGACAGCTGTTGTGCATTATTTCAGAATAATCCCATTGTGCTTCCAGTTTTCATTATACAATAAAATTTTTGGTGAGGCTTGGGAAAAAAAAGCTTACCATGGATATATTATGGCAGAAGTCTTGGAGATTTAAGCTCCGGATAACAGGAGGGACTGTGAAAGGTATAAAACAAAACCTACAAATAATTAGTTCCCAGACACTAAGCAGCACAACTGTGAGCATTAGTAAAACTGGTTTTAGAGATTAAGAAAAAAGGACAAGGAATCTAACATCTGGAAAACATATATATCATAAATACATACAGGAGATTAATCACAAAAAAATGCACCAATACAACCAGGGAAAAAGGAAAACAGCAGGGATTGCTAAAGTATTTTCTTCTCGTCTTAAAGGCGTTGCACCATAACAACAGTACTTTTTTTAAAAAAAAGTAAATTTGGTAAAGAAAGAGTGCTGCTTTTATATTTATCCTGTACACTATGGTGACTAGAATCACAGTCACATGCTATAGAACAAGCTAGTCTGTGTGTTTTCAGTTACAACTTTTCAATGCAACAATTGATTGCTGCATCCAGACTGACTTAGACTTAGTACTGCCATATTTGAGTTCTCCCTGCCACCTCAAACTTCAGGTCAAAGTGTTGCACAGAACAAATTTCGCAACACTTAGTATTTTTACTGAAGTTGAATCCAGTCAAGTCCAATACAAATATTTTTTCCCCTCCAGTATGAAAACTCACTAATAAAATGTGTAATCATGCCTGGTTGTAATTGTCTGTATGTATGGAAAACCCTAGGCTTAACCATCTACATTAGTTTGGTGGCTTAGCTGAAAGTGAAATTCAGGCAAGAGCGGAAACAAAATGACCACATGATTATGCAGAAAACATGGGGGAAAGACCAACAGGATACTCAAATTCCTCCTATTCATTTAAGATTTAAGGATATAATATAGATGTAAAAATCAATTTTGCAGTGCAAAATGGCAGGAAGATATTTCAGCTGCATGGTTAACAAACAACTTAAGACAATGTTCTGAATCACACAGAAAATCTATGGCAAAATGGAAAATACTACTACAGACACTGCCCCCATGATTTCATCAATGCAGTACTATGATGAAGCAGCAAGGAGACCAAGGAGGACATCAAAGCCCCTGCAGACAACAATTGTCTGCTTCATCTTCTGTGAAAAAAGATGATTTCAAAACAATACAAGATTGTTATATTTCTGATGAGGCTGTTGTAAACCTCTGCTGCTCTCTGGCCAACTATAAGCTGCTATTCCTGAAAATATATTCTTATGTTAGCTTCAGCAGCCCCAAAATGCAAGTCTGCCAGTGAAGTAAGTAACTTTAAAAACAGTGGAAGATGTATTCACTAGGAAAAGGTCAATCAACCTCTGGCTGTTATCACACATGTTTATGCGCCTGCAGGTGTCAGACGTGATACCATGTCCCCAACTTGTAAACTCCAAAGACACTAAATTAGCATAGCCATGACAGTATGCTTGACAAATGCTAGAGATTCTTTAAACCAGAAAACAATTAGGAAAAACTTATTTCTTGGCCAGAAGGCTAAAAACAAAATTCAGATACCTCAGATCTAGTGTTATGGTTCATAGCCAACAGCAGTTTTACCTATAAAAATTATTATTAAAAAAAATTCTTAAATATTTTCAAACATAAGAAACTATCCATTCATGAGGAGGGAAACATCACTTAAGCACTTGGTTAATATTGATGAACAATAAAAATAGCAAAGCACATATAAAAAGTATAGATTTATTAAAAATTAAGGTGTAATCCCTTCATATTTTGCATTGCAGTGCTGAAATATTTAATATTGATTATTTTGGTTTAACTGGTAGTAGTTCTTAATTATTAGAAATTAGTTCTTAGTGGCAAAAAAAGTCAACTAAGATAATGTTTTTTTCTTATTCTGAATAACACAGAGTATGTCAACAATGAAAAATCCTTTTGTCTCCCTGACAACATAGGAAATAACCAACTGCTGATTAAGTCATTGAGGTGAGTGGAAGTTTTACCCTACATGAATAGTTATAGAGAAATAATTATTTTATCAATATATTTACACTACAGCTGTATCAAGTGGGTATGCCTAGGTGCTGGCAGCAGTGAGGCTGCAGGGGTGGTCTTAGGTAGTGGGGAAGTGGGAGCAGAAAAAACAGAGAGGAACGATTCTGTTAACATCAATATAAGAGTAGAAGAAGGGAATAAGGTGTTCTAGGGGCAAAGGCAGAGATCATCCTGCAGCCCACGGAGGACCACAAGCCAAAGCAGGTGTATATTCCTTGAAATAACTGCAGCCAGTTGACAACCCACAGAGGGGTAGTTTGTGAAGGAATGTATTCTATGGAAAGGACCCACATTGGTGCAAGGAAAGTGTTAGGATGAAGGAGTAGGAGAGAAATACTGCTATGGAATGGTCACAAGCCACATTCCGAATGGAAAGAGCATTGGTGCTTTCCAATTATTTTTCTCAGAACTGGGTTAAATCTAGAACAAAAATTTAGTTTTGATGAAAAATCCATCTTCCAGATTTATAATTTTAAAGCAAAGTTTATCTATTTGACTGTAAGAAACTGAATATTTAGTCTGCATTGGAAAGAATCTCAAATACAGATGGTGCTTTGGATTTGTGCTTTTTTTAACTGCACACTTGGTTGGTTGGTCAGTGGAAGAATTTATGTACATGGAGCATTCTGTTGAAAAGCTATTAATCAGACAACATAACCTAGTGTCACATTTAACTACAAGAAACTACCCAATTACTAACTGTAATCTTGTTTGTTGACAATTGGACCAAAGATAGCTGAAGTCACAATTTAACAGGAAGAGTGATGGCAGCATATGACCCATAATGTGTTATAGAAGCAAAGAGTCTCACTGGCTGGCAAAACATACCTAATGAAAAATATGAAAAAGAATAATTAAGAAGGTAGAGATAAACACAAAGGAACTGTCTAAGACCATTGATAATGCTAATAATGAAACCTGGACAGATTGCATAAGGGTAACAGACAATTTAAATCAATTTCCTAGTTCCATCTCCCTCAGCAGAAAATAAAATAAAACTTTCAAAGTAAATGCTTGATTTACAAATAAATCTGTAGATGTAGATCTTAAAACATAATACAAATAAACTCATTAATAATTGCCTGTCAGCTTGATAAAATCTGCCTAGAATTCCAATGCTACTGGTCACTCTAAGCTACTTTGCAATTCAGAAAAAAAACCTGGTTACTTTTCAGAGAATGTAATCACATATGGGAAAGAATGAGGTTATGCCTACAACTTGAAATGAATTTTCCTTTTCATGTGATGCAAGCAGGAAAGTGTATGCCTCTAATTTACAGGTCCTTTATTGCTATAGTGCTCATATAGTCTGGGTTTAAGTCTATTTCCTGAGTGTTGCTCATTTCTACAGAATATTTATGAATATCAAGAGTAAATACACGATCTATGAGATTGTTTTCCTTTACTTTTAGCATCACCTTTAGAGTTGCATTGTGTAACTTTAATGCAATTTCTATTTTACCACGTTGCAAGATTATTTATTTTGTCTCACCAAAACCTACATCATTTTTTTCACAGGTAATATGAGGTTATTACACTACAAGAGTTAAAGTATTTCAGATTCAGTCATGAGCAATATGTTAATGATGTAGTACAGCACTCAGCAAAGTAATGTCAACATTATCTGCAATCCGCACAGCAAAAATGAAATGTCAGCCAATTCCACCAAATGGCAAATGGTTTTACTGTTCAAGAAGCTGATTTATAAATCTGTTAGCTCAGACAAGATGACACAAAAGAGGAAATCAGAAACTCAGGAAGGGGAGAAAAAAGAAAAATCAATAGAGCTTCTACTTTTCTAACGGTAAATTGTAAGATTTTGTAGGTGCTATTTTTCCAGTAGTAAACTTCATCACTGTAATGGGTACAGGTAGAAGAATCAATATAGTTCAAATGCTTAGAGAAAAGCATTCTAAGAAAAAACATATTTACTCTGTGCATAAATGTAATGTACTTATATGCAAAATAAACCTGGAGAGCATTTTTAAGCTCATCAACTTTTGCCATAAAATCCATGTTTTATATCTAATAGCAACCTGAAGTATAGGCTGGACAGGCTTGAGTCTCATCCAGTCTATTTAGTGTAGGACTTGCATAGAATTTGCCTCCTACAACAAAACAGTGAATATGACCAAGTTGTTTGGATAGCATTTACATATACAAGTGGATTCCCTTTCTCTTTTTAATAAATATTACCCTAAAAATTGCATAGACTTTCATCTGATATAGAGACTCTGGCCATTTACTGTATCATCAGTCACGTTAATTGCAGTGGTTAATAGGGAGAGTGCAAAATTTCCTTCAAAATCTATACTGGATTTCAAAAACCTCAAATTACGTCTTTTAAGCTAGGTCACTGAGCTTCTTCAGACAGTTTAGGTAAGATGGCAGAAAGAAGTAATCATTAAAAAAAAAAAAAAAAAAAAAGAAAAGAATGACATCAGACAACATTCTTAATATTGATTTGAAGTAATATTTGTCAATATACTGATAACATTGGATATCTAAGCTGGAAACAGCTCTGGCTATAAATGCCAATCAGCAACAGAACTGTTTTCCGCTGTACTACATACATTCTTTGACTCTTGCAGTTCCCAGAATATCTCCCAATAATTCTACATGTTTATGACCTTGCCAGTTTACCTCTTGGCAAAACTGAAGTGACTTGTTTTTGCAGCATTTTCACAGAGCTGTTAGATGGCTAACACATTTTTCTATCTCAAAGTGGGAAAAGTGTCCATATTCAGCAGTTGAAGTAAAGCCCTAGTTAGAAGAGTCTCTTCTTTATACTACATTTTTAAAAATAAGTGAAAGCTTGCCATAAAATACAAAAGAGGTAGATGGCAGGGGGCGAATCCTTACTCTCCTGCTGTCTTAGTACAGCTGTAGCTAAACTGCTACCTTAACTCTTTTTTTTTTTTTTATACCAGGTGAGAAACTGACTCCACCCTCTAAAGTGAGAGGTTGTCCATCTTCCACCAGATGTTCTTTCAAAAGAAGAACCTGGATCACATTATGCCTTACTTGCCAAAGCATAGTGTAGATTATCAGAAATTCTAATTTGTATGTTAATTTTGTAGGTACTTGCTTTACACAGATAAAGGGGTTTTTAATGCCTGGATACTTCTAGAGACTGCCAGCTTGCCTCACACATCTGGATTGTACAATTTACAGACTAGGAAATGAGATGCTGGAAAGTAGTCCCACAAAAATGGACCTGGGGGTCCTGGGGCAGGGCCAGGAATTGAACTTGATGAACCCTGTAGGTTCCTTCCAACTTGGCATATTCTGTGATTTCACAAAATAATCATTACTTAAAAGACATGAGCAGCAATTCTGAAACATCTAAGACCATTTGCCAAAGGAGGTGGATTAGTACTTCATTTTTAAACCTATTGGTTTAAGCTATTGCTTAATACTTCATTCCCTCTTCTACTAGTGCACATTGGAACTCCCATTTCTCTAATGTTAAGCTATTGCTTAATACTTCATTCCCTCTTCCACTAGTGCACATTGGAACTCCCATTTCCCTAATGGCAGAGGAATGTCTTTATTATTGAGGGACGGACTTCAGTAAGAGGAAGTTGCTGGTAGAGATGCAGGAAATACTCAAATAACCTAGCTACTATCACCACTGACCTTCTGTCTCTTTCTGTGCTATAAATAACAGTCATCCTTCCACATATACTAGATTTCCTACACTATATACTTTTATAAAATTCTCCCTTGGTTATGGAAGCTTATGTGCCTACTTCAGAACTGTGAATTGTTGTTACCAGCAAGTGCCTGGAAATTAGGCACTATAATGTGATAATTCAGTCCTTTTATAGTTCTATTTCTAATTTGCTTACTCAATACCACACAGAGCTCTGAATTCACAGGGTTAAAGCCTAGGAACAGAAAAAAAAGAAACCAACTAGAATCCCCTATTTCCTCAAATATCCCAAAAGACTTGGTGAGAAGGAAAACAACAGAAAAACGACAACAGATGTGAAGAAACTGCTATGTTATTGAAAGTCAGAAGTACAGCACTCATTGACTATTCAGAAAGCAATGATTAATCATCTATTTTTAAAGTAAGCAAGGGTTCCGCTTAGTGCTAATATATTTCCCAAGATCATCATCCAGACCTTCACAGTCATTGAGTAAATAGCAGCAGATGTTGAGTTGTTAGACCACATCATTCAGCTAAGATTAGATATTTATTAAAAATAGACATGCTTGACAGAATCTTGCCCTTAGTTTAATAAAGCAGTACTGAAAGGGTAGGAGGAAGCTGTTCTCAGAAACACACTCTCTCTTCAAGGCTAAAAAACAATGTTCCCTTCTCTGACTACTATTGCAACCAGTATGTGTCAGATAGACTTCACACCTCATCTACAAGTAGAAACTTTATCCAATAATGACTAAAACAAAATTTGCTAGATAGAGTAAGTCCTTGAGAGCCACCTTCTGTTAGTGTTTGTATAGACATTATTTAAAAAGGAGAAAAAAGTATAACTTCTTAAAGGGTGGTAAAAGTACCCCTGCTTATAAATCAATTTGCACTTATCCTACCTCTTCCACTATTTCCTTGTGTGTAGTAATTAAAAACCATTGTGATGCCTTTCTTGGCTTTTTGTGAATTGTAAGTCTGCAGCTAAATGAAATGTAGAATTTGATCATCAACAGTTTGGCTTGCACTAGCATGTGGACAGGCAGCAACATGAAATGCATTTATCAGTTCCACTAGCAAAATTAAAAAGTTGTGGGTTTGGGGTTTTTGTTGTTTGGTTGTTTGTTTTAATTTGTATTCAGAGACTTTTAATGCAGGAGATATCTTTTAGGATGTAAATTCTGAAGAATTTTACAAAGGAGTCACAAGTCCAGTTTGGGTCAATACAGTGCAAGAGTACAAGTAAGAATACCTGGCTACATAGAAAAAGTAATTAAAACGGGAAAACATATACACAAGAATACATTTATTCCGTCCTGTCCTCGAGAAATTTAAATTAGAGGTATAGACCAGTTCCTCTTGGATTCCGGTTTGAGGTGTTCCACAGTTACCAGCTCTAAGAAAATATGAAGTCTATTACCTTAATGCATCCTTTAATATAGGAGTACATACAATACTGATGGATGGGCAAAATGTAACTGCACAGCTGACAAAATAAACACATGAAATGGAGACAAATACTGTTGCCTTTTAGAGCTCCAACTAGACAGAGAAACCAAACATTTTTTTCTTAATGCATAAAATCTTTCTGAAAAGAAAACAGCATACAAGGGAAATTAGGATAGAACATTTATAAAAATCTTAAATGTAAAAAATAAAATGTCACTGCAGTTGTCCAACTTATTTAGAATTGAAACCATACCTAAAGTAACCCACTCTGAACCTAGCTAATAAATATTGACCAACACACATCTAGTTGAAGCCTTCTAGAACTTTGTGTCTGTACTCCAAAGCTAAGAAATGAAAAAAAAAAAAAAAAAAAAAAAAATTGTCCATATGAATAAGCTTACTCTCCAAGTTCAGGTATTCATTCAAAATTGAAATTCATGTTAGATGAGTAGTCTTTATCATAGGCTCTGTACACGATCAACTGCATAAATATTCATGCTCAGAAGGCACAATTTTGTACAAAGGTAGCTCCTAGAAAGTTCTTGCCTCCCACTCCAGGTTCTGTAGTCTATCCAATGGCTGCTTAGTATTGAGTATATAAACCATCTTTAAAGAACTGAAAACCAGATGAAAGCTCTGTCTCGTGTGAAATCTCATTTGTTTCAAATTATATCATTCAAGAATAAAATTACTTAATAAAAAAATTAAAACCCCTCTCCCCATTTATCTCCTCAAACAAATCAAATATCTACCTATTTGAGCACTCTCTGGGATTTCTGAGAATTTGGCTGCTCAGAAAAGAGATGCTTAAACCTTTTGTCAAACTAGTAAATAAAATATTTAGTACAGATCACTAAATAGAAATGATACTATGAAAATTTTGCATTCCTCATGTCAGTATATTTGGTGTGATGACCATTCCAATAATTTTCGTGTTGTACTAAAAGGCAGAGAAGACTAACACCCAAACAGACTTTAGCACCAAAGTAAACTCAGTTTGAGTTCTTGAGCCCATACAAAATATAACTATATTGCTAGAAAGAAGATTGCCCAATATGTCCCATCATTTAGCAGCCCTTAGAGAAAATCCAAAAGTAAAAGCAAAATAGATAATGTCTAAGGAACTATGAGTATAAACTAATACTTATTCCAGTAGTATACAATACACACAAAAATGCTAGTTCACATCAGGAAACAGTACAGATTTTTCAACAGAATATTGCAATTATATTGCTATATTGCTTTCAGCCTCAAGTAGTTCAATCACCATAGCAAGACTCCTCTGGACTGGTTTACAATTAGCCAAAAGAGTAATCTCTGCATCCAAAAATATTTTGCATCATAAATCAACTTGAATCATCCTAAGATCTCCCATTGTTGTCCATAAGGTTTCCTGGGAAAAAGAAAAGAATCTGAAATGTGTAAAAAAAGAAAAAAAAAAAAAAAAAGGAAAATTTTGATCTTCCATCAGAAAGTTCAAGGTTAATTCTAAGTTACCCTAAAAGATGGAATCCCTAAGCCATTAATCACTGACTTCAAAGAACGTAAAATTAGATCATAGCCAAAGGAACAATCTAGCGTGTCATGGTTCATATCCAAAACCATCTGAGTTGTCTTTGAGTATTAATTCCATTACATCTCCACGGTATGATTTTGTCATAGTGTAAGACTAGATAGGAGTTATTTAAAAGTAATTAATCAGAATCATCACTTGCACCACTACTTGAACAGCATTTACTTTGCTAAATTAATATTAGAATATTTAATGACTGTCAGATTTTCATAAACAATGGAAGATAAATCTATCAGCCCACAAATCCCCATAAAGCAATTAGAGAAGCAATTAAAGAATGTTAGATCTTAGAAAACAAAACAATAGTCCTTCTTTTGTGTAAGAAATAGACTATTTATAATTATTCTGAAAACATCATCCAAAAAGAAGACAAAATTGGGGTTTGTGACTACTTCATCCATCAGGTGCATCTAGGATTTTTGAAGTTAGTCTTCTTGAATGGAACTACTTTTTAATCACATATACAATAATTCAACAGGTTTCCCAACATCTTTTGTGGTTTTGACAGAAGTAATGCTGTACCCTTTTATAATAAACACAACTATTTCATAAGCCTATAGCTATTTACACCAAAAATCTTCTTTATCTAAATGATATTTTGTAATATTTGTTAATTCTTGTATCTCCAAATTATTTTTTTTCTTAAATAGGTAATTTGCAACTTAATTTTCAGAGATATTTTAAACTAGGTCATTTTTTATAAAAGAGGGTGTAAATTATGATTTTTTACCACAAAACTATCTGATTTTCTAGATGAAATGTAAAGTAGAATGTCTAAATTATGTTTTCTACTAGAAAGGTTATGGATACCGAAATTTTTATCAATATACTTTTTCTGTTTCATATGATTGTTTCTCTACTTTAAAAAGGTGATTAATAAATTTTACTACTTGA
>JAWWEV010000115.1:74105909-74134872 GCA_035583235.1 Hafferia zeledoni
CCGCGCGGGGAGTAGAGTCAAGAGAATTGATTGACTGAGCATGAAAGTTTCAATGAAAACTTTAATTGAAAAGAGAGCCTATATTTTGATCCTCTCAAACATTCTAGTTGTTGCTGATATTTTGCTCTTTTTTCCATAAATGGCAATATTTTCTGTCAAAGAAACCTCAAAGTAGTTGTATGATAGTAACAATAACTGGTATTATCCAAAAGAACTTGAGACACCGTTTGACTTTCTCTTCCACTCTTTTCAAAATGTTTAATACTTTCATTCTGGAAGATGCAGTTATGCTACTAGTTATAAAGCTTTATTGTGAAAGTGATAAATGTGCTGAGTGCTCAGATGCAAGAAAGAAGGACACAAATTAATTTGTCCATGACTTTGTATTTTTTGTTATAGAGATATACATAGTGTGGACATATAGATTTTTTTCCCCCTACTTTAAGAGAACTGTGTGGTATTTTTGTCAACTTCAGTAATGTAAAACAAATTTCAGAGTGACAAACTAAAAAAAATCCATCAAGTACCTACATTCCTGGACCAAATTTTTATCACTTGTGTGATCTATGGGATCTCCACTTTTCATTTTGGTTGGGGAGTTATTTTCAGTCAAGAGTCATGCAATTTATATTTTATTTGAACTCAAATCAGCCTGCTACTCATATGCAAGACACTGCTCAAAAAAGCAATTTTATTTAGAATACCACATATAAAATCAGATTAAATTATGAAGAAAATCTATAACTCTTATGTATTGAGCAGTCACTGTGTATAGGCTTGTTCAAATCCAAGATAAGGAAAATATACCAGTAATTGGTTTGGTTTTTGCTTTTTTAAATTTTGTGCAAAAACTGTTTGATTGGGAAACCAAAGAATAATAATTCTTTGATTGCTATTGTGAGACAACATTGACAGAAACCTACCAATGATTACGAAGACCTCAAAAGAACAAGCGTATAATTTAACAAATAGTAACACAAATAGTAATAGAGCTTGTACCTCACAAGTGCATATAAAATTCTATGTTGATACAATAAGTTTTTGTTAAAAATGCTCTACATGATTTTCATAATATTTAATGTTTCACAATGTACATATAATCAGAGATAACTTTAACACATGCAAACTTTAAAGAGCTCTCACATGCTAATTTTATGCCCTTATTCCTGCAATTACTTCAAAATTGTTATCTTTTATTTAATGAATGGCCTGTTAGGATTTAGTGATCTTGAGGTCTCTGTCACTACCGCAATCTAAATTTAAACTCTGCCTTTTATTTTATGGATTACCATACTAAAAATAGGGTACATATTTGGGTAACTCAGTGCTGGGTAATTTTTTTTTTTTTTTTTTTTTTTTCCATTTTTACTTGCCTCAAAGCAAGGACTGCTTCTCCACCAACACAAAATCACACAAATTCACACTTGTCCTTTTTATGACAGGTAAATCTTATTTTCCTTTTTTTTTTCTTTTTTTTTTTCCTTTTCATTTCTGTCATCCTAGAAGAGATTTACTTTGTTCTTAGAGAAATTATACTATACAATCTGAGAAATATTTTGACCATTGTTCTTAGTAAAGTTGATATATTTTACTATCAGTTACTCATGATAATTTGTGGATGTAGAATTACCTAAATTTTTGTCCTGTATTAGCTTGCAGTTAGGCTTCAAGATACCCTGTCAATGAAATATTTTTTGTGCTTCAAGACTTAAATATGAACTTAACTCTCTATATCAAACAGCAGGTTGCAAAGTTTTCCAATATATTTTTTTATTTGAAGCAGGCATAGAATGTTTGGACACAAGAATGCTGAAAGACAAAAGCAGCACATTTCTAAGGCAACATAGACCACCCTATTATCAGTATTTCTACTTTCCACTGCAAATCAGCTTTCTGGAGTAATTTTATGAGGTACATAAATTGTGTATTATTGCTGTCAGGTGTAGGTACAGAAGGAATGTACAACAGATTTTAGCCCTTTTATAGACACATAGGAGATAAATTTTGTAAGTAAATAAAGCAAGTAAGTAAATTTTGCATTCAAGCAGAGTATGTTGGCTTAAAATTAACATGTGTGCGGGGTGAAGGTCATATTTTGTGGTAGTTTTGGGTTGGGGGTTTTGGTTACTGCATTTTGTGAAGATTTCTTTGTTTTAAGAAGTCTCTGCTTTGCTTTTAGGTGCACCTTGAATAATGCTATGAATCAGCTGCCAGTATTTAAATTCTACTGATTACTTGGAAATAAGAGAAGGGTTGAAATGTTGTACAATGAATTTGAGTTAAGAGATACAAGGCATAACAAATCACAATAAATATATTCAAACATTTTCAAGAAAAAGGTAAGGCAAAGAGGAGATACATGTAAGAATGAGGTCAACAGACTGAAGGACAAAAGTATGCAGAGAGATAAGTAGGCATTACAGCTGTCACCAAATGGGAAGAACAAAGTTGTGTTCACAGTTTCAGTGTAAAATTTGAGCTGATGCCTATGTTAATTTTGATTAAAACAATAACAAATACTATGTTGCGTATATAAATTACTTTCTGGTATTTAGGAAGTGCAGCTACAAGAAAATGCATGAAAATCACCTGTAGTGGTTGATGGATTAGACATGTTTCCAAGAGCCACACCAAGGAGCCAAAACAATAGCTGTTTTCAAGTAATATGCACTCCACTATAGATATAATGAAATTATTATTGTCAACCAAAACTTGATTATTTTAATAAAAGGTCAATTCATAACAACATTTCATTCTACATATGAGAAAATTAAGAGTAAAATTATGTTAGAATTCATGTATATTTGAATATAATAACACTATTTCAAACAGAAGACTGAAATAATCACTTGAGAAAGTAAAACCAGCAGAAATTTTAAAAATACATAGTTTAAAAACTATTTTTAAATATAGTTTTTAATGCAATGTTAAAATACAAGGTCTTTATGAATTTTGCCATGAAACAGTTAAGAACTGCAAGCTTATCAGTTTATGCACATTCATATCCATGTTAAGCATTGTAAAATTTAGAAGTGTAAAACTTCAAAATCAAAAGCAACTCTCAGTACACTGTGTAGGTTTTTCCTGTCTTGATTTCATAAAAAGAAGGCAAACAAGTTCCAAGAAACTATATTTACTAACCCAGAATTATTGTTTATCTCAAGTCTACTCAAATCATGCCCAACTTTTTTTCTCGCTCTCTCTTAAAAAAAAAAAAATATATATTATCATAATGTGTAAGCTGATCTTGACAAGGTTTTAGTTTCATTGCAAACATTCTCTTTTCCTTACATGGTACCCCAAAATTATAATATTTGTGTCCAATATAAGATATTCAACAGCCATTTAAGACCTAGTGAACAACCTTCCTTTCCTTACCATCCCACATACCACCATGCAGTTGATAAAGAATAGATATCTATAGCCTCATCTATATAGAAGCAAGTGTTTCTCAGGCTACATAACCAAAAAACACTTCCAGAGGAACAATGTCAAGCAACACTTGCTCCCACCAACATGGCACTCGTTAACAGACTAAAAGCCACTGAAAACAATCAAGACTTCAAAACTGACCTCTGCAACAATCACATGTGGAACAAAGGTGAATTTTACTGCCCCAACTAAGATTTTGACCTAGATCTGTCACACATAACACTTTGCTTTCATATAACAGTTGTCATCTTCCATCCCTGAGGATTTCAAGCACTTTTCAATATGGCAGCACTGGTGGAATAAGCAATCAGGAAGACATTTTAAGAAGTAATCTTAACTATTGACACGAATCAGACTAATTTTATTTTCAAAACTGGGTAAAAGATTTTTTTCTTAAAAAAATTTTCCGAGGAAAATTCTAAAGATAAAAGCCACAGAGGTTTAATAAATTCATAATTATTCCTTTGAATAATCAGTCCATAGCCCTAGAAAGTATTGCAATGAAAACTCTGTATTTAATATGAGGATATTTACATTTAAGGATTAATATTATGAAATTGCATATTATTTCTAACAAAATATATAAAAGCATAGCAGTGAGGTGTTTTTTCACCTCCAAATAAACATTATATTTTTCCAATCTGTAAGGTTAGAATAACATGTCTTGCCTTTAAAACTATATTTGATTTTTTGTATGCTAGACCACAGGTGTTTCATCCATGTATCAGTACATGAACCTGTGCCAAATCTATGGTGCTGACAAACTTTGAACATTCCAGCTTTGACAGGTTTAGTTCTTCTACGGCAAAAAACATAACAGACCTTGCACTCACGTGAAAGATAAAGCCCACAGTAACCCAAAACAAAGGCTGAAAATGCTCCCTTGTCCTTCCACACCATCAAAGACTCCTGCATCCACATTTTACAACAGACAAAGCATCTTTCAAGGTTTCCTATGTCACAGGGACTCGTAGCATTCCCATAACTTGCCTGGCACTTATTATTGTTCTGTCAGAGCTATGCTGAAGTCATTTCCTTTTACAGTGATAACTTTCTTATAAGAGAGAAATAGTAGCAAAATGGTGTGACAAAGCATAGCATCTGGGCTAGGTACCTCCCACCTTGGTCTTTGAAGGCAAATATTGCTGTTTGGCCCTCTAAAATGCCTTCATGCAGCTAGACACCCTGTATTTATCTTACAGCTTAGAGCTAGTGATGATCTAACTCATTCAAACTCTTTTTAAACATGACCACCTTAAGGGTTATTTTTCTCCTTAGAGAGGGATTACAAGATAGATCTAATGTCAACAGTGTTCATCAACATCCAAAGAGATAATACAAGTTGAAAGGAAAGGCAAGGGAGAACCTCCTTCATCGTATGTAGTAAAGGACATATTTTAATTTTACAAAACTGAGTAAAAATTTCTATTACAATTCTCTGAACTCAGGCACAGGTCAGAAAATTACATGAAAACCAAGGGCACATGTTCTTTTCCTTTAGTGTTAGCAATAATTGCACACACTTCAACCTCATAAGATGATTAGAATTAACTTAATCTCTGTAACAACTGTATCAACACCCACCCTTTCAGTCTGACCTCTAAAGACCAACCTAAGACTGTCTGGTACTCAGCCAGCTTATTTGTACCAAGCAACCAAACAACTCGTCCAAAATATTTTCTTTCCAACACTTCAGCTCTTAAAACCTAAAGGCCAGGCTTCCTCTGAAACCGAATCAAAAAGGCTGTTTCTCAGTCACAGATAGCTATGAAGAGTGCAATGGAAACCTTCCCTAGACTCATTAACGACTACATTCAGTGCAGTTGATCCTATGCATCCAATAATTACATCCAGTGTGATCTATTCTTAGGATCAAAGCACCTGCCTCCACAAAATATCAGGACTGTTTTGACTCTTTCTCTTCTGTTTCTGTATGTGTGCTTTTCCTCCTTGTGCAGAAGGAGACTGGAACAGACCAGAGATGTGGACATGTTCAAAAACTTCCCATGCTGCAACCTTGCATAAAATATTTTGTAAGGCAATGGGTATGTTTTCCTAGCTCAGCAGTGAGCTCAGTCCAGGAAAAGCAGGGCTAGCTTTCTAACCTGAACTTTAAAAATACCAGAGGAGATATCCTATGCAGAAGAGTTGCAATAAGGTGACTTAAAGCCGTGCTGTGTAGACTGTGCTGTGTTGCCTTAGGTAAGATAGAAGGCTCTCATATTCAAAGTAAATACGACGAAGGGAAAGATTATCCTATCTGCCCAGTGGACAGTATCAAATCAGTTTGGTCTTTACAGCCAGTGAAATTTGCCATATTCAGAAAATGCTTGAAAAAAATCTAACATGCTTCTTTAACTATTCTGAAATGAGCAATTATAACTGAACATAAATATGAGAGTCAAGCAACTATTACCATTCCTGCACTGCTACTGTTAATTTTGGATAGACTTTGTCCAGCAGCACTTAACATAACAATTTTGATGCTGGGTGGTCTCTTTTCCCCTAAGCTTCCAGTTTCTAAACTTCTGAACCAGTGAATTTCACTTGGTTTTATGCAATTATGACCAAGGGAAAGTTGCAGCCTCTAGCTCTTTCACTTAGCTTTAAATCAGACCTTTTGATACAAAAAGGGTCAATAAACATGACAAATCCTGAGAACTACCTTCTATGAAAATAAGTAGTTTTGTCTCAGATGTCTATCATCTGTCAGGAACTGATGTTGTCTGCAGAGCAAAAGGTGTTCAGTAGAAAAACTGTCTTTGGAATGGAATTAAGGTCCATGAGGAACTTGACAATATATTTTCAAAATCATTGGTTGTACTGAAATGCACATGCAATCAAAACGACAGCTGAGACCTCAAGCAGTATTCTTTTACCTTGTTGAATCAAAACTGATAACTTATTATATAAGCTACACTTGATATGAGGGGAAGATAGAAAACATGGTTTGGGGTTCTGTGTGTTTTTAATAATTTATTTTAAGCAATTGGATGCTCTAGTAACCTTGCAGCTTCATTATGCAGTGAGTAAGAAATAGTACAGCTTAGAAAAAAAAATATGCTGTGACCTTAGTTTTGAAGTTACTTTTTAGACAGTCTTTTTTCTAAATGAATCTTTCACATAGTGTATTTACTGACATTGACTCGCTATCCTGCTGAACTGACAAAGCACAAGACAGGAATCAGTACCAAGTAGTTTACCCTTAATAGGTCTGGCATGCCATTCTATGGAAAGATACCCTTAGTGTCTGCTGGCATTGATTTATTTAATTACTAATCAGAAGCCATGCCAACTGCTTGACACAAGTTAGAGTCAGAGCCAATTATTTGCAGGCACATGCTTAGTCATCTGCACGGCAACATTTTTTTACCCTCAGGTAGATGAGCAAAGTGTCAGCTCATTCATAGTTTATGAATAAAGAGCTAGATGGGTAGATAAAGTGAGAGAAAAAGGATTATGTTGCCAAATTATTTTTTTCAATATTGGAAAACAATAGCTACTAGGGTAATACCCCAAAATTTCATCAAGAACACCATTTCCCTTGTTCAAGGATGCATAAATATATTTTCTTTCAGCCTTTGGAAAGTGTATTATTTTTAAGATGAAAGCAGCAGTTGAAAATTTCTGTAGAGTTGCTTTGTATCTGTCACTTATACTACAAACAAGTATAAGTTCCTTTTATTTTTAAGTCAGTTGTAATTGCCAGTTGCAGTGTTTCCCACTTCTACAGTACCAGAACTTTGGCTTCCTCATCTTTATTCCATTGTTCTTATCTACCTAGCCAAAAAGACTGAAAGATAGAACCTTTACAAATTATGTCATTTCTTCCTTGTTGTCACCACAATGCCCATGTTAACCAAGTATATGGGCTGCTTTTTTTTTTCTGCAGTTTATCCTTGTTGCTTGGTTTTGTCATGTTTTCAAATAGGAACATGAAGGTTAAAAATTGCATTTAATAAAAACTTGAGGTTGAGGAATATAGTGAACACAAAAGCAAGGGATCCAAGCAAATTTTCATCCCTTAGGAAGGTACTGTCTGCTTCTATAACACACAAAAGTGTTACTAAATGTTGCAGTACAATAACAGTTACTTTTCTCACTAGGTACAATTAAATAAGCACTTATTTAACACTTATAAAACATTTGTCTTTGAAAGAAGACACACTGTGATCTACACTATAATTCAATATTAAGGTTGCAGGTTACTATTCCAGAATTCTTATATTAAACTAGAGTATTCCTTTCAATATGTTTTCTTAACAAAAAATATTGACTTAAAATCAGATTAAACTACCTGAGCCATAAGTTCCAATACTTAAACCTGGAATGACATGTGCTATTGGGGCCATGGTTTACTGTAGAATAAAATAGCAGAAACCATTAAATACTTAGATCTTCATGGACCAGCGGGAAAAAAACAAATAAATAAAAAGGCGTTTATGTTATACTAACAGTAACTGGAAGGCGGTCCCATGGTGTAAAGGAGAGCACTCTGGACTCTGAATCCCAAGGTCCTGAGTTCAAGTCTTAGTAGGGACCATCCCCTGGGCAGTTCAATGCCTCCCTGACATCTGATCCCATCAGATCTTGGATACTAAGCAGGGTCAGCCCCGGTTAGTACCGGGTAGACAGTCTCAAGGACTTCACAGTCACTGTTCAAGCACACAGCCGTGGCAAAATGGACCTTGGGACTTAAACAGTGGGGCCAGTCGTGTGCATGCTGTGCCTCACCTAAAAAAGTCCACTGCGCAGGCTGGAAGGGCACACCCACATGGGGAGAGCCCTTCCCAAAGTCTGGCCATACAACAGTAACTGGACACCCAGACCTGACACTTTTCTTAATCCAGGTATGAAAATATTAGCTAGTTCATATACAAATTCTGTATCAAAAAATTCTGTCACCAGGTAAGTAAAAATTTTTTTCAGATTCCTATGAAAAATATATATCTCTCTACTTAAGTGACCATAAAAGAAAAAAATTCAGATTTTTAGCATGTGTTTGAGATTTAAGTCTGTGATGAATTGTCTGGGTTTGGGTTATGATTAGTCTAAAATACAGCAACAAATTTATTAACACATACTAGAAGGAAAATATCAGAGAATGAGGGGGATTTATACTTGGCCAAACCCAAACATCTTTAAATCTCCATCAGTTCAGCACAAAGGTCTTGAACACTTACCCTCAACTTTGCTAAAGCTCTAAGCAGGGTGCAAATGCTTCCTCAAGGAGCATGTATAACAAGAATGAATATATGCTATGCTTGTCCCATGTGATCTCTACAGTACCTTATGGTATGGGAGCATTCAAGGTTATTTTTAGAAAAATTGCAATCTGCTTCCTATTTTTGATGAAAAGTATAACTAATTTTTTGTATTTTATTTAACAGACAAACATTATTTAACATTAACTCATACTTCCTATCTGAGTAATTAAATGCTTTCCAAATGACCTGGAGCCAAAAATGCACATGTACACACACCAACAATGGACACTTTGCTTAGACAATTGGCATTGAATATCATTATCTAATTTTGAATTTACAGGGGAAAAAAAAAAAATCAGAAAAGTCAGTGTTTTTTTCTATACAACTGAAGTTTAAAATATGAAGTAAATTTCATTCTACCACAAAATATCTAAGTAATACTGTGGTTTCTAGTCAACTTTCTTTTGAGCCTTATGAACTGACTATATCATTGAAATTCAGGAACTCACAAATTCTTTTAAAATAAATAGAGAAATTAAACTACAGGTTGATAGATTTCTTCATAAAACTCTTCATAAAAATTCTGCTTTTACACTTGATAAAATTCTGAATAGGTGCACAGCTATGGACAGTAGCAGAGAGAAACCTTTATGTCATGTTGTAACAAGGAATGGGTGTAGAGTAGAATTATTCTTTTTTCCAGTTCAATACCCTGAAGTGTCTTCTAAACTATTTTTTTTCCAATTGTAACAGTTTTCATGAGAATAGTTCTCGTAAAACTATAATATATACAGAAATAGTTTCCACTAAAGTAATGATCTGCAACTAAAGCCCCAACAAAACATCTGCTTGATATCAGTACTGTTTGTAACATGAACTGGCTGCTTAACAATTCATTTATCAATTTTCTTCTTCAGATCTGAACTTACAAGTTTTAATTTTGCAGCTCATTTCCATTTTAATGTTTACCTGACACATTACCTTTTCAAATTTTTTTTCTTGCATAGATATTGATAGGGTAAGAGAGTGAACATGATCATTATACTAAATTGTATTTATATTCTGGCTGAAATTACTTAGCTTGTTGTTGGACCTCAAAGAAGTCTGATGTGAAGAACAATCAAGGGTAAGTAAACATAGTATTCTGAGCAAAGAGGAGCTAGTCAATTAAAGACTATTCTAAAATCCTGTTATTTCTTTTTGATATATTACAAATCCAGATGCAAAACTTTTCGTATCAGCTTTTGTATGTTAGTATTGCAGAGTCTATTAAAACCTGAAAGCAAGAATATCTTTTAGTTCTTATAATAACTGCCTCTTTTCAACAGGAAATCAAAATTAATAACACAATTATAACCACACATATGATTGCAAAGGCTGTTGCTATAGCCCAGCAGCATTATTTTTAATAGCAGGTAATACACTGGACATACATCAGCCACTACTGGGTATAGCTTCCTGCAAGTGTGTGTCAAGTTAAATAGCTTTGTTCTGAAATAAGTGGTGAGCGAAATGAGTATAATTCTTCCACTAACAGAGCTAGAAATAGGGTTTCCATTCTTTTCTTAAATTAATGTTGTATGGTATCAGATGGCTTTTCATATGTATTTATATGCAGTGGTGACATACACTGAACAGGCAATTCCAACAAGGCAGTTTTCTAATGGTGAGTTTCCTCAAAGAAAAGATCACACAGTTTGTGAACTTACAGGTATTGCAATGAAGTGAATATGGAATTAGTTGTTTCAGAAGAACATCTCACTAATTCACAACTTAGATTTCATATTTAGTTAATATGCTAAATATTTGGGTTCTGGTTAACCTTGTGAAAGGCAACCATGGCTTATTCCATAAAGATGACATAATTAACTTTTTAATTTTGTGCATGTTTCTAAATAGTCACAGAGTTTACCCTAGCCTACTGGCAAATTGTAAGAACTAACAAGTTGACATCTTGACTTCACTTGCTTCCTAGGTCATGAGCCATTCAAAACACCTCACACTCATCAGTCAATTGCCAAGGGAAAAAAATCTGCCCTGGAGTAGCTGAGGTTTTCAAACAGCCTTTTCTGGCTGGTTGAATGGGACAGGATCAACAAGATTGCATATTATCCCATCTGTCGAAAGATTTTAGTGATATTTGGAACTCACAAGGGAGATTATTCAGCACTCCACTTGGGAAGTGAGGAACTCCACAAAAAACAAACAAACAAAAAAAACCCCCAAACAAAACAAAAACCACAAACAAACTAAAAAGCACATTAACTGCCTTAGATGAGTAGTCTGTAGAGAGCCATCTACTTTCACGTAGTTTTAAATGTTTTTCAGCTAACTCAAAGACCTAAGTGACAAAAGCAGCAGTAGCAGACAGCACATAGATGTATTAGCATTACAAAAAATTTAAATTTACACTATGGTGTTAATTTCCTTGATCTTATGTACTCTTATCTAATTGTTGTTTAATAAATATTAATGGACTGTTCCCTGTAAGAAAAAAAAAGTTACTTAGTAAGCAGAAAACCTTCTATTGAAACACACAGCCATGAAAACAATTTACATAAAATGCTGTGATATTTCATATTCTTGCCAGTAGAATAGAAATCAAGTTTCTGATTCATTTAAGTTAAAATATTTCAAGGACTATACTACTCCGAATTTTAAGAGAGCAATCTTTTTCTTTCCCCTCCCCTCTTCATTTTGACCTGCATCTTTTCAGAGGGATCCAGCAACAAAATGCAGCAACATTAAAAGCAAGGCAAAAAAATGCAGTCTAAGCATCTGAAATATAATTCTTTATAGGCTATTGAAAGTCATGATTTACACCCAGGACAAAACCAATCTGAAATACAGAAATAAAAATTTCCTTGCCACAAACTTATATGCCTACCTTTTCTTACTCTCCATCTCAAATTTCTTAACTTTTTACCATTTTTATTTAGCTATAGAAATGTTTTGTTGCTTCAGGCAAAGTTTTGATTGTTTTTTTTATGAAAAACCATATTTAACTTTTAATCTAGGCAGAAGAGAATGAATCATCAAGGGAAGTGTTGGAGATTCTCATTCATAATTTAACCATATATTCTTGTTATGTTCAATAGCTGACACTGCCTACAGTAGTATTCAGATGGATAAGACTCCCATTAAGTAAAATGAACTTCACAGCACTGGGAAAGTTGATATCAATATTGGTAAAGTTACTTAAAATGCATACATGTATCTTATTAAAGTTTTGTGAAACCTTGTGATACCTTTACGCAATTTGATGGTTAGACTATTACCACAATAGGACAGTAACAACTCAGTACTTCACTGTTGACTTATTGCTGCCCAGCTTTTAAAATGAGGAGGCAAAAGGAATCCTCTGAAGGTCATCTAGACACTTGCTTGTATCTTATACTCTCACAAAATCTTCCTTAAAACCTCTTCTTGAAATTGTTTATTTACCAACATATCCCCATAAAGTTAACAGCTGTGAAAAAAGTTAGTAATAATGCCAATGTATTGACCAGAATTTACTAAAATGTCAGTGTGGTTTGTATTATGGATCACTATTTCACATCATGAGAAAGCACATTAGCAAAAATTGTTGAAAGCCTAATGGTAGCTTCCATTCTCCTCACAACACTGTGAAGCAGCATCACTAATGGAGCCAAAATTGGGTCCTGTATTATGGTATCAAATAATCCTACAAGTACTTAGAGGGAAAGTGAAAAGACTTAAAAAAAAAAAAAAGTTAAGATAGCAGAAAAGCCCAAGAAGAGTAATGAAAATACTGAAGAATCACATTTGTACAAAGAATAGCTAATCTAGACATTACCTGTACTGATTAAAACTTGCCTGCACAACATCATACGAAAAAAGGGTAGACTTCAGGACATATAGAATACACAAAATCAGACTTCACACATTTTATGACACATGCAGATAGAATAATTCTAACCTTGCAGGAAGCTAGACTGGATGACTGTCCTTCTCTCACATTGTCTGGTTCTATTCATGCCCATTAATTGAAATTTCCCTGTAGAGTGAGTCTTTGATTCATAGCTGGCTCAGGTGTTTAACAGTACACCCACTAAGCAAAGATTATGAGAATTCCCCAGTTTTAACCTACTTTCAGTACCAGGAAAAGATTCTTCTAACAAGGTTTTGTTAAAATATCTAATCATTACATGTCCAGCCTTTTTCTTCAGTTTGTTATAGCAGTTCTTTTTTCAATCATATCTTAGCAACCTTTGTTGTTACACACTAACAAAATCCTACTCATTTAAAAGCAAAATTCAGCAGTCCATAATGATGAATTCAGCTACATTCTTCAGTGTACCTGTAAGGCATAATCTATCTTAACAAAATGTTAGCTGTAATTGAAATGCCATAATCTAATTACACAATCCTGAATTACTCAAACAAGAAATGATAATGGATTTTTACTATTGTTTTAAGGTACAAACATATATTCCAGTATTAATGTCATACAGCTACGAAACAAGTGGGTGGAAAATAAAAGTTGTAAGGGTTTGAGGGTATTTTTTTCTTTTTTTCCATTTAAAAACTCTGTAACAATGTGGTAATTAATCAAATTTCACACAAAAGAAACTACTTTGTGGAAAAAAAAAATCATGATCAAGCCAATGTTTTAATGTTTTACCACTTTAAAAAATAGAGAGTATATACATATCTGTTACATTAGTCAAGAGATTTAAACAGAGTTGGAACATTCATATAGTCATTATTGTAGAAGTTTCACTGAAATTAATAGAATTTTCTATCAATAATTAAAGACCAAAAAGATAAAACAAGGCTTGAAACTGGGATGCTTTAATGTAAAAAGCTATTTCACAAAAAAAAAAAAAAAAAAGCCAAATCAGTGCTTATTTCTTCTTTGAATTGGATATAAAGTTATAAAGCAGGTAGAGAAAAGGATGTAGAATAGCTAACTCTATCTGTAAAGTAAGGGCCATCCAAATTTCTATGCTGTGGTTCCATGCTGCTGACACACTGAATGACTTTGAAGCATTCAAAAGTATATTTAATGCAACTCCTTCAGCAAGAACAAATAGGAGGTCAACAGGGAAGCCTTCTCTGAAAAGGATTTTTATAAAAGAACAAAGGTGGCAATTTGAAAGGAAACATAACGCTACCCTTTCAATAATATATTGCATTGTTGAATTATGTACTGTGCTTAAAAATTAATAAGAGTAAGTTTTACTCGTTTACTATAACTAAACAGGTTATGCAGTTGTGTACATTTTGTGAGCTAAATGGGTACAATGAAACATCTTAATTCATAACTTAAGGGACTAGCAAATGTCACTAGACTAACAGAGATGATCTTTAACTGCAAGTCAATGAAGGTTTTACTGAAAATCTTAGAGGTCCTTCAAAATATGCTTATAAGTTTTAGTCATAGAAGCAATCCTTAGTAGTCCTTTTCTCATGTATTTCCATACTTTGTATGCAAGCAACATGATTATAATATGACAATTGCTTCATAATGTGTTGTAGCATCTGCTGCTCTGTTCCCAACCTGTGAAGATAAAAGTCTTTTACGTGTAAAAGCCTCCAATCATATTTTCTCTTACTGTCCTCAATTTTGCACAGTGAGTACAAGCATGATGTCTGTTTAGTCCATCTAGCTTCTCTAATATATTGCTTACTCAACCATTGCTTTTGCTAACAAAACTTCACCTCAAATATACTATGTAGTCAAGTTTATCTGCTGAATTATTGATACAGTAATTGGCTAATTAGCTCTCCTACATATACTCTGAGGACACTGTTATATACCAACCTTACAGGTGGTAGAAACAACAGGGAAGGTGACTGACATGGCCAGAGTCATTGGAAGAATCCTTGCCACACACATTAAAAATTAGTTGGCTTCTGTCCTGTGCTTAGTTCATGTCACTCACTAATGCAAGCCTTTCAAAAAAAGAAAAACAAAATTACATCTGGAACATATGGTGCATCATAACAACTGTCTGCTGCAGTTCCTGAAAGCTATTTGGTGTAACAGTTGTTGCATGGAGTGGAACACAAGAGATTTAATGATGAGGATGAAAGTAACACATTTTGCCTAAAGTTATTGATATTATCATCTTAGGTTTACATAACACGTTTGGCATGAAGGATGTTGAAGTATTTTATAAACAAAAGGCCTGATATAAGGCAAGAGACAGTAAAGTAGTACTGTAGTACTGCAGGCTGATTATTATGCACAATTGCATAAAATATTTCTACTGGTCACATATGGTGTCTGGCCAAGCCATACCCAAGCAAACACATAGGCAGTTTGAACACCTTTAAGAGATGTAGTTACCCGAAATTCCTGTGCATAGGCAGGCATAAGCAAGATAGATGTTCATCATGTCTGTTAGTTATACATTTTGAACTAATGTGTACAGAGATTTCATTTTTCCTCTGCACTGTTAGGACAGAAGATCCAAGAGTGAACCAGGTGATTCTGCTGCCTGTGCAAAACTTTTCCCCAGATCTGGCCAAGTCACCTATAGGATCTTTCTAAGAACCTGCAGCTTTCCTGAACTGTAAGTCCAAATGGAACTGGAGAAGCAGTAAGAGGCTGAGGCTTAGTGCTTGGCTGCATAGCCCTAATGATAAGTGAAGTTATTGGGTCTTTGGGTTTTGGTAATTTTTTTTTTAGATTTAAGTGTGTTTTGGTTTTCTGTACTTTTTAATTTTTCAGTAGATGTTTTATAGACTTTACAACATAAAGAATCAGTCCATCTTAAAGGTAAGTGGTGAAGACCACTATATCCATTGGAGTATAACATCAAAAAAATGCTGTTATTAAAACTAGACATTAGCCACACTATTTTACTTAACACTTACATGGCCATAGCCTCTTTCATTTAAAAGGAGATGCTTCCTATCCTATGCTAGAGCACAGATTAACCAAGGGCAAAATGATAGTAAATCAAAGTGACTGAATACTGTTTTCTAAATTTTACATCTGAAATAATAACCTGGTCCAAGTAATTTCTGTTCTCATTATTTTAATATCTGAATTTTTCTTCCAAATGAGGTCCTGGAGTAGTTTTGTCAAGCTTCCATTCTCTTGATGATAAAGAAAACTTGAAGATGCAGCTACAGTATACTGTCCTAATAGCAGCAGACAGTAACATACACTCAGACCTATTTTTCCCTTTTTGAGAACGTTGAAACCATCTACTTGACCAGAGGTATTAGACTCATTACAGCTCAGAACTATCCAAGTATCTTACTCTTTCTTCATTGATATTAGTGTAATCTACTCAAAAGTTACAAACAAATTAGAAGATCAGCAGTGCTGGAGGGAGACAGAAGACCAAAGTCTCTAGAGCCCACAGTGTATGCTTCCACTGACTCAGAGTAGTGGGTCCCACTGAGCCCACAGGGATGCCAACCTCCTGGCATGCCCAGGGTAATGCTTGTTCCCCTAAATGTTCTGCCACTTGCCATCATGCCTCTCTGCATTCCTGTGCTTGAGGGAACATGAACTTTCCATGGACTGATGACATTCTTGAGGTGGCTCAGAGTAGAAGGAGCAGGGTGTTGCTCTAATTCCCCTATCTACCTCATGATATTTTGCGTTTTTGCAGAGAGCAACTCTTAGTACATGTATTCTAGAAGTGTGCAATTTTCAACAGTACAAGCACCAATCCTTAAAGAGGAAAAATGTCTAAAACTCCTTATACTTTTTTTAGGATCTGTATTACTGTAAGCAAGAAAAGTCTTACACATCAGTTGTTTAAAGGATGTCACATAGGCTCACGTCTTACAGATTTGGGGTTCAAATGGCCTCATATAATTAATTGTAAAAGGCTCATTTCTACATAAATGTATGCCTTGGAAATTAGAATACCAAATTTGCTAGACATGTGTAAGTTAGAGATATCAGTATTTTATTGTATACTTCAAAGCCTCCAAACCTTTTTATTGATTGTACTCTTCATCGCTAATTCACTCATATGTCTATGAATATGTACAATTGTAGGTAAAGATGTTTCTTTCCTTAGTTTTTTTTTGTTGTTGTTGTTGTTGTTTTTTTCCTGAACATCACTACCTTTGCAACACGTGCATACCAGCAAACAAATTGTTTAATAATATCAAAAAACTTGATTAGGAAATTAACTAAATATCAGTAAGAAAAATTTTCTGGTTTAAGTATACAGAATCCATTATTAGTTATCCAAATTCATTCTGAGTCATCTAATTCATAGAGGTCTAGTCTTCAGAAAGACAATTCCTATATTACACTTAATTTTTTCTGTATATTATAAAGCAGACATGGATTCTAATTGCATGACTGTCTAGTGCAATGCTGTAAAGGTCTTGGCTGGGTTTGTAAGTCTAACTACATTAAAAAAAAAAAAAAGGCATTTTCTTCTATGCACCAGATTGTAACCTTAGACTTGATATATTTTATATATTTCATATATTTTATTATTTATGCTGTATTTTATGAGCCTTAATTGGAGTTAACACATTAACCTGAATTATCAGGTCTCAGATATGTACATGAAAATGCTTCTTCCTCTTTATAGGTGAAAAAACATGGGGCTGTACTTTCCCATTTTAGACCTTACAAATAAGATTACTGGTCTTCCATTGTTAAATTATAGAACCATGTTTTGTGAAATGTTTTCATTGCAAAACATTTTGCTACGTTCAGCTATTTCTCCAAGTGTCTAAAAAAAAAAAATCATTGATAACTTAAAAAAACCTCTAAATTGAAAAGTAAACATGCACATTTCTAAAATTTAGCACAGAAACAATGACAGCATCTGAAAATTAGGTGTTCTCCTTGTAGTATAAGACAAGAACAGTAAATCAGTAACAAAAGTGTATAACATTGAAGATTCATGGATAGTGAACATACAGTGATCACTCTACAAAAGAAACAAGAGTAAGAAACATAACTCTCACCTAAGGCAGACAACACCATCCCATGAAAAGGTTTGTACACATTATAGGGTCTTTTACTTTTGTAATTACAACTAAACCAGATGCCTCTGAACACTGGTAAAGTAATCCAGACTATAATCTAAATTATATCCTAGACTGCCAAATACTACGTATATTCAAGAATAATACCATAAACAGCATCTCCTAATGACAGAAGCTCACAAAAAAAAAAAAAAAAAAAAAAGACCACCACCACCTCTAAATTGTTTGGGAGCTGGAGGGTAGTGGACTGAGTTAGTAATTGGCTGCTGCCATAGGCCTCTGGAATCTGCTCCTCCTTATGTGTCCTACCCAGTCTTTTCATCCAGACTTCCAATGTATTGTTTCTGGCAATTGTTTGATCTTTCAGTGAGCTCCTTTTCTTACTAGCAGAAAACCAACCATGGAAAACAAAAACTAAAACTGCTGGAAGTTGTGTTGGCTCCCAGAAAACAGGGACACAGATAAGGGCCAGGAGAGGTAAAATGGACAGGACATTCACAATACTGGGAACAGGAGGCAGAAGTCAGCCAACAGCATCAGGCTACTAAGCTACCAAAAAGGACAATCTCACATGACCTAGACATGGAAGTAAATATTAAGTGATTGCCTTCCCTTAAAATACAGAACACCAGCTGCCCACTGAGCCAAACTCTTCCTACTTTAAAGGCATGCTCCAAAGCAGCCACAGCACTGAGCAATTTCCTTATGTTTATATAGTTGTCCGGCATAGTGGAAAAATACTAAAAAGAATGATGTTTTGAAATATAACTGAGACAGGGGTAACAATAGCAAGAGGAACAAGGATTATAAGACATCTTCTATACTACAGTCACTGGCTACAAGTCATAGAAGGTCTAAGAGGGGAGTACTCCAGATATTTTTCTTTTTACTATATTTTTCCTCTTATTGAAAAAAAAAATTCCTTATGCCTGTTCTTCTCTTTAATCAAAACTGCATGCTGGATTGATTGCATGGATTACACATCTTTCTTCAACAGCTGAGATCTGTCTTTTCTATCCAAAGTTATCCTACTTGGCTCTTTTGCCATTTTAGTACAATATTGGTTTGCATTCTTTCTATATTTACCAAAGCAAACTAGAACAAATAGGAGCTTCATCAGTGACAGTAAAATTGAATATGGTTAAGTGATTTTAAGGTCAATATTTTATATCCTTATACACATATAAATTAACAAGTCCATGTTGATCTCTTTTGTATATTTGTTTATTAACATTCACACACAGAGAATCACTACTCTTAAGAATGCCATTGCTTCATTGCTAGCTATGAAAAAACTCCTGTATTGGAAGGATACCATTGCAGTTAGCTGTGTGTCTGGAAAGAGTCATCATCACTATCCTCCCTAATCTAGTGGCATTCTACAGTGGAGGAACCACATGAGCGGACAACCTAAGTTCGACTTCTGTGAGGTCTTTGGCACAGCCCCTCATAACATTCTGCCTAAAGATACTTTAGTACTCTATATGACAGTCACAGAATACTTTGAGCTGGAAGGGGCCCCACAAGGATCATCTAGTCCAACTGTTAAGTGAATGGCCCATAGAGGGATCAAATCCATGACCTTGGTCTTATTAGCACCATGGTCTAACCAACTGAGCTAATCTCAGAGTAAACACATGCAATAGTATTAAATAATATAAATATAAAAATATAAAAAACCCTTGAGAGAAAAATAGATCAAGTTCTAATACCTAGAGGGTATCTACAAGCTCATTTGCTTAGCTAAACTGAAGACATACATTCTTTTTTATTTGCCTGACTTTTAAGATCAATACTACTGTTTTAAGAAAAATTTGTTTCAAAATCCTTGATTCCAAATTCAGCAAATATAATCTACTGATTAATTTACCACTCGAAGTAGCCTATTTCACTCTTTTTTTTTTTAAATGAGAGACAGATTGATTTATAACATGTTCCAGTTTCTCGTTTGACCAACCTTTCAGTTCCCTACTCATCAGACTGCTTTATACCAGTTATCACAGATCCACACTTCCATCAAAAGGTCCCAATTTGAAACTTTAGCAAGATCTATTATTGCTAGAAAAGCTGCTCACCTTCTATTCTTGAAATATCTTTTTGAATTCCACTGAGAGATGGAGCTATGCTGTTAAAAATTACAGAAACAAAAAGAAATTGACAAGGCAACAGAGAAGGAATATATCTTTTGCTTCAACAAGAAAACAAAGAGGTTTGCACACTAGGTTATAGAAGCATGGATGATTTAAGTGTTAGCAGATAGACTAGATTTCATGGAATCATTGAATATGCCAAGTTAAAAGGGACCCATCAGGATCATCCAGTCCCACTCCTGGCCCTGTGCACACAGCCACAAGAGCCACACCATGTGCCTGAGAGTGTGGTCCAAATGGTTCTTGCATTCTGGGAGGTTGGTGCCATGATCACTTCTCTGGGGAGTCTGTTCCAGTGCCCAACCACTCTCTGGGCAAAAAACCCCGATTACCTAATAACTAAACTAAACCTCCCATGACTCAGCTTCATGCCATTTCCTCCCATCCTGGTCCCCACTGAAAAGAGATCACTGTCTGCCCCGCTGCTTCTCCTCAAGAGGAATTTGCAGACTGCAATGGGGTTTCCCCTCAGTCTCCTCTTCTTGAGGTTGAGCGCACCAAGTTACTTCAGCTGCTCCTCACACAGCTTCCCATCCAGATAATTCACCATCCTCATGGCCCACCTTTGAATGCTCTCTAATAGCTTAATTTTCTTTTTACATTGTTTCTCAAAACCACACGCAGCCATACCAGTGCAGAGCAGAGAGGGACAACCCCCTCCCTCCATCAGTTAGCTAGTGATGCTTTACCTGATACCCCCCTGGCTGCCAGGGCACTGCTGACTCATATTCAACTTGCCAATGACCTGGACCCTCAGGTCCCTTTCTGTGTCACTGCTCTCCAGCCTCACATTCTCTAGTCCATATACACAACTAGAGTTACCCTGTCCCAGATGCAGAATCCAGCACTTACCATTGTTGATCTTTGTGTGGGTGGTGATCACCCACCTCTAATTCATGAAATTCCTTCTACATTCAAAGGAGTCAACAACTCCTACCAACTTAGCAAACTTACTTAGCATTCCTCCAAGTAGCTAATTTTAAATGATTGCCTGCAAATTGGTATCATGTGAAGTTCATTAATGTTATCAGCAATCAGAGCAGTGTCAGAAAGGTGAAGTCACTTTGAGATTTAAATGTCTTGAGTTGATTTACAACTCTTGAAAGGTGTACCTTTTCTAATTAAGAAAAAGCTGCCACACAGACTTTCTTAGATATGAACTATGTGCTTAAAGGAGGTGAAATTATGTTGTTCTAAGTTCACTCTGTAGATATATGCACAAATATTTTCCCATTCCACAGAGAAACCTTTCACTATCAAACATTAATTAAAGAATTACTTAAATTCTGACATCAGTGTCTAGATTTATCCTGAAAGGGAGCAACCTGAGTCCATCTCTTATTCTTTGAGAATTAAAAGAGTTCTACTTTACTCCTTCCAAACTTTGTCTTTATTTTCATTTTATCCAGATGTAAATGATAGAAATTGTTTTAAAATTCAGAACAATCCTCATCCTGAACTCAGAATCCTCATTCTTCTGCTCTAGTCAAGTCTTAGGAAAAACTCTTCTGGCACCCACAGTTAGCATCACAATTCCTCAGAACAACAAAACACTCAGTCCTTTTGCTGTTCTCTATTTCACCTGTCAGACTAATATCTTAACATTGCCAAATCAGGTCTTTTTCTGCAAGAGCTAACAAAATTAAAAAAAACAAACAAACAAACAAAAAACAAAAAGCAAAGACTATTTAACATTTTGCAGATTATAATACATATGAAATCAAATTAATAAATTTTAGCACAGTAACTCTTATGTGCAATACCAATGTCAATAGAATGGTGTAGACTGGGATTTCAAAACAGATTCTCAAAACTTTGAAGTATCTCTATAGACCTCTCTTCTGAAATGTAAGATTAATTATCATGTACTAAAGTTATAGAAACCCAAAACCCCATCCTCTTGTTTTAGTGACTGATTCTGAATTCAAATGATGTTTAATTAAAATACAAGCAATCTATAGACCTCTCATTATTAAATAGTGCACTGAATAACTCATCTGTTATGGACAGTGTGATATTTTAGAACCAAATGTGTAATGCTAAAATGGGGATTGTGTGTATTCCTCATCTCAGTTGCTGCAGCAAATCTGAAAGAAATAAAGGGAATGTAGCAGCAAGCCAAGGAATAAACTGCCCTACTGAAACAGAGTCCAAAGCCAACAATGGTGATTTCCCTGGTGGGAAACTAAAAAGACAACAGTGATGCACCTCTACTATATATCACAAATAATTGAAAGTTACTTATTTTTAGATCAAAGTTGTATTGATTTGTTGGGAAGAGGGGAGAGTGGTGTATGGATTTTTGTGAACTACAGCTGTGGCTGGGCTTCACTGGACACTGTCATAGTAGTATACTTTTAGGACTTTTTTTTATTTACACTAAAGCCTTGCTCAACTACTCTGGAAATATGGAGAAAATATTTAAGTGTTGAAAAGTGTAGTTTTATCTGTCTTAAGCTCTCTTTGCATAGAAACAACAACATAAAGAGAATTTATCATAAAAATTATTTAGCTGCAGAAAAAAATAGTATTATTAAACATAGTCATATTCCATTTCTAGAAGTGAATGCCTTGACCTATCTGAAATTAGGTTCCCTTTCAAGGAAAAAGCTTATTGAGTGTCTGATTGCATGCTATGTTCTAGCTGTATATTGAGTCAATTTCAATTCCTTCCAAATATACATCTTTTAAATTTCAGAAGATCATTTCATTTAATAGTGGAATATTTATTAATATTTATATCTTTTTCTTTTCACTATTTTACATCAAGAAATTGAGGTCAGAGAGAGTAGGACCATACTTGAAGAAAGTGCATTCTTAACTTTCAATTTTAATTAGTTTCAGAAGAACTCTGTGCCTGTGCCTTTCTAAATCATAGATCATATACTAAAAAAAAATAGATTTGTTTTCATATTTATGAGTATTTTCTTTAACATAATCTCTTTAGCACTAAGTATGTAACTCATGCTTGATTTTTAAATTGCAGCATGAAAGTTTGAACGCTATTTTCCTTTCAAGCAGAGTGGTGTTGAAGAGCAGTTGTAGAAGAACTATATAGATTAAAAACTGCCTTCAAGAGTTCATATTTCCTTAGAAATAGTATTGAATTTACATTAGCATTTTGTACTATATTATTTCACAAAAATTTGCAGAGATAAAAATAGTAACTGCATATGTGCACATTTGAGTGTCATACAATTCTACAGGAAGAGGTAAATACGTGGATTTTAAAGACAAGTGGACAGTAATTGACAGAACATATCTGTTCCTGTCAAGTAAGGATTTTAAGAACTTCAAAGTTACAAGAAAGAAAAAATAGATAGATGTTTCATTTGAGTGTAGTGGCTAGGAAAGCAGATCTCTGACAGTAAAATACTGTTCAGAAGTGGTTCAGGGTTGATCTCTTTAAATTACTATTGTTCTCTAGATCTCTGTCAGAAATTCATAAACATGGTTCATACAGGCATATCCAAATACTAGGTCCATAAATCAGTGTAATAACATGAAAGTAATAGATCATTGAATGTTTTCCCAAAAAATAAAAGCCTACATTGATTTACAATTAGTCTCCTGGAAGATATAGTCCCATTAAAAGAGGCAAAATAGTCCTTTGGCTTTTGCCTGAAAGATGCAGGCTTCTCTAGCCACTCCAAGAGCTTAGAAGAAAGTAGCAGAAGAAAGAACCCATAGGAGAGGCATTTACTTCGGGGAAGTCCATCCCTTCACACTTCTAATGACTCTAAAGTATAGGGAGGAAGGCCTTTGCGATGAAAAGAAATCATATTTTTAAAAAGACTTTGGAAAGAAAAATCACTGTAAGAAAGGACATTGTTAAAGTAATTTTAATGGACTGTATGACCAGCAACCTACAGACCAAAGCTGAGCTATAATCAGAAATGTGTAAAGTATGTCCACCATAACTGCATGTTCTCCAGTTACATGGATATATTATTTCTATAGTACATTATTGTCCCCTTTACATCTCTTGCTCTTTACTGTATTTCTTTTAAAAAACTAAGAAATAGTCATAGCTCTTTTGCTTTTATTGGAAGACTTACAACCATATTACCCCATTTTGCTAATTAGAGGTCAATTATACGTAAACAAAATTAATTGCACACATTGACTCTTTCTTATTTTCTAAATCAGGCTTTTTCATAGTTTCAGATATCTCTACTCATGTAACTGGAAAAAAACAAACAAACTTTTGCTAGCCCCACACAGCCCAAGAAATGGAAAAGATCTGAGATGATACTCAACAATTGCACTGACAAAATATATTGCAGACAGTACAGTTCTGTTACTGAAACCATTGAGGATACAACTGAAATCCTAATTTAACATTCATAACTTCTTTTCATTTATGACAGCACATGGGAAAAAGACAGCTTCTCAGACCTTAAATTGGGTGGATAGGATTAGCAGTTAAAATATTTATTTATAAAATGAATGTATTTGTTATAGAAATGAAAGGCGCTAAATATAGAACGACACTATATTATAGTAGAAGCACAAACAGTGCTGTACAATTGTTAATATACATTTTTCTTTTAGGATGAAACTCTGCTCTAGTCTATTTCAGTGTATATGCATGTAGGGTCAGCAAAGATGAGCTGAAAAAGTCTTAACCTTATTAGATTTACACATACACTTTGTTGAAAAACACATTGCAGTTCCAACTTAAATGCACAACTAGGCAGCTGAAGCATACCCATTATTTTCCCAAACAGAAATAGATTCAAGGCATAATTTTTAATTATTTATTAATGAAAGAAGAAGTTGCTATTTTGAAATGTTGTTGAACTTGAACTAGAAGTAAATTGGAATGACTTCAGCCACAGCTGAACAAAATGAAACAATATACTAGTTCATCTCCTAGCACATAACACTCTCATTCAGATATGGCCGTTGCCACCCTTGGCACAGTTGGAAGAAACGTGAATAGGAGCAGAGACTAAATTGCGCCTGCAGTCTGCTACTGCAATCCTGCTAACTGGGGAAGGATTTTGTCGCATTGTAGGAGGACTGTGTGACCCCAAGCCAGTGGTCCTTGCCAACTATAGCATACAGACAAGCAGGGTAGAAAGTTTGATTTACCATGCTTTCTTAGAGCAATGCTGGGCTTCACTAATAGTCCATTTTGCTGATAAATTTTGCTAGACTGACATCTAGACACTCACAGAAATGTAGGCCCCATTAACTGCTGCCGCTACTGCAAAAGACTAACTAGTTTCCATGGGCAACTGAAATGTCAGTCGAATAGCTTCTAAAGTGTCACAAAATTGTGCAAAGTGGAAAGAAATGTTAACAATATAAATGGGCATATTAGTGTCCTTTACATTTTGTTGCTAAGTCTTCTTGGCTTGCTTTCTCATTATTTTCTACAGTAATATGCCATTATACATTTGTTTTAATTTAGCTGATGCTCATTAAGAAGTAACTTTATATCATAGTTTTAAGCTATACTTTTCTTTCCATCTGAAGAGGAAGGGCCAGGAGTATCTTTATACACGGTGTATCTCTTGACACACCTCAGTTTATCTACATTTTCTGGTGCTGCAGTCTGTCCATACTGGTTTATACAAAGTCAAAGTATGAGATATCTAAAAATCCCATCTGTCTTCTTTTGCACATGGCCTGTTCCCAGGTACCTAACATTGCCACAGGAACAGATTGCATGTACATGATTAATTTCATATCTGGTCAAGCTATATGCTATGCAGTGCTTGCAGAGTCAGAGTTAAGGGAAAAACAGTATTCATCTATGCTTCTCTTTCTTAACTAAACCATGCCACAAAGTTAAAAGTACTCTCATAAAAACGAAGCAAGCTGGAAATGGCTTTAAAAATATGAGAGATGAAAATGAACACATGCTTTTCCCTTTATTCTCTCTGATGGGATTTTTATTCACCATATAATTAAAGGAGGAAGTGAACAGTATGAAAATAGAACCTCAACACCTCTAAAAGCATTTCAGAAAAGAAAGAGGAAGAACAAGACTGAGGAATATTAAGACTCAAGTCCAAAGCTGACAAAAAATTCTGCTTAGTTAATAATGAACAGACTAAAAAGAGTGACTGAATCATACTTTCTTGGAGACTGATAACTGTTACATTTTTTTAAATGTGTTTTCACTTGTCAGAATTGATTCTACAGCAGTAAACTATTTAAAAATAGAAATAATTTAAAAAAATAAGATAGCACTTAGAAGCAAACCATGAGGTCATCTGGAATATTTTACTGAATGTAGAGCTGGAGTAAATGAACTTGGCTTTACAGCAGCTGTAATATCAGGGCCATCAATAAAGAAATTAGCTACTCAGATGTGAGATAAAGGGCAACTTATGCTTACAATCACCCGATCCAAAAACTGCTGTGAGAGCAAAGCAAACATCCAGCTCATAAACCTATCTGTATAATTTTTTGGAAATAGTTAGAGGTCAGCACTGAAATTCTGATTAGAGCCAAAAACATCAGCAACTGAGGCAGGCAATTTAAGAAGTGCTGTCAGTTTCCATTGACCAAATAGTAAATCACCCTGTATTTTCAAGTTTGTGTTAGGATGCATGATATCACTAAACGCAAGTCTAGAATTCTGTAATAAGTGAGGTGGAAACAATCTGTCACAACTTTCTTCTGTCCACAATGTGTTTTTGTCACTATTATATTATGGCTTTCATCCCTTCTGCTATCCCCAGGTTGCCAATCACCAGACTGTCTCTGTTCTCACCCTGTAGCTTTGTGAATTTTGTGCTTTCAGAAAGTAGAAACCAGCAAATGATTAGGGGTTTGTTATTTTTAATTCCTAGATTACTTGATTTTCCCAAGCATGAGAAGATGACTTTATGATTTAAAAAAAAATCAATATATGACAAATGACTGCAAAATTAATAATTGAATATACTTATGCAGTATATTCTATTCAAACAACCTCATCACTACCAGACAGTTTGTAAACTAAGGAGATTTTAAAAAATAATCAAGTGTAAATTTTGCTTTCCTGTTTGAAAAGACTGCAAAACTCAGGATAATTTTGAAAAGCAGATGTTTCCAAAATTAAATAGGAGAGCTCTTCAACTCCTCAGATGCAGTTGCATTTTCTGATTTCCTTTATTAGAGTATGAACACTCTGTCCATATTCATTTATTCTACAGTCATTAATTACGTGTTTATTTAGCACTTGCACTCTGAATAAATAAGTGCACTTGTTCTCTGTAACTCATGGAAATTTAGGGGTCTTTTAATGTATTTTACTAGAAAAATATCATGATTTGTATATATATATATATACACACTTCATTTTTCTATAATTAAAAGGTTTTGATAGAGACTGAAAATTTGCAACAAGCCTTTTTATCAAAATATTTCAGCATCTACTTTTACAGATTAGATAGTCAAAACTGATAAAAGTCAAAGCTGGTATGAGTACTGAATCACTGAACTTAGGTAGGAAACTGCTCTATTGCTTTCATGCTTAGGGAAGGATTTCCAAATGCATATTATGTATGGTTAGATATTCCCAAATGTAAACGGAGCATAGAATAGGAAAGTTTTCTATGAAACATTCCTAACACTATATGAGAAAAAACACATCTACAAAACTGAAAATCTGATACCTTAACATTATCTTGAGATCTGATAGATGTCAGAATCAGTAACGATTTCTCCTATTAAGTTCCTTCTGAAAGTGTCTAAAAATGAAAGACACTCTCTTTTGACTGCTGCTCATTTGAAATTGGCATTTTCATGTAGCAGATGGTGACCTTATCTCTGTGCTTTAGGAAAAATTATTTTTATTAAGCCTAAACAAGTGTGAACACTGCTAATTTCCTGCAGCAGGCAGAATTTGAATGAGAGCATATAATGATTGGAAGAGTCCTGCCTCACCATATGGAAAAAAGCACATTATGCCAACACTGTAGAGTACTAACAAGACAGTCCTTTACAAATATATCCAACTTTCCATTTTCTTGGTAGTCATGAAAACCATATTTATTTTAAGATTTCTAGGAGCTGCAGAGGGTTGTTTGCAACTAGTTCATATCCTAAAGGCTAAACATGTAATAACAATGACATTGGAAGGACTAAATAAACTTTAAATTGTAGTAAAAATTATCAGAGGAAGAGAACAACTGTTGGTTCCTCTCAAGACTCAAAGACTTAGTCCTTTGCTACTTAGGAACTGATGTACTCTCAATAAAGACTATGTAAAAGTACAGACGTTATTTCGAAAGTGCAAGTCTAATATCTGCAATGCAAAGTTATAAAGTAAATTTGGTACTGTAGGTAATGATCTTACTGCTGTCTCTAAATAATCAGTAAGGAAGTATAGAGAAGAGAAAAGAAAAGGAAAAAAAAACCTTCAGTCACTTCTTAGAGCTGCACAATGACAGGGCAAGCAGCACTACACATATGTTGTAAGCAGTGAAATTCTGAGTTGATTCTGGTTAAAAAAAACCCAAACTGTCAAATAGACAAGCGCCAATCTACCTATTTAAAGTTGGCCCTGCTTTGAGATGTAGATTAGACCAAAAAGACATTAAGAGATCCCTTCCAATTTAAATTATTCCATGTATCTCTAAGGGAAGACACTAATCTAGAAGCAAGGCTACAAGCAGCATCACTTTCCATGAAATAACAGATTTCACTTTAGGTTTTCTGACTGAATCTGATTGGAACATCAATTAACTGACCCCAAGGAAGAAAGGCAATCATTAATGTTATGAGTTTTCTGTCTTCTGAAAATTTTCTTGGTAGTACTGTCCAGGACTTGTTTAATATCTTGGAAATTGAATATATATAATGGAAATATATCACTAGAAAGTTATAAGGGAAATGTAAATAGGACTTTTAAAATGAGAAATACTAAGAGTAATGAACTGAATTTATTAAAAAGAAAAAAAAAAAGTGTCTTTCTTTACTTATAGATAATATAAATTTCCAAAACTTAAAATTGACATTGTAAAGCTAATGTTGCATGCAACTCATAACAGTGTTTCTTATTCACTGACTGTGAGAACATGAACTTCTTAAAGAGGAAAGATACATCTCTCTCTCTTAACCCGACAGAGAACAGAAGGAATAAAAGTCACTTACACTGGAAATTTTAATCCTTTTGCCCATTCCCTTTACAGGCTGTTGTGGTTTCAGCCAAGTGGGGCCTAAATTTGGGTTTTAAAGTTTGGACTAGGCCTGAAAATTGTCAGGTGACTTGAGCTGGCCTGAGCTAGC
>JAWWEV010000115.1:74134972-74146405 GCA_035583235.1 Hafferia zeledoni
TGTAGTTAGTTTTAAGCATAAACCTGGGTTTTAGAGGTTTTTTTCCCTCTTCCTCTGCTTTCTCCTTTAGCTGGTTGGGAGGGGGGGGAAGAACCCTTTTCACTCTGTCTCGGACAGTTGGCGTTTTGCCAGCTCAACCCAAGACACAGGCAAACAGACTGACAGTGTTGGTTTCAACTACTTAGTAGTTTGTGAGAGAAAAAATATTACAAGCATACTAATGTTTATTTTTGCAGTAACTCTGTTGTGGCTGTGACCTCTACATGGGACTGAGTCATCCATTTGTTTGATGAGGAAGTCAAGAGCACTCTTGAGGGCACCGAAGGAACTCAGGCTGGGTAGAAACTAAAAGTCACAACCTGACTTTAAAATATCAGTGAAGATGAAATGAAAGTTCCTTCAGGGAAAGTAAATAAAGCAGCTGAAGGGGAAAGTAGAGAGCAAAGCTGAATAAATTTACCCAAGGTATTTTCCTCCTATATAATAGTTTTATTACTATTTTGATACACCAAGACAGACATAGTATTTAGGAAAGGAAATGTTTTATTTCCAGGAGTAAAAAATCTACTCTGCTTTTACACCTGTTTCATTGCTGCAGTGTCTAAATGCCCGATCAGAGGTGCCTGAATCAAAAAAAAACATATTGGGCATCATAGTGCAATTTCTCTCACATGGCATTCATCTCAGTTCTTTTAGGAAAAGCTTGTATGATAGTTTATAATATTTTTTTATGATTTACACTGCATTCAAAAGCATAAACATTATATGAATATTCTTGGATAAAAAGAGACACAGCTGATGTAGGTGATAAGTGAAAATTATCATTCTATTATATTGCCATACTACAAAGAATAGAATTTCTTGTCGCAGTCAGCTACTTCCTTTCTCTGGTCATTCCCCAGTTTGTACTAAAGCCGGTCCTATCCTCATGAGACTCCTCTTCCTGTATTTAAATGTCAGTCTCCAATTTATCTTGAACCTTGTCTGCATTCTTTTACCAGTCTTATGTCTGTTGTGCAATTCTTCTATCTGTAAAAATACACATACTTCTCCATCTTGCTTGAAATAGAAATAAATATAAGTTTATACAAAAAGGGCAGGGGAAACAACATCATTGAGAGTGCAAGAGACAGGCCTTACTTACAGAAATTAGTGATTATAAAGTCAACCCTTTCCCTATGAGTTTTTACCTTTGGCACCACAACAGAACATGTTCCCTCTGTGAAAAAACTGCATATATCTGTCATCAACGACCTCAGAGAAACCTAATGATGCCCAAAAAGAGTAGCATTTTGAGAGATACCAGATACTAAAACAAAAATATTCCCACTGAGTAGATTTAAGATGTGATTTTATTTTTTTTTCAAGACTTTCATTATGTAATCAAGGTTAAACACATTTTTATGGAAGCGATAAAAGCAATACCCTGTGATAATTTCAGATTCCTTTGAAAAACATCAGAAGATTTATGAAAGGAAAAGAGGTCAATATAGAGCAGCTTCAGAATATTACCTGTACTCCCAAGCCTCATTGGCTGAATTGACTAGACCACTCCTTAATGAATCTATCAGTAAATAGTTTTCCGGAGGCAGCCATTTAGTATATCAAATATCAACCCAAATGGTAAGTAATCTTTCCCTAATATTAAACTGCCGATAACTGAAAAAATAAGTTAAAATGGTATTTGTTTAGTATGAGTTTTAATATTTTGGATTTGTTTGTATGTGCACCACCTAGCCTCAGACTGATGTCTGTCAGGGGAAAAGTCGGCATGATGAAAAAAAAGAAAAAGAAGGTCAGGAGTACACAGGGAAAAAAAAAAAAAAGAAAAAAGATTGGAGGGCGGGGAACCTGAAACACTGAAAGACACACTTCTAAGGGCTTTTTTTAACAGTCAGTAACTAAATAAGTAAATAAAGGAGGAAAATAAAAGGCTTGACCCCAAAGGCCAATTTTAAAATGTTACTTGTAGTTATGAAAAAAAATTGAGGCACAAAAAATATAGATGAGTAATAAATATTAATTTAACTAAGTCATCCAAATTTTTAATATTTAATATTTTAACTGCTGGAATTCATTATCTCCCCCATGAGGTCCTCAAGCAATTTTTTCTTAGATTTTCTTTGTTTTTAAAGGAAATTGCTCACTGCAAGGAGCCTTCAAAGTTTGCTTAACCATGGAGAATGTAGTAATATTACCTTTCAAAGGTTGTATTGGATCTCTTGGTTACAGTACTCCCAGCTTAGATACAAGTCTCCTTTCATATGCCTTGATACCAGTCATTAGAAATAATGAAGGCCAATAAACCTTTATTTCCATAAGTCTTTCTTGCTTCTCAGCACCCCAATGAAAATTTTACATTACAGAACAATGTAAAGATCAGTCCTTTTAGATGTCTAAAAGAAACAACAAGCCACATAATAAATTGGTGCATGCTTTTGGTGCACGCTGAAACAGGGAAGGCTGTGTTTGCAATTAGCAGAACTATCCAGTGACAGGACTTGAGGAAAGAACATGATGCTGAGTCAGGGGAGGTTTGATATCAGGAAATCATTTTTCACCCAGAGGGTGATTGGGCACTGGAACAGGCTCCCCAGGGTCGTAGTGACAGCATCAAGCCTGACAAAGTTCAAGAAGCATGTGGACAATACTCTCAGGTACATGATATGATTCTTGGGGTGTTCTGCACATGCCAGGAATTGGAGTTGATGATCCTGATGGGTCCCCTTCAATGCAGCATGTTCACTGGTTCTAAGATTCTATAACTGCTAAATGTTATACAAACTGGTAACTGCTTAGTTTTTCTAGTGAAAACTGGAAAGACAAGGGCTTCATAATTAGTGAGACTATTAAAATGGTAATCAGTGCATACATTTACAATTTCAGGATTTCTTTCAGAAAACATAATACACTTTCTTACACCTTATTTATGCTATCATCTTACTGCTACCCCATTATGTTACAAAATCCTCAAAAATGGAGCTCACAAGACAAAGATTTTTCCACTGATGATGTCATCATGTTATTCCAATGTTAGGTTTTAACTATTAAACACATGCTAAAAAATATAAATATTCCTTTGCATGTTTCTACATATAGTATTCAAAGTAATACCATGCTGCTGTTAAACTGTTATTAAGTACACAAGAGTCAGAGAAGTTACTTTAGAGTTTTGTGGTAGGCTGACCCTGGCCAACTGTCATAGAATCACAGAATCAGCTGGGTTAGAAGAGACCTCTGAGTTCATCAAGTTCAACCCTTGATCCAACCCCACTATGATTACTAGATCATGGCACTCAGTGCCATGTCCAGTCTCATCTTAAAAACCTCCAGGGTTGGTGAGTCCACCACCTCTGTGGGCAGGCCATTCCAATGCCTGATTACTCTCTGTAAAGAATTTCTTTCTGATATCTAAACTAAACCTCCCCCGGCAGAGCTTAAGCCCTTGCCCTCTTATTCTACTGCTGGTTGCCTGAGAGAAGAGACTACCCCCCACCTGGCTACAACCTCATTTCAGATAGTTATAGAGAGTGATGAGGTCACCCCTTGAGCCTCCTCTTCTCCAGACTAAACAACCCTAAGCCTCTCCTCATAGGACTTGTGCTCAAGTCCCTTCACCAGCCTCATTGCTGTCCTCTGGACCCACTCCAGCACCTCAATATCTTTCCTAAACTGAGGGGCCCAGAACTGAACACAATACTCAAGGTGTGGTCTCACCAGTGCTGAGTACAAGGGAAGGATCACTTCCCTCATCCTGCTGGCCACACTATGCTTGATACAAGCCAGCATGCCATTGGCCTTCTTGGCCACATGGGCACACTGCTGGCTCATGTTCCTGTCAATCCAAACTCCCAGGTCCCTTTCCACCTGGCTGCTCTCCAGCTACTCTGTTCCCAGCCTGTAGCGCTGCATGGGGCTGTTGTGGCCAAAGCGCAAGATCTGGTACTTTCCCTTATTGAACTTCATCCAGCTGGAATCAGCCCATCTCTCCAGCCTATCCAGGTCCCTCTGCACAGCCCTCCTGTCTTCCAGCAGGTTGACCCTCCCTCCCAACTTGATGTCGTCTGCAAATTTGCTAATGATGGACTCAATCCCCTCATCTAAATCATCAATAAAAATGTTAAACAAAACTGGGCCCAATACTGACCCCTGGGGGACACCACTGCTGACCAGCTACCAGCTGGACACAGCTCCATTCACCAGCACTCTCTGGGCCCTGCCATCCAGCCAGCTCTTTAACCCAGAAGAGAGTGCTCCCGTCCAAGACGTGGGCTGCCAGCTTTTCCAACAGTATGCTGTGGGAGACAGTGTCAAAGGCCTTGCTGAAGTCTAGATAGACCACATCCACAGTCTTCCCCTCATCCACTATGCAGGTCACCTGATCGTAAAAGGAGATCAGGTTAGTCAAGTGCACTCCCAGCCACTCTCTCACTTCCTTCCTCAACAGGGCATAGGGAGAAAATAAGATATAAAAGTTCATGGGGAAAGATAAAGACTGGGAGATGTTCTGCAGGAAAATGCTGAAATGGATCCCAAGCAAGACAGCGCTGGACAAACACCTTGAACAACTCAGAGGTTGCAGCTGAAGTTTTAAAGTGCAGTTTTAAAGTGCAGTTTTACTTGTAACAGGTTTTTTTGTTGCAATTCCCTGCCTAGTTCTGTAACCCTGTCTGTGCTGTGGTGATGACCACCACACCCTGTCCATTGTATCCCTCAAGCTTCTTTGTTCTCTTGATGAGCCAGCCATTAAGCTAGATTGCCCTGTCCTCGGCCAGGCAGTGCCCGCCCTATACTCAGGAGCCCCGGTGATCAAAGGGCCCCCAGGCCCCCCTCCCCTCTCTGTCCGGTTATTCCAAGGCGGGAAGCCCCGTGTGTGCCTCGCGGCGGGGAGGCAGGGTCAGGGCTCCAACCAGCTCTGCCCCTGTCCTAAATTCATTGGTTAATGAACGTTAGCCCCTGTCCCTTCCTCAGCTTTCACCCAATCCAGCCCAGATCTGGGGTCTGCCCCCCTGAGATCTTATAATACCTCGTGGATTGTTTGAATAATCTCACTTTACTTCCTTGCCTGGACCTGCCTGGACTGCCTTGTCTCTGTCTCCCTTCTCTGCCCCCCTCGGACAAAGGGGAAAGCAGAGACCCCTCTCCCTTCCCTTCAAGGCTGCACAATGTTCATTTACCAATTAACATCAAGGACAAAACAAACTCATCTTGAAAAAAAATTAATTTATTTCTAATTTAACAAGTTGAATGGTGAGAAACAAACACAAATTAAAATTACACCTTCTCCACACATGCCACTTCTTCCCAATTTCAGTTTCACTCCTTCTTTCCCAACTGTTCTTCCTCTAGTCCACACCCAAAGTAGCACGGGGGCTGGATAACAGGATACTGGATAACAGGTCAGTATTCAAAATAGCTCCTCTGTCCCACTCCTTCCTCCCCACACCTTTCCCCTGCTCCAGCATCAGTCTTCTCTGCAGGCTGCTCCAGTGTGGGCCCTCCACAGGCCATGCTTCCTTCAGGGAATGCCACCCATTTCTGTCATGGTCCTCTCCACGGGCTGCAGGGAATATGTACTCCACAGACATCCACTCCATGGCTGGAAGGGTAATGTCTGCTGTGGCCTCTGGAGTGCCTTCCTTCTTCTTTGATGTTATTATTGTCAGGATTAAGTAGACACTACTGAGTTGCAGACGGGCCAAGCTGTTTCATGTGGCGGGTCTCTTGTGGAACTCTCTGAAACCAGCCACCATACGTTCACCATATGGCAAGACCCTGGCCTTTTGTCACAGAGTCCAGCTCTGCGCACTGCTCAGCTGCCATCACCTTGCCACAAGTGTGAGCATGAGTTTCAAAACCCTGCTCTTGTTTTGTTGATTTGTGGCCTGATCTGGGTGACCCTGCCTTGGCAGACAGGATGGACTAGATGACCTTGAGAGGTCACTTCCAACTCTGACTATTCTGTGCTTCTATGAAAACTGAGTTAGCTGTCAATCATCATCAAGCAAAAATTGGTAGGTGTCAATGTAAGAGTAAAGGGTAAGAAAGGAATCACACTGAAAGGAAGTCAAAACTACTTTTGAGGAAAATTACGTTGCTGTTGCTCATCTTGAGATATTTTTATTACATTACCCAACTGCATTACTTTCCTCTATACTGAAGTACTCTAGGTACAGAGGTTGCATGTTTCTTTAGTTCAGCTTTCTTCTCTTCCAAATTCCCTAATATACAAATAAAAGCATATTCTGACAAGTGTCTATTGTGCATAAAAAAGTAGGAATAAAAGTCATAACATTCCCTGAAACCAGAAGGTCTTTTATTCCTGTCCTTCAGTGTCAAAATCTGATGAGAAAGCAGTGAGGGAAAACAGAATGTAGCCCTGTTCCTTTCAAAAGATCATTCCCTCAATTCTCAAATTGAATAAGAAAGGAAAATAGGGCATAAACTAAAAGGAATTGGGCTTCAGCTGCCTGCATCTTCACAGATGACTTAACCTAGTCTTCCTTCCCTTAATTATACCTGTGGTATTCCATCTATTTTCACAGAAATATTTTTTTAATTTACATTATTTTCAATTATCACAACATTCCTATATATTTGAAATTTCAAAAGCCTTACTTCCATAGCACAAAAGTAGGTTATAATTCAATAACTTGATAACTTTTTTAAAACAATTATCTGTGCCAGTCATTCAATCTAGAATTAAAGGGAGTTATGTGTTTAGATGACATTCTTCTAGACCCTGGATATGAGATTATCATTTTCTCATTAAGGTCATTATGAAGCATATAAAGTTCAACAAGGAAAAAGATTCTGCCGGATTCTGCACCTGCAATGGGGCAACAGTGGATGTATGTACAGACTGGGGAATGAGATGCTGGAAAGCAGTGCCACAGAAAGGGACCTGGGGGTCCTTGTCAATGGCAAGTTGAATGTGTGCCCTTGCAGCCAGGAGGGTCAACCATGTCCTGGGGGGCATCTGACAGAGCATCGTCAGCTGGTCAAGGGAGGGGATTGTCCCACTCTGATCTGCACTGGTATGGCCTCACCTTGCATATTGTGTGCAGTTTTGGGCATCACAATTAAGAAAGATATTAAGCTGCGGGAGAGTGTCCAAAGGAGGGCAATGAAGATGGTGAAGGGCCTTGAGGGGAAGCTGTATGAGGAGCAGCTGAGGGGACTTGGTTTGCTCAGCCTGGAGAAGAGGAGGCTGGGGGGAAGACCTCATTGCAGTTTACAACTTCCTCATGAGGGGAAGAGGAGGAGTGGACACTGATCTCTTTGTGGTCACCAGTGATAGGACATGAGGGCATGACCTGAAGCTGTGTCAGGTGAGGTTTAGGTTGGATATTAGAAAGAGGTTCTTCCCCCCAGAGTGTGGCTGGGCACTCAGTAGAGATAACCTCTTCATTATTAGTATTTTTTATGCGCATTTTCATGATGGGATTGGTACTTGCTCCTTTTCAGCAGTTTGTGAGATGCTATAGTGGCAGCTGCCTTAAAGCCATGAAGAAATTCTATAATGAAAACAGAATATGTTAATGAGACAGAATGAGGAAAGGTTTTGATTACTCTGAAAGTAAGCTGGGCAAATCCCAGTATGATTTAAACAGGGTTTTTTAGCAGCAAAGATGTCACCTTAGGAAGTCCTCATAATATATTTTCTTAGGGTAACCCTTACATAGGTCAGAGACCCAAAGACGACTGTAAGCAAACAGTACTATGTAAATAATCCAACAGTTATGAAGACAGATCGTCAGAGAACAATAAGCAAATCCAAAACGGTGGGTTAGGGAGGGGAGTTAAAGGTGAAGTAATAGAATCATTTAATGGTCCAAAGACTGATAGCTACAGTTTTAATTTAGACTTTGGAAGGCAATGTGAAATAGTTGAATTTTTTATAGTGATACTGTTTTCCACTTCAGTGATTGATCACCAAACTTGCTTTCCTGGAGCCAAAGGACCTAAGTGTTTTTCTCTACAACTAAGCTGATAAATATTATGTCTAATATACCTAAGGGCACAAAAGGTCCTTTAAAAATGTCACTAGAACAAAGTGTACACTTGGAACTAATAATAGCAAAGAGAGGTTGAACTGTTTTAGAAGTGCTGTAAGGGCAGTAAAAACAACCTGCAGAAACAGTCTATATTACTTCATCTGTAGATGACAAAACAGGTTCTGAAATATTACAATATTTGGCATGAGATTATTTAGTTTGTCTTCTCATATAGAAAAGAAAGAAGAAACCAAAACATCACAATAAAAAACCCTGAGAACTACTGAAATACAATGGAAGAAACCATGTTAATATAAAAATTCATCCCTCAAGATCAGTACCAGGAGACTAATTCTCAGCAACAGTAAACAAATAGAAGCCTTTATTGGACATTGCATTCTGGTCTTTAGCAGAGTTGAAAAATTAAGGAGGTAGTCAGTTCTATGAAACATGAATTTGGCAGAAATAGCACAATGTGAAGTGTGCTATAAAGTATAGAGCCAATGTTCTCTAAAACAGGATTTCCAAACTTTTCTTTTAATGGAGTAAAATGGACTTTAATTTTTACATGTCAATTCTTAACTATTCTGTCCCATATCATGAATAGAAGTCTATGCGCTCTATACTCAGGCAGAATAGTTCAACAGACCACAGATGTTTGCTTTTACAGTGCAACTCTATTTCCCAGTCTTAAAAGTAAAAATCCCCTGGAAATAGCATAAACATGTCCAGACCACTATTAGATATATTCTCAACATTATAGATCAGAGTCTTCTGCATCAATCACCATACATAAGGGCTAAAATTGAAATAATAATGGAAATTAATATGATTTTTAACTATTCATGTCCATAAAGTATGATGTATCACAAACTTTATCTTTCTTTAAATTAATAGTCATATAACTATGAAAAAGCAATTGTAGAACAAATTGTATAACCTTTTAAAACCACCATATGAAGGACTGCCAATCAACTACTTATAATTACATATAGTGCTTTTTGAAAGAAATCCAAAATAGAAATCTGTCCTCATTCATACACTAAAGAGTGTAATTTTAAACAATCTGTAACTTCATGAATTTTGAATTGATGTACTGTCTTTTCTTGCATCTTAAATGCATAAGCCCTAAGTTATATAAAGCAAAGTAGAAAGATGTAAGATATACAATCTGTTAAAAATAACCATTTTGCGTATGCGGATAGCCCTATCAGGTTCTCTCTACAAATGACCCTTGAATTCTCCTTGGTGTATACATTCAGTTTAGGAAAACTAAAATTTATCTGTTGGTGTCAGCTAGGGAATAGTTAAGCATAAACATATATGTTTGGAGGTTTTAAAAATAACACAACAAACAACCAGTTTTTACTGTATTTGTTTTGAAGCCGTGGTTTCTTTTGGCATAGGACACAGGAAAAAGACATATTTGAGAAGATAAATCTTCAACAGCATTAAAATCCCCAAAGAAAAATATCCTCTGTGGGAAGAACATCAGAAAAAAGTAGCCACGTTTGCCTTGGGTTTAACAAAGTGAAAGTTACTAAAGATAGTTTTATTATATATATAAACACACTTTTTGTCTCCCCCAAAGAAGTCCAATTGAACTTATTAAACACTAGGAAGTTAAAGTGACTAAAAGAAGTGCCACATCCCAAACAGAATATTGAAAATTGAAAACACCAAGAAAATTGAAAAGCATCTTCATGTGCTGAATTCAAAGGGAGACAATGAACTTCAATGAGTATTGCTGAAATAAAGATTCATTTCCAGGTCTTTGACTTTCTGACAGCACTTCTACAGTGGAAGAGACCAAAGATACAGAAAGGTCCTAATGCATAACTTCAGGCTTCACATCAGGATTCCTTCAAATCAATAACTTTTCCAGGAGGCTAGGAAGGACAGATATGCTAATGAGCAAAAATTTCAGAGATATGACAGAGGCATTTCCTGAAAGAATATTGGAGCTATCAAGAACAAGTCCATAAGTGTATGCCATCTGTGACAATAAATGAAAGGTTAGCACAGACTTGAGTTTGTTACTTATTTCAGCAAGCCATTATTTCAATAAGGCCCTTCCACACTCTATCAGTTAATCTTTTTTCCCTGTGAAACTTCTCAATTGCTGCCTGACCATACAGGAAATCAAACTAAGGATGTTATCCAATTTTGCAGGTCCCTGAATCTACAATAATAATTGTCCTTCCAGCCTTTATATCCTTTCTTTTATACAATATTACATTTTCTTCTTACCAAATGTAAATGTCATCCAGAAAGAAAATCAAGTATCTTGATTTTTCTTTCTCTTAATTGTCTATTATTATCTTATCACTATCCATCCATCACCAGCCACTACAGTTTCCATCTCCATACCTCCTTCATAAAGACATTTTAGCACTTTCCATAGGAATGGGTTTTTTTGCTCACTCAATGATATTTTTTGCTTTAAATTGATGAGACTAGCCTACCTATTATCTATGCAGCATACTTTTTCATTATTTGTATTTATAAACACCCTTATAGAACAGCTGCTGGGAAATAGTAAATTCATAATATTCTCAAGATACTTTGCAATCAGTGAACTTGGATTTTTTTTCCTAGTGTTGTAATGAAAAATGATGAGCTGATTAAGGAAGGTTTACATCTTGTCGAACTTGTTTTGCTAGTCTACAAAGACAAAAAATAAACATATGAGCATTCATTCCATATGCATTACAGACCCGGTTGTTCTCATTATGCTACGTAACACTTCCAACCACCAAAATATTAGCACAATGTACAAAGCTGTGGAGAATCACACCTCCATTTTCAAAAGATAGGCACCCAAATAAGTTGAAATTATAGTCAGTGTGGTTAACTTTCTTCATGGACTGTAATATTATTTTCTGGTTAAAATTAATACTTGCTTTTATATTTATTTTTTATCTACTTATAAATCAGTCACCTTAATCTAAAGATTAATTTTCATAATTGCTCAGTTGATGGCTAATATCAGAACTCTTAGATTTACTTTTCTGTTTCATATAGCAGAATTTTTAATGGTTTTGAATTTACACATTCAATATGCCAAATAGATGCCCATATATTTTAGCAAGATTAATTACAAAATGTCAGCAATTTCTATACAGAAGACAAAACTGTCATTCTGTGGAACAAAAGGTTCTTAAAAAAATTCAGTAAAAACCTCACATTTCATATGACTTCAAAAGGCAATGAAACACTTGGTACTGATTTCAGAGGGAATTAACACAGAAATATTGATCTTTGTCTTTAAGTGACATAGATGACATACTGTGATTTCTGTTGGATATTTAGCAGGAGCATATCATCACATTGTCACTTCTTCATTTTGTAGTTTGCAGTGACTACTGTACCTTTTGCTTATGTGAGAATGTAGAAAGATAAGGATATTTCCTTAACAGACTTTTCATTCCTTTTC
>JAWWEV010000115.1:74189484-74229118 GCA_035583235.1 Hafferia zeledoni
AAGGACATTAGAAATCTTTGGATACTCTTTCAATTGTGAATGCTGAGATACAGCTCCAACCGAATTTTTTTTTTTTTTTTTTTTTATTTTAGTTTTGGTAAGCAGTTTTGAAAACAAAATATTCATGGTCAACGTTAGCACATTAAACAAGAGGTAAACTTTGGGAAAAGTCACTCCTGTTATCAGTCTGCTTTTCTAAGGTCTCTTAAAAAATACAGACACCTGTAATCTCAGCCTAACAGAGCTCCTAACTCACAAACGCTTAGAACTGGAATCATAAAACAACTTGTGGTTAATTCCTGTTACTATTAAACTCTCAGCAGCCCACGATGCAGCCCCTGGTCTCACGCCTCAGACTTACGCCCAGATTCCTTCCCCCGCGCCAGCTCCCCGCAGCCGGTTGTGGCCTCAGCACCGCGGACAGAGCCCGGCGCGGCCCCGGCGGCCTCTTCAGCACCGCGGAGAGCGCTCCCCGCCGCCACCACCCCCTCTTCAGATGTCAAAAACCTTTTTTTTTTTCACCCTTTCCAATCATTTCACAACATGGAAAGGAAATTAAAATATGTTATCGGCTTCTTTAAAGGTATATATTATATCCTCTATTATGTTAGCTAGCCAGCTATTTTGTGACATTTTATGAGTCCAGAAGGAGTACCTCTCTCGTTATCTGCTACCACACATCACCTAATGCTCTGGGTTAACATCCCTTCTCCATTCGTTCAAACCCTAGCTTCCACCTTGGAGAAAAGTCGTAGTTAACTCAGAAATATTTTCTCAAGAATATCAGTTCCTTATATAAAAAGTCAATATTGGGAGATATCAGATGTTTAGAACTCACTAAATATTTGGTGACTGAAGATTACTTGTAGACTATATAATGAACTAAAGACTCAGTCTTCACCACTCTAGATTCCTTTTCTGTTAATTGGAGTTTAACTTCACTTCTTCTTCGGGAATGGGAAAAGGAAGGGTATCCTTTAAAATGATACTTTTGTGCACCCTCCAGAATGATTTCAATATGAAAACAGGTAAAGGTTCTTAGTGCCTTTCATATCTCTTCCCCTCTGAGATATACAATTCAAAGGCTGTAAATCCCTAATAAAATGTCATACTGGATAAGCTTGTCTTGTGTTTTGGGAGGTCATCACCACTGTTACACAGCTCTTTTCATATTAAAGTCTATATGAACCTGCCCTCCACACTTCAGTGATCAGCTACTGGCAAATCTACAATTCCTTGGTTATACATTTTGATTTTTTTGGTCATTTATTGTAGACCTAATGTTAAAATATCTCTAATACACAAGGACATCTTTATTACACAAGGACAATGTTCAAGTGCAGCTGATACAAAAAACAGTAATCCAGCCATAGATGAGGAAAGAAGAATAGACAGTCTAAGGCCTTTACATCTTTCCAGGGTAATAAAAACCTGCCACACTTTTAGCTGTGTGTCAAGTATAAATGGTGTACATTATGTACATAATGTTTCATTTGGAAAGGAGAGATATGTGGTTCTGATTACCTTATTATATCAGGCACTTTTCCCATCAGATCTTATTTTTATGTGCTGTTATCACTATAAAAGTTAACCCACTTCCAGCTAGCTGCCACCTACTGGGATAGATAGTTTTATCATATTACTTTAAAAAAAGGAATGGACTTTTATTTTCAGGTCATGGCTGTGTCTCCAAGAGACAAAAATGATGTTTTTATGTCACTTAAGCTACTATTTTGACCTCTCCCAACAACAACAGATATAAATTTAGTGTATGTATAACATATGGTCCCTCAAATATTTCTCGGACATTTTTCAGTAAATCCTTGCAAACATCTCAGATTCACATGCCACCAAAATCCTCCTGCTGTTGCAATCTGGTGTGAGGAGAGCCACAGCTTATTGCAAGACCTAACCAGCATCTCCAGATCTCTAGAAACAAGAATTGCAGCTTTGCTGACAAAGCAGTAACACAGTCCTCCCTTTTACAATGTTTGCCAAAGTATTGAAATTAGTGTTGATATTGTAATTTAAAAACACATTGAGGCCCACTGGCATTTCACACCCACCAGCTGTAACAAAACCATAGGTCCTTCTCTGTTTGTTATTATCTTCATCCAAATTTACAACCAGTTTTCTGCTGCACTGATGATTAGTGACATTTTAAGATGGTAATTAATTTTTAGCTAGTGGAAAGATGTGTATTCTAATTAATGAACTGAGTATGCAATAGACTTACTTGTTTAGACACTTCTGAGTATCATAGCAATGCACTTTCTTAGCAAGTTTTAAGGAGCAGGAACAAATATTTATGACATTGTCTACAGATCAGTGTTTGGTCTCTTCCACTTGCTTTGGGTTTCAGGAAGCTATACAAGATTTTGGGAGGAAAGCTCTGACGTTTAATGTTTTTCATGCTCTACTCTCCCCAAAGTTTCTAAGGAAAACGTGAAGAGAGGTTTTTATTCTAATGTATTCATTCCTTCTCTCAGTGCACGCAAGGCTGTAGCAGTCATGCCTGCACTTCGTAGGCAGGAATGTCTTGCTTTCCACAGAGTGTCAGCGCCCTGGCTAGGTTAGTGACGGATGCTCACCCAAAGAATGCTGATTTTGTACAGAAATAAATGACAGGGCTGCCGGCAAGCCAAAAGAGGGACTGGCTATGCCTTACAGCGGATACAGGCGGAGACCTCACGGAAGTAGAGACTGTTGTCCACCCACAACTCTAGCGAAGTTAGAGCCCGTTTCTCACCTCCGCTCTGCCAAGAGTGCAGGAGGCACATCCTCAATCTTGCCGGTTCGGCCTCCCTGAACCCGGCTCTGAAGCAGCGCTCCGGCTGTGGGAGGGGGTTCCGGGCTACCGCCGGCACCAGGCTGGGGTCACTGAGGGACTGCTCTGCTCTGGCCTCTAGCCCCGGGTCCCACATCTACGCTACACATGAGGACAGCGGTGGCTCTGACGGTGCTGAGCAGCAGCAGCAGGAGGAAGAGAGGAAGGCGACAGGTTTGCCTTTCCCACAGTGAGGGACAGACCCGGGTGGCAGCAGCGCTCATGTCTTCCAGCTCGGCGTCCGCCTTTGCCCTGAGACACCTGGCCAAGAGCTATCGTGGTGTACAGCTCTCGGCGCAACGCGGCCACAGTACAACCCCCTCCGCCCCTCATCCTCTCCCTCCTCCCCCCATAGCCCCTTACTTGCATGCAACCCCTCCGGCAGTGTTGGACAGCCGGAGACCCCGGGACATCCTCCTACCTTGAGCTGCGGGAGGGGAATCGGGGAGGGAGAGGAAGGCGGAGGCGGGGGAGGAAGAAGGGCGGTGGCAGAACGCCGGGGACAGCCCGGGCTGCGGTGCAGCCGGTGTCCGGGCACCACTGACGGCGGCGGCAAGCGGCGCCCGAGCGAGGGAGGGAGGAGGGTGAGAGAGAAGCAGGGCGGGCGGGAGGGAGGGCGGGGAGAAGGGAGGGATGGAGGGCAGGGAGAAAGGAGGGAGATCCGCCTCCCTTCGGGAGCGCTGCAACTCGCCCTTTAAAGGAGCAGAAACTCGCTTTCTCTACGGACGCCGCTGCCGGTTTCCCCCATTGCCAAGTGTCGCCGCTGCCCCCGCCGCTGCCTGCGGCCACCGGCAGCCGCAGGGCTCCGGGGACGGCCGGCGAAACAGAAGCGCGCCGTCGCCTGCGGGGCCCGAGGTCGCCGGGCCGCGAGTTTTCATGGCGTTAAAATTCCGACCTCCTAATCGGGATCTCTGGACACCGTTTTGTGAACGCGGAGGGGGTGGGGGTTGGACCCTGCCGCCTGTAAAACGGCGCTGAGCTACCCCTGTCCATCCTCATTTTGCCCCGTGTGTGAACCGAGCGCTCCTACCGCAGCCTGCGGGGGGGCTAGAAAAAGTGCGAGTGCCTTCGGCTGCTTGTCGATTCCTTTTGTCATGCTAAAACCCGCCTGTCCCCATTGCTTCTTTGAACTAGCGTCTACTAAGCTCGTGCATTTTTGTCACCATTCTAGCCCTTCGAGGCTGGAAGGCGATCCAGGGAGCGGGCGATGGCCTCTGGACCCCCTCCGCGCCTGACTCGCTTCTAAGTGCCGACGCTGCGGGAAGGGGACTCTGGTAACAGGCCTCCCTAATCAACTGGGGTGGGAAATGCGTCGTCCTGCCCGTCTGGCGGGACTGCCAGTGATTTCCTCCCTAGCCCAGCCACGGTCGCCCCCGCAGCGCCACAGGCGTATCTTTGCCTCTCTGCGCTCCTCCCGTTTTTGTTTCGTGACTCGGACATGGCTTGAAGCTCTGCAGGATTTCCCTTGCGCGTCCCCTCCACCCTTCTCGAGGTCTGGTCTCCAGGCAGACGTGATGTGCAATTTGACAGGAAGATTCCTGTCTGCTCTCTTTGCCCGCACGGAAAATTCTTGTTCCCGGATCCGCGGGCGAGCGCAGTCTGCACCCCACCAAGGATGCTCAGGCGTTGCCCAGCTTCATCTATCCAAGCGACCAATTAAGGAACCCTGGTTATCAGAGGCGGGGGGGGGGGGGGGACGACTCAAAAAGCGTCGAAGAGATGGGGCTGGGGACGATGGGGGTTGGTGACTGAAGAGCTCCTATAATTAAATAAACAGCAGAGTTGTTGTGCGAAGTAAATAAATAGTCAATGATCCCATTGTGGAGCCGAGCGCAGGCGGCACAGATCGCGGCGGGCTCGCAGCGATTGGGCTCCGGCCGCTGTGACTTGCAGCTTAATCGGTCCCACAGCACAGCTTTTAATTACTTGCAGCACACTTTCATGGCCGACAGAAAATTCATGAGTCAGTTCATTTGCCTGAAGCGGTAATAGAGATAACTCTTGTAAAAAACAAACGCACTGCTAAAGCAGTGCCGCCGTGGGCGGTGAAGGGAGCTGGGGAGGAGGTGCCACTCCAGGAGTAAAAGGGTCGCTTGTGGGAAAACTGAGCGGAATAGCGTCGTAAAAAGCTGAACTCTGTGGGATCCTGCAGGAGAGAAAGGAGTGGCGGGGATCGCCACGGGAGCCACCAAGTCATCTACCACGATCTCCGAGAAGGCGAGGCAGGTTAATGGGAAGAGTGCGAGGGCGGCTGAGTAAATGTTTGTGCAAGCAGTGACTCGTTGATTTCGTCTTTTTCTTTTTCTTTTCTATTTTTTTTTTTTTTTAATCACTGACGGCATTTGCACTGTTACTTGATATCCAGAGTTTCCTGACCAGAGAAAAAACAGATAACAGGGCAAACATAAAAATATGTGAGTCAAAGGTGTCTCTCTAAGATGATAGAAGGGAAAGGAGGGGAAGAAAATGGAAGTGAGATAGTTCTAACATTACAGATAGACTGTGTAATATCCTCAAGTAGTCACTTCAACGCAACTACACTGATGTAGAGACTTTTCCCTTGTTGCCTGGGTTACATTTCTGTCCAGACGTGAAATTCTCTATGCTTTCTTCAGCCAACAACAGTTTATGAAGAATTGGGTCCTCTTTCAAACAGGAAAGAGGTTCCCAGCGTCAACAGTGCTGTTATCAAGACATATTACTTAGGATATTTAGGGACTTTGAATATGTCTCACTATTATTCAAATGAAGAATATTGGAGCAAGAAAATGAGAGCAGGAATCTTGGAACAAGCCTAAACTCACACTGCAAGTCAGTGACATAATGGGAAAGTACTCTGTGATTGCATTTTCTCAGGTTTTGACTACTGCAAAACTTCTTCCTTTAAATACTGACAAAGCTCCTTGTTATTTGCTTCTCAGTTACACTGCAGAAACTTTGATCTTTGTCAGTATTGATCACCAAGTAGAAACAGGAAAGCATAGGCCCAGTACTTCAATATGCAAAATAAGATGTACTAGAGAATTTGTCACACAAGTTCTTGGACTGTAACAATTAAAAACAAAAACAAAAACAACCCCAAACAAACAAACAAACAAACAAAAAATCACCACCACCACCACCAAAAAATCAAGCAAAAACCAAAATACCCAAAACTACAATAACCACCCAAACTTATTTACTTACTTACTTGCTTCTTGTTTATCTGTAACTATTTTAATTGAAATTTACAACTTTATCAAATAAGAAAATACATGTTATCTTTTCACCAGCTATTTAAAACAATTTTTATAAGGACCAATAAGAATTTAACCCCATTAAAAAGTAAACTACTTTGCAAACATCTTTGTGAGAATGAGTTTGGGGTTTGTTTGTTTGTTTTTTCCAGCATAATTTCAAAATATATGAAATGAATTATCTGGGTTTATCACATTCCCATTAGGTGCATTTAGATCTCAAAGTTACAGGTAATGTAAACTCGTAGCCTAATTCCTTTAAGCCTTCCAAAATGAAATTACCTAAGGATGACAGATACATCCTTTCCCCATAGAAATCTATCGCTAGCACTCAGAACATCTGAATATTTAATATTTTTTTTCTTTCCTTTCCTGCTTTATCCTTCAATTTAGGTCAGCTATGATAACATAAACATGGATAGATTTAAAGATCTTTCAAAAGAGTTTCCATCAATTTATTTTGATAATGCCATCACTCCAAAGACCCCCAAAACAACTAAAATAATCTTTTAGGGATTTTTCATGCTATGGTTTAACATCCCTAAACAAATTCTGTCCAGTTTAATGACCCAAATCTGAATACTGACACTTGTTCAAGTTGAGTGGTTCCCAGTTTGTGCCATGTCACAGAAAACACTGAAGCAAACCTTTGGGGCTTCAGATTGTAGACAAAGAAGGTTTTTGCTCTTTCTGCCAGTCCTTTTTTTTTTTTTTTTTAAACACTCTTACAGTTGTGAACAACACTATGTGGTCTTCCAGGAAGTCTGTGTCTTACTGCTATGGCATAAGGATTTTTGATACAGCTTATGGGCAAAGACAGAGTTTTTGTTGATGTTTTGACCAAAGAAAATCCTCCTAAATGTTGCCTTTTCACAGTTGGTTAACTTTCGATGATGACTTTGTATACTCATATTCCTGGTCAAACTGGCTGCATATATCAAGTCATGTTCCTTCAAACAGAAGAATGAGTCTCAGCAGGATGGCATAAAGGCAAAAGATCTCTGTCTAGAAGAAACAAATCCCTGTTCTTGTATTATCCACTTGAGGGAGACAATGAGCCATAGGTTACATCCATATGTCAGTTTCATGGACCACAAACAAAATTGATGAGGAATTTGTACCCATTGTGTGTTATTGTTAATTTTAAAAGGACTGACCTGTGTAAAGAGCAGACATGTTTCTCACTGCACTTCATTGATCTGTATGTCAGACAGTTTTCTTTCTTTCCCTACAGATGGGATCATTCAATGACTTTCACTGATAGGTCTTAAATAGGAATGTGAGACTTTCAGGATGATATCCCATAACTCTAGAATTAATATCTCACATTTGGGCAACCTCATCTGATTCAAGGCTTACATGTGAATTTACCTTACTGTTGAAGAGATACACCAAACTGTATTATATTACTAAGATGGCTAAAATAAATACTACTAAAAGCCATAAAAGAATAAGAACTTTCTCTGAGTCTGAATACCTTTGGATATAGATGCACAGCTTGGACATTTTTTTTAATTTGGTGCCAGTCATGATGAAGTGTACAATGTTCTTCAATAGACTACCATATTTTGCAGTCCCCCCAGGAAGACTTTCATGGCTTAGCAATTGTTATTGTTGGAATATATTCTGATGCTTGCCTCAAACGGCTTTATGGCAATTGACAATTACTCTTCCTCTCTCCTGCAGAGGACATAAATAAGAATTTTTATTCCTCCCTCTAAAACTACTTTCTGAATGTAGAATAAATATTATGAAGGAAGTTAAATGTCACTCCTTTTTTCAAGAAGGTCAAGAAGGAGGACCCAGGAAGGTCCAGACCAGTCAGCCTCTGTGATAGAGCAGATAATCCTGAAAACTATTTCCAGGCACATGAAGGACAGTAAAATCACTAGGAGTAGTCAGCAAGTATTCACCAAGAGGAGGTCATGTTTAACCAATTTGATAAAACTTTAAAACTAGGTGACTGGCTTAGGAGATGAGCAGAGGGCAAGCAGATAGTGCCCACTGCACTGTTTCCCATAAGATCCTCATAAAGAAGTTGTTGACCTACAGGCCAGATGATTAGACAGTGAGGTATATGGAAAACTGGCTGAATGTCATGGCCCAGAGGATGGTGACCAGTAGCATGAAGTCTAATGGGAGGCCAGTAACTAGCAATGTACCCCAGGGGTCAATACTCCATCTAGTCCTGTACTGCATCTTCATTGATAATCTGGATAATGGGGCAGAGTGCACCAGCGAGTTTGCCTGTAATATCAAGCTAGGAGGAGTAGCTGCCATACCAGAGAATTGTGTTGCCTTCCAGGCTGGAGAAGTGGCCTGACAGGAACCCGTTAAATTTCAACAAAGGCAAGTGCGGGATCCCGCACCTGGAAAGGAACAATCCTTCAATTTACAGCTGACTAGCTGAAAAGCATCTTATCTGAAAAAGGCCTGGGGCTCCTGGTGGACACTAAGTTAAACATGAGTTGGTAATGTATCATTGTGGCAAAAAAGGCTGATGGTATTCTGGGCTGCATTAGTAGGAAAAGTGCTGCTAGCACATTGAGAGAGGTGATCTTTACTCTCCAGTTAGCACTGATGAGACCACATCTGAGATGCTGTGTCCAGTTTTGGGCTACCCAGTGCCAGAGACACATGGACAAACTAGTAAGAGTACAATGAAGGGAGATGATGAAGGGATTGAAGCATCTGCTATATGAAGAAGTGCTGAAAAAGCTGGAACTGGTTAGCCTAGAGAAGAGAGGTCACATGGAAGATCTTATCAATGTATATAAATATCTGAAGGAGTGCACAAAGAAGATGCAACTAGGCTCGGTTCAGTGGTGCCCAGTGGCAGGATCAGAGACAACATTCACAAACTGCAACACAGAAGATTCCCTCTGAACATCTGCAAACACATTTTTACTGCGAGAGTAACCAAACATTGCCACAGCTTGTCCAGAGAGAGAATGGAGTCTCCTCCTTGGGAGATATCATAAACCTGTCTGGACATGCTCCTGGGCAAACAGCTGTAGGTAACCTTGCTTGGTTAGGGAGTGGGTTGGACCAAATGACTTTCAGAGGTCCCTTCCATTCTCAACCATTCTTGTTGATTTTCTTGTGTCTCTCCCAGCCTCCTCTGGTTTAGATAACTTCTAAGTATCCCACAGTTACAAATGCTTTTGTCAGAGTGTTTCTAATGGGTTCGTATCACTGCATTACAGTGTTCAGAACTGTATTTAGTACAGAAAATACTAGAACAAGAGTAGTGAGTGGAAGGAAGGACTATACTACTGTTTTCGGGTTCCCATCTTGTTCAGAAATCCCAATATGATGTTTGACTCCTTTGCAATAGCATGCTATTGTGGTTTCATATTTGCCTTGTCACAATAATATCTAGTTTCTTTTCTGTTTAACTGCCATCTGATTAGCTACTTCCTCACTTGCACTTGCTGAACTACTCATTTATTCCCAAGTGTAGAATCGTGTGCTTGTCCCTGCTCAATATAATTCTTATATTTATCCAGAATGCTATTTCAATTTATTGAGACACATTTTAAATTCTGGGCCTAACCAGCAACATTTTTGCAGTTCCTGTAATATTGTATTCATCAAAAGCTTAAATGAGGCATCCAAGTCAGTAATACTTGTAATATCAAATATGCAATGGCAGCATAGCAGGTCATAAAGAATTCCAGAGAAGTCTTTTTTTTCTGTCATTAAAGTTCAACAGCATACCAGTAAAACTCTTTTGTACCAATTTTTACTTTCTATTTTGCCTATGCAAGTGTCATGTCTTGTTCAGGTTTATTCTTATAAACTCCACAGTCTTGTTTATGAAAACCAATATATTGTATCAATGTCTTATCTTTGTGCTTTCTTCTTTCAGCCCAATAGAATTTCTCAATTTTTAAAAACACCCCAAATATATATATATATATATAAAAAAATGTATTTATTGATTTAACAATTTGTGCGTGTCTAGTTTTTACAAATCCAGTGCTAATTTAAATGCATGGATGAAAACCACTAATAAATGGACCAATAAAGCTCTTGGCCATAAATGAAGCTTTGGGGGAAAAAAGTAGATGGAAATTATGTGGAGCAAATTACATGAACGGGACCTAGTTTTGCATCTAAACTTAGAAGTAGTCATAAAGGGTACAAAAAAAAAATTAAAAAGCCCCACAAACAAAAACACAAAAACAAAAAAATGCCCAAATAAAACAACACAAACCCACCACCAGTTAATTTTTACAAGCACAATGCTGAAATGCCTGTGACCAACTGGTTTACATCTTAAAAAAGAACTACATACACCACCTTATAATAGATCCTTAAACAGTATTACAATGATAATAAAAATATGGCTTTAGTTTAATTAATAGGGAGTGGAAACCTCTCTAGCATGAGATAATGCCCAGCTGATGGGCAACCTTGAATTGTAAAGATGGAAGAAGGCATTCTAATTATGGGAAGAAATTTCAATTTCACTTTGCAACTGAAATTCAAGTAAAATTTAAACTTCAGTAATAAGAATAAAATGGGTCTTTGATCATTGTGCTTTTTTCATATTTCTCTTAGTATACACCATATAAACAATTAACATTATTCACTCATCAATGAGCTGCAACAGTTCATGTACAGTATACTGACAATATATGCAAACTCTCCATATCGGGAGAACTTTGTTGATCATATTTACAATATTAAAAAGTTAACTGTTTTCTAATTGTCTGAGTAATTTATTCACTATCAATTTAGAGAACTAATTTCCAAGTGGGAATAACATAGTAGGGGACTTCTGTCTTAGATTGTTTAAAATGCCTAATCTTGAAGTGATAATATAAATAGAACTCATAGGTGATATTCTTGTGGTTAATATACTGCTGAGAATAGACCTTCATCCTCAAATATGCAGCCATTTAAACCAAATAATTTATTATATATCCTGATGAACTATAATTAATTATATTTCTTTTCCTGGGCTTTAGAAATTGACATGAATCCACTGTCTGGATTCAGATATACGGCATTACATATCACATATTAATTAGTTGTGACAGCCACAGAGTAGTTTAACACTCAGTGCTAGTTACTCATTAGGACAAGTGGTAAGGGATGTTCCACTAAGTTCAGACTCAGAACAGAAGTATTAAAGTTTACTAGCGTGTAGAGAATTACAAGATATGTGTAGTGTCTAAATCTCTTTGAGTTTTTGGGAAGTGAATTTCACCTAAAGCAAGCCTATGCTTCTAATCTACCTTGAAATTATTTTAGTTAGACTATGTAAACTGTATTTAGTCCATTTCAGAGAAGGAAAGGAAATTGCTCCACCATTCAAACCTAAGCAGTTTATCAGCCATGGAAGTCATTTCTAGTATGTGAAAAATACTCCCCTGGGGCACATTCCTCTACAATATGCATTTTAAGTAGATAGGAAGACACATATCCTAGCATTATATTATAAAACTATAGTGACCTACTTTAGCAGTGATAACCATAAGTGAAGTAATGGGGCCACAAAATATGTAAAAATAAGCACCTTAATTGAGGAAGTCTAACTCTTTTTTTTTTATATAGGCATAAAATAATGGAAATTTTAGGTTCTAAAAGACCTCTAAGATCATCAAGTCCAACCATTAACCTAGCATGGTCATGTTGACTACTAAAACATGTCCCTATGAACCACATCAATACAGGTTTTGGACACTTTAAGGGAAGGTGATTCCATCACTTCCATGTGCAGCCTGTTCCAACAGCTGAGCACCCTTTCAGTGAAGCAATTTTTCCTAGTATCTAATCTAAACCTCCTCTGGTGCAACTTCAGGCCGTTTCCTCTTGTCCTGTCACTTATTACTTGGGAGAAGGGACTGACACAGTCCTCAATACAGCCTCCTTTCAGATAACTGTAGAGAGCAATGAGGTCTCCCCTGAACCTCTTGTTAACCTCTTAACCTCAAAATAGGCTAAACAACCCCAGCTCCCTCAGCTGCTTCTCTTAAGACCTGTGCTCCAGCCCCTTCAGCCACTTCATTGCCCTTCTTTGGATACATTCCAGCAATTCAATGTCCCTGTTTTATTGTGGGGCCCAGAACTGAACACAGGATTTGAGGTGCAGCCACATTAGTGGGACAGAGGGACAACCACTACCCTAGTCCTGCTTGCCACACTATTTCTTATATAAGCCAGGATGTCATTGGCCTCCTTGGCCATCTGGGCACACTGCTGGCTCATTTCAGCTTGATGCCTTAAGATTTTTAATATATTTGTAGATTTTAATGTAGCTGTATAGTTTCTCATGCTTGAGGTAGTAGCTAACAGTTTCTGAAAGCCTTTCTTACGGTTTATGTTACATTCCTGAATTTCCGTTTAACAGTTTTTTCAAGGAAAAAGATTTCAGTAAGGACCTCTGATTTGGGACACATGTACCTGAAAGATATGGTTGTAGTCAAAGATAGATAGAAGGTCCAGAATCCTTGGAGAGGCTCCAATGGTCTGAGGGTGGTACCAGGGGCAAAAGGTTTTCAGGTTGGATGTACCCATTACATATGATAACTAAGTAGTGTTATAAATTTGTAAGAACCCTATATGGGATGTGCGCCTATGTACTCTGTGCACCTGAAAGCTTTTATTAAAGAACTGCTCTCTATTTTGTCTCTACTGATATTGTTTGGAAGGCTTTTTTCCCCTGATTTTAGGCAATAAGCTGACTGTCAACAAGCACCCCCAGGTCCTTTTCCTCTGAGCTGCTTTCCAGCCATTCTGCCCCAAGACCGTAGGTTGTTGTGACTGAAATGTAGGACCCAGCATTTTTAATTGAACCTCATAAAATTGGCCTTGGCCCATTGATCCAGCCTTCCTATCCTTCATCAGATCAACACTCCCAGCTTAGTGTCATCTACAAACCTACTGAGGATGCTCTTGATCCCCTCATTCTGATAAAGATATTAAACATCACTGGTCCCAACACTGAACCCTGGGGAACACCACTTGTAACTGGCCCCCAGCTGGATTTAACTCCATTCATCACCATGCTCTGAGCCCAGACATAGACACAACTTTTACCTGGCAAACAATGTACCTGTCCACACCATGAGCAGTCAGTTTCTCCAGGAGACTGCTGGAGTAATAGTGCCAATACTCATGGTTTTCCCTTATCCGTTAAGTGGGTCACCCTACTGTAGAAGGAAACCAGGTTAGCCAAACAATATCTGCTTTTCCTAAACTCATGCTGTCTGTGCCTGATCCTTTGGTTGTCCTGCAAGTGTTGTATAATAGCACTCAAGATGAGCTGCTCCATGACCTTCCCTAGCACCACGATCACAGGATTGTTGGTAAACGATGGAGAGTGGCTTGATGAGCTCTTTCACCAGCTCCCTCACCACCCTTGTGTGGATCCTATCTGGCCTCATAGATATCTAAGTGGCATACCAGGTTACTGACCATTTGCTCCTGGATTATGAGGGTCTTATTCTGTTCCCCATCTCTAACTTCCAGACATGAGACTGGGTACTCAGAGAACAACTGTTTTCTTTTTCAAAGTCTGACACAAAAGGGCCTCAGTCTTTTCTTCATACTTCAGTCTTTACTTCATACTCTGCATCCAGTAAAGGTTGGAGATCCTCTTCAGACCTCCTTCTGTTGCTGATGCAAAGACATTTTTTGGTCTATTTTATAGCAGCATCTGGATTAAGTTCTATCTGGGCTTTGGCCCATCTAATTTTGCCCCCGCATAACTTCACAACATCCTTGTAGCTTTCCTGAGTGGTCTGTTCCTTCCTCCAAAGGTAACAATACTTTCTTTTGTTTTTACCCTGAGTTCCAGGCAAAGCTCTCTGTTCAGCCAGGCTGGTCTTCTACAACAGCTCGTCTTTTGGTCTGTGGGGATAGCATGCTCCTGTACCTTTAGGATTTCATTTTTAAAGCATGTCCAGTCTTTCTATACTCCTTGGCCTTTCAGGACTGCCTCCCAAGGAACTCTCTCAACCACTCTTCTAAACAGGCCCAAGTCTGCCCTCCAGAGGTCAAGACAGCAGTTCTAATGACTCACCTTGTTACTTCTTGAAGAATCAGAAACTCTTTAATTTTGTGATTGCTATGCCTAGGACAGCCTCTGTCACATCACCCACGAGTCCTTCTCTCTTCACAAGCAACACATCCAGTGGGACACCTCCAGAGTGGTTGGCTCACTCATCCAATACTTCTCACATTTAAAAAATTTATCTGAGCCTTGCATTCCTTAATTTCTTTGCTATTTCATTCATTTGCTGAGATGAAGTAGCAAGTTTCACTTCAGTCCGACTTTTTGGTAGAACAAAAGTCTTAGCTTCTGGGAGAACAGCTTAAGCACTGTAGTCAGCACAATTCAAATATTAGTTAAATACCTTGTCAAATTAGGATCTGACTCAGAGAAACCATTTAATGCTGTGCAAGGACTCTTTTCCCCTGGAGAGTATGTTAGTACCTATATGCAAATAAGAAATTATGATAAAATTTCAGAGATGAAGACTGCTTGATGTTCCAAGTTTGGACAGCCATGAAAACTATCTTCATAACTTAATTGCAAGATATTGTTGAAATACATTTTATACAAAAATCTTCTAGAAATGAAAGGGACAAAGGAGGACTTCATTTTTATTATTTGAGATTGCTGAAATTAGAATTTCAAAGTCATTGATAGAAAAAAAAGGATGTTGGACATACCATTGTGAGAGAAAATTCAGGATAAGCAAGACATGATGAAACCAGTGCTGTGAATAGCAGAACCTGGACCTGAAATTGAAAATCAGGAAGGATAAGAGAAACCAAAAAGCTGCTCCAGAATTCACAGTCTCCTTTCTTGGAAGAGTGAACAACAGTATTAGAAAGGAAATAAAATATTCTAAATTTACAGAAACTATTTGAAAGATGAAAGAAGACACTATGTTGGGACTGCCAGGAGTGAAGCCTTTCTGAAGATACAAAGACGGACACAAGCTATCCTTAGGTAATTTAAGAGTGTTTGATTCTCCTTAATACTAAGTAGAATGCAAAATATCTTATGAAAGCATTTTAAAGTCACAATCTGCAATTGTTTGAACCAGTGTTTTACTGTTAACTTGACATGTTTCTATACCTATAAATGATGAACATTGAGGTCATAAAACTACAGAGGATCAGACTTAACAATACAGTAAGTCAAATATCCAGTCTAAAGAGAAGCTGAGAAACTTTCAAGACTCATAATTCTACAAAAAAACCCCAAACCCACCCACCCATACTGTGTCACCCTGTTTCAACTGTGTACTTTTTCTCCTAACAGAGGCACTAACTACTCTGATATCTCTTGCTACAAAAGAGATGCATCTCCTCTTCTAAACATAGCATACTGTTTTAGTCGTACTTCACGAAAAATATCTAAATCAAATGGAAATTCTTATCTCAACAGGATGAATTTATAATGAAAAGTGAGAAGAACGAGACAAGCACATCATATCAAGACTTAATTTGAAGTCAAATATTTTGCCGTTTTTGTTTCTTCTTTCAGACTTGACATGAATCCAAGAAGAGAGAACTAGAAATAATGATATTCTCATCTTTTATGTTTTATTAACAAGTCTTTTGCAACTGGAAAACAACAATTAAAAAAAAAAAAAAGGACAGGGACAATTCTAAAAATCACTGAAGAGGTAATTGAGACAAAGCACAAAAAAAATAATCAAGTGAAAGCTAGCTCTTACTAACAATAATATCTAACAATAAATTTCACTGCAATTTAAATAGTGGGAACACACAGGAACAAAAGGAGTGACTCTGAATTGTCCACTTTTAGCCAGAGATGGGAACATTTCCACAAATGATAAGAACATTTTCATGTAACTCCCTACATGTTACAGTAGATAGCACTGTGAGTCAGATGATAAAACAAAGTTCAGAACTTTGAACTATAGATTTCCCCCCAGTTCTCACAGACAAAGAATGCAACTAATAATTTAATATGGGCCTCTCTATCGCAGGCAAAAGGTGTCTTTCACTAGTCTAAGCAGTTGGTTTATAACACTGAAAGGAGCAGAACAAACTTGGATTAAATCACTTAGATGGTATTAGAAACTCACATAGCTGTAACTAATATGAGGACCTGCCCAGACAATTATTGAAAACAAGCAATTGAGGTTGATGTTGTTTACTTTTTTTTGCAATAGACCTTGAAGGTATTATTATATGCTTTTCATGGTAACTCCTAGTTTGGGAAATACGTATTTTAAAATATAATTATTTTTCCTCTACATTTTTACTTTAGGAAACCCATAAATAAACATCTACAATCAAATATAAATATGAAGTATGTACAATTGTAGCCATTCAGAATCCAAAAACACTTTAAAAAACGTGTTCTTCTCATTATAAATCATCTTCTTTATATTTTTGCAATGAAAATACTTTGTTATTACATTGTGAAAGAGCAGTGCTGACTCTTACTTGCTAAAACCTAGTCCTGCTAATACTTCAATATGTACAACACTGGCAAAGCTGGCTAAACCCTAGTGGCTTTTTTTTTCCCAAACCCAGACATTTCTAACCTTGCACTTTGATCTGCAGTTCTTTACCTAGAGGCCTGCAAAATGGAAACCTCTTGTTATAGTCTACCAATAATGTAAATTACATTTACATTCATGTAAATGTAATTCAAAACTAAATTTTTGCCTGCCATTACCCCTACACTGTTCATTCAGTCCTTTTGTGCTTATCATGAAATAAAGTATCTATTTTTAGATTACATAAGGTATTAATAAATTAAATTGGAAACTCTTTATTTTTTAGTGCTTAAGTGTGTAGTTCTATGCAATTTAAAAATAGAAAAATAGTAGCAATGATGCAGCAAAAGTATAGTCTTCCCAAAGTAAAAAAAAATTATAGAAGTCTTGACTGATGTTATTCTTCAGCCCTCATTGGGCTCTGATATCTCCCAAACTACTTATCTTATTAAAGAAAGCAGCTTTTTATCAAGTGTTCAATCATTAAACTAGAAGAATTTGGTCTTGTTTTGGACTGATTACAGCCTGGCATTTACCAATAGGTAATTTTAGGCAATGTAACCTAACTGCTAGCAGTCTTCACTTTAGCATAGAGACATAGTCTTATTTCCACTTCATTGGCAAAATCCCCATGAACTTCAGTAGCAAAAAGCTACTTTTAATTATTTTGGGGGGGGTTTTTGCTTATTTGCAGATTATTTTTGGCTTTTTTTTTTTTTTTTTTGCATCATACATTTGATTGATCAGGTGTGTCCCCCTTTCTGTAAGCTGAAGATGCTGATTGTGAATAAATATTCTTAAGGGAAAAGAAATAAATCCACTCTAAATGAATTCCACGTCTTGTTTCAAATTTATGCCTAAGTCTCAGGAGATAAATAGCTAATACATTAGTCCACCAACAGTCTGATTAAATGTAAGTTTCCTCCTATTCTGTAAGATAGTAAGAAGAAAGTAATAAGAAATAAGTAATAAATTTTGCTAATGTATCTAGGGCTGGATCATCGTCAAAGACAGATGAATGAAAGTCACCACTTTTCCCTAATGAGAGCTGTGAAACTTTGTACTTCATATGTGTGCTTGAAAATAAAGGCAATCTAGAAATTAAGAGATTTCTCTAACAGTGAGACCCCCCAATGCAGTTGTTAGACATTTTTCATAGTAATTATGATGATTTTACAAAGCAATCGGTTTTACTTTTTTCCTGCTGGCATAAGACCATGTTCAGAGAGCAACAGGCAATCCGTTTATTAACAGGCAAACTGGTTATTTTCTTATAAACAGTCAGAAAAGGTCTTACAGCTGAACAATGCAAGTATATTTTGGTAGAGTTAAATCAGGAAAGACTCCAGAAGGAGTTTCCATGAAGGTATAGAAACTGTTTAGGAATGTTTCAACTATTTTTCAGGTTCTATTGAAAGTTCTAGTCACTGATGTCTCTGGATTTGCCCTGAAGAAAAGTGCCTGGTTTCTGACATGAAGTTTAGGTACTTCGTGTGCAAACCAATATGGAGTTAGCAGGTGTTTCTGAGATTCACCCATGGGTTTATACATATAGCATTTCTTTTACTCATTAACTTTCTCAAAGTCTGCTTTTGACAGAGAAGGCGATGACAGAATTACTGAAGTAAATGAAAGGCATTCAAGGCATTAAATTGTAGAAATAAAATCCTGCCTTCTGGAAATATTTTTCTTTCTTTTCATTTTTTCTTTTTTATTTTTCCTTTTTTTTTTTTCCTCTTTTTCTTCTCAAAATGTTGAAGTACTGTGTGCAGATCTAAAAGTTTAGATTTTATAAAACACCGATATTTTCTATGAATTTTGATTTGGCAAGATCTAACCAAAAAAGCATGCACAACCTGAGCAGGCCAACAAATCTCTTTTTTAGTCTATGAAATACAAGATACCTAGTTAAAACACATCTAATCAGAGTATAAAGCGACAAACATAAATATGAAATTTTAAGTTCTAATTATCCATGTTTAAATGGTATGAATCCTGTTTACATTGCCTAATTTTTCTTAAAATGCTTGTTAGTGCAACGATCCTCATATATTTTCTAAGTCTAAATCTCTTATTAAAAACCAAACATTTCTAGATTTCAAAGTTTTATTATTTTGTCATATATAAGTGATTTTCACAGTGATAATAACAAGCACATCACCACTACACTTACCATCACAGCCCTGTTTCAAAGTGCAGAGGACAGACAGTCTCACTCTTTCACAGTGGTTAAGCTTCTGTAAATCACTTTGAACTAAACTTCTGGAATAGGATTTCTCTGTCCAAATTTAGACATCAGCATCCAAACTAGTTGCTTAGACTCCTTTAAAGTCAGTCACAAAGAGCAGCCTTTCTTACAGAGAGATGGATCTGACCCATTTACTCAACTACTATAGGATAAGGCAACTGAAAATAGGTCTTCAAGTAAAGAGTGCAATAAACATTTCTGCATTTTTTTTATAAACTTGGAGGGTTTAATTTTAAATTAAAATATAAATCATGTACTGAGAGATAGTTTATTTGGGGTTTTATACTTAAATATATGTATGTGTATGCAATTTATGTGTATAAACACATATATATATGTCTAAGTGTATAAGAGAGTACAAGATAGCTTTTCTTCTTTCAAATCTTTAAGACGGCAATGTAATATAGGAATTATGTTCCCAACAGTATCCTGAAACAGCATACAGAAAATACCTTTTCATATGAGAGTCAACAGAATAATTAACTTCTCTACTATAAGACAACTTTTTCTATTATTTATTTTCTCTGTTGGGATTTACAAAGTTCTTTAATTCTATTTTATAAGCACTTATTCCAAGTGCTTGTACAAGACAATACACCTCTGAAAATTATTAAACCAGCATATAATTGTACAAGCTTGTACAAATTTATCCCATCTCTCTATTAACTGCTATTTGACTCCACAAAATACCTATGCATAATAGAAAAATTTTCTCAAACTTAATATTCCAAAGTACCTGAGAAAAACACACTGGCCTTCTAAAACGTCCCCAAATTCCAAAATACTGATTGTGTTAGGTCAAGGAGAAGGCATGAGCACCCATACAGAGATGTTTAGAACATATGCAGTGCTAAGATACTTAGGCAGATAGAGGCTATGAATTTCAGCATTTTTAATCGTGACAATAGGATAATATCATATATAGGTGAAAAGAATATACTGGAGACAAAAATCATAAGCTATTTAAACTTCAATATTGACTTTACACTGTAAAAAAGTGGTTAATTAGCCCAACGAGGAGCTCAAGTTTGAATTCACTACCTATTTGCTGGCGAGAGCACTCTCTTGGCCTGTGATGTAAACACACCGGGTGTCTGAACACAGTATTTCATTAAATTCAGTATAAGACCTCCTCATTTTGATTGACTTAGAACAAAATTCAAATCTGAAAGAGGGTGTAGTTTGATGTAGAGAATAAAGAAAATGATCTTCACATAAAATATACCTTATCTTAGTTTTGCATTGCAAATGTTACTCTGCTACTTAGATTAAAATTGAGGAACATAATAAACTTGGAAATAACCTCAATATGAGAAAAAATACTCTTACAGCCTGAAGTTCTTCTCAATAAGATCTTGAACAAACTGAAGTTATAGTCAAGAAGGCATAGAGATGTTTAGATCTGGTTTGAAGTCAGCAAACTACTACACACTCTCCCACAAACCTTGCAGAATGACAAATTCTTGCTGAGTTTAGACTGCTCCTGGAGGAAAAAGGTTCTCTCTTCCCGAAGTTGGGAGTTCAAGAGGTAAACTAAATCCAGCTAAAAACAATTCAGTGAAAACAATTGAATATTAAATGGAAATTGCAACTTTATTCTTTGTAATATTTTACTTGTTTATTTCTTTTATTTTTGAACATATAGTTCTTCCTTCTGTTAAAAGACTCTTGAAAGACTTTCACATTTGCAAAGTAAATGCATTAATGTTTTTTTTCAGGTAAGGGCATTTTATTTATCTTTCATTTTATTTTATTTAACTCTTAGGACCAAATGTTTGTCTCATGCAGTTGCATAGATCCTGCTGACAGAGTTACAATGAACATCTATTATAGAACTAACCTTGAGCCTTTTAAGTAACAATGAAATTAATGTTTCTCTAGTAGCATCACAACATATTTTCGGGTTGTTGCATTACATTAGTAAGAAACAAAAGCTATCAAAATATGGATTTCATACCAATGTCTTTCTTTTTGAACTGTGTACATTCATACATAGTTCATTCAATTAATACTAATAATATAATGAGCAAACTGGGTGGCCAACCCAGGTCACAATTAAAATATTAAAAGTACAATTTTAACATGTCATTCTGGTTTTAGAACTATCCTGCTATTAGATCACCACATTGTGAAGCATAGCTGCATAATATAACACACAAAAAACGAGAGGAATCTCAGCAATGCAGTTGCTTTTTTTAAGATTACAGTAGCAATTTAACAAAAATATATTCATAGGTCACAGGGATGGAAGAAAATTACTATTATCCAGCGCAGGGCTACTACTTATTTTATGTTTGCTAACATATAGTTACAGGAGAAGAGCACCACACTCTCTCAGCTCATTGACAAACTCCAGTTTACTAGCAGAGGTGTTTAATGAGAAATTATCCAACAAACCCTGTGGGAAGAATGTGAGCATCATTCTTAATGCTACAGTGAGATCCAGGTTATGCTTTCTTTAGAATCTGTCACTTGCAAAGGTGCTTGGGGTTTTTAAATGGCATTTGATTGACTGATTACAGAAATAACAGCTACAATATCTTTATGGACATAAATAGTTATATAGATTTTGGCTGAAATTTCTGTCAAATTTCCCTTCACAAGATAAGTAATCTTTAATCCAGAAATAAATATGGATATTAGATATTACAGGATTAGTGCAAAGTACTGTGCTGACACAAGTGAATTTTTTTTACAGGTACTTGATTGTATCTACAGAAGCTGTCTATATGTGACAGAATGGGAATCTGCTTGATTGAAGTAAACATGTTGCTGGAGCTCTTTTTCTTGAAGTGTTTTAAAGTCATAACAATGAAAGGTCTCAGTTATTTGTTTTTGCACTATTGCTTTGATGGTTCTTTAGAACTGACAATGACTTCTTGAAGATGGATTCTCATGTTCAAAGCAAAAGTGGCAAGATCGTGCTCAGGTTGAAACAATTGTTTCTTTTTTCACAGTAACTTTTTGGTTGATTTTTTTTTTCTTCTCTTTTAAATGGGCCTTAGAACTCTGTCACTGCTATGATACTCACAGTTCAGAATTATTACTGGACTGAACTGTTCCATCCTGCTGTAATATCTGAGCAGCGGATGGGTTTTTTAAATATAATTTAAAAAAATGTTTTTCTATGGGAATTTCCCAAGCAACCTAGAATCTATACCAACTAATTGGGTAAATGACCCATGAAACTTTAAGGACTTGATAAGAAATTGGTCAGAATACTGATGAATTCTGCTCCAAGAAAATTTGAATGGATAATACAAACGGCTGAACCTCAGAATTTTTGTGCTCACAGCTACTCTGTTTATTTTTTAACCAAACCAAGTTCTTGAATCAGTCTTTATACACAGATAGAAATGTTTCATTGCTGTGGTATATAAGGCTGGCTAAAGAATTGTTGCATTTTCTCTATAATGATGGTAAATAAAATCTGGAAAAACTGTGGAATCCCTGATAAACATACATATAAAAGACTTTTCCAGTGAGCTTCAGGTGGGCTTCTAGATTAAACTGGAAGCCAAATCATTAGCAAATTAAAAGCTCAGGAACTATGCTTCTAAATATTGCCATAAGGTAATTTAGAGATTGAAATATGATCTCAAACCACAGGAGACATCCATATAGAAACAGGTGGTGATTTACATTAATACTCTATCCTCAAATGTAAATGAACACAGATGAGGTGAGAATAGAGAAAATATCAACAACGTCTTCAATATGCCAAAGAGTCATGAAAAAAATTAAATACCATATGAATATAAGACAAGAAAGAGAGAACAGAAATAAAGACAGGATTAAAAAAAAAAAAAAAGCACAAGATATTTCAAGCTGTTCAGGAAAAAGATGTGCATTCAGTTTGCAAAATTAAAATACAGCTGAAATAAAATTAAAAAGGAAAAGAAAAAAGGAGGAAGACAGATGGATGGGAAGAAGGAAAATACAATAAAAAAACAAGATGCCATCAAAGAAATTGAAGCTTCACTTCAAAACGGCCTTACATAGAAGAATCATAAATCCTCTTAATAACACCAGAGAAAACAATCTGAAAGCCTTGAGTAAGGCTCTCAAGTTTAATGTAGCTTCCAAGTCAAGGGCAGGAGAACCCCAAAGTGCATTTTCACAGCAGGTAGGTTTTGAGACCATACAGCTCTGTCACATCACAGTTGACCTTAAACACAGGCAGTTAAACTCCCCAAGAAGAAGAAGAAAAAGGGTTGCAGAGCTTCTGCATGTCACTCAGGACCCTGAATATCAGATATTAAGCTTGGCACACAAACTCAAATTTAGAAAAAACAGGAAATTTAAGAACTTGTTGGGTTTTTTGGTTGTTTTTGTTTTTTTTTTTTAAATCTCTCTGGAAAGATAACGTAAGAGGTAACAAAAGAAATACAGACATCCAAGACTACTGAAGTTGTTCATGATTCCTTATTGTGGAAGAACATAAATGTAAAAAGATTTCTTAAGAAATACTTTTTTTGTAGTAATAAAGCTCAAGATGTATGATTTTCCTCATTATACCAAACAGAGAAAAAGTCACATTAATTAAAACTTGTACAGTGTTTTGAATGGAATGTTATTAAAGACATTAAAGGGTATCTTCTGATTTTTGCTATGTGTTCTACTCATTGACTGGACTTTTCAAAACTTAACTGAAAATAAAATGGAAAAAAATGGATAGTGAACATTGACTCAGTATATATAGCCCAGCCTGTCTTGAGAAATACACAACGAAAATTAGCAAAACAAATCAAAAGAAAATATGGAAGGCAGGATTTTCTCAAGAAGAATATAGTATGAGCTGTGGGAAGGACAGCAGGGTACAAATAACTAGTCAAAGAGAAGATTTTATACTTGTACTTCTTGACTGCAAAGTATGTAAACAGGGCTACAATAAAAGGAAAATGCAGTTATGCATAGCCATCTTCCTACTCTTCCATTGCTACTGGGGAAACAGAACTGGCAGGACAAGACACCATACACTAAAAGTAAGATAAAAATCTTTGATTGTAAACAACTTTGAAGCAAACACTAATTAAGTTCAATGATGTCTACTACCAGTCTGAACGTAGCAGGTTGGGCTAAGATACACATTTTGCCCTCCAGTCGCCTGAGAAGAAATTAGTACATGGCACACGTCCTTTCCAAGTCTGATAGCTCCTGAATTTATCTTTGACATATTTACCAAAGTTCCAAAATTATTCAATTTTTTAACTTCTGCAGTTGTAGTCTACCTGTAGGTGAGTATCAGTTCCTGTAAAAATAAATTTCATAGGGTCTTCAGTATGGTTAGAGTATGACAGCTGAATAAACTTCTTCCCAGGTTAAAAAACAAACAAACAAACAAAAAAAAACAAACAAAAAAAACCAACCTGAAGTTTGTATATTTGATGCAATTATGAAATATTCTCTTGTCATAATGGGCTCCAGCTGTGATTCTACATAAACTAGGAAGACAGGCAGCTAGTTTAAGAGCACTGTATGCATAGGTCAGTAGGGGTTTGTTAGGCAGTGTTCAATCTAATAATCATACAGAAGCCACAGTGGAAAACCTGACTAACTGGACAGTATTAGATATATTGTGCTGGAAATGGGTAGGCATAGTAATTATGTAAGTTCAATTGATAAATAATTAAAATTAATAGAAAATAACAAGTAGTAGGTCCCTTTGGACTTCCACGTAAAAGCAAAGCTTTTGAGAAGTACACTGGTTCATTACACCAAAGAAAGCAACAGTGTGAGAGTCGTATACAGAGTGACAAAATATCAATTCTGAAATGATAATTGCATTCAAAGTCAGTAGATCAAAACTGAACTGTGTAAACAAATCTGGTATGGTTCTCCTCTTTATAATAACTCTACTGGGATTAGTTATTGGCAAACTTCAAAGGTTTAAAAGTTCACCAGTGATATGCATTTTAAATTTTAAAGACATACTTGAATCTTAGTTTGAAGTTTTAATGCAAAAATAAGGTGAATTTTCTAGAAAGTGATCATGCTTTATTTCCTGGTCTCACACACAAGAGAAGAGTCAAAGTCATGAAAATATTTTGCATTCATTGCATGCCAGCTGGTCACTATTGAAAGAAGCCTGCTCTCCTTTTCTTAACATAATCTTCATATGGCCCTCACCCAACTTCCTCTAGCTACTCACCCATTTTATTTTGTTCAGCTTTTTCTCTTTCAGAAAGTTAAGAAGAATATTTGATATTCTTTTTGAAATGCTGTTGGACATAAATATGAGCTTCAGTTTTCTGACTCATAGAATATTTTGGTAGTCAAGGAAATAAGGGGTATTCCTGCTTTCAGAAGAAAGACTCTTTTGCAACTAACCAGGAAAAAAATTGGTGAAATCAGATGTATATTGAGGTTTTGTTCCAAAACAAAACGAAACAAAAAAAAACACCAGAAAAGTGACCTGAGAAAGTTCCAAATTAAAGTCATATTCATCCACCGTCATTAGTGAAACTGCAACTTAGTTCTACAACTTGGCAACTGATGCTGTAGTGTGACACTATTGGATCCATACCTATTTTCAGCTCATTATAATAATTACTGATGAGAACAGGATAGCCAGAATTTCTGACTCATAAAGTCTATATCAACATTTTATGACCAACAGGTGCAAGACACGTTTCAGAGGCCTGAGGGGAAAGGGCTCTCCAGGAGTAGTTTAAAGACACTCCAATCGCTCTACTAGAAAGCAGAAGAAAATAACAAAGAGAAAGTGTCTGTATTACCTTGTAATGCCATTTTCAGCAGGACTTTGTCCTTTCAAGAAGGCATATTCGAATTAGTCAGCTCCCTGTAACTCCAGAGCAAGACACAAGACAGTTATGCACAGCCTTCCTACATTTCAAGACCAAATGTATCCCAGTGGCCACAAAGTAACCATTCCTGGACTGACTAAGGGGGGAAAAGCCACTAAGATGCAGCACTGTGTACCAATTTCTAGCAAATCTTGAGGTGTTAGTGAGAATTTAAGCAACAGATGGTGATTTGAATTTAAAACTTCCCAGTGAGTTCTCAAACTTTGTCATTTTTTCTTTGCTATCCATTGCATAAAAATATCCTTTTGATTAAACCAGTTAAAGAGACATGCAAAAAAACGCAACAAAAACAAAAATAACAAAAAAAAAAAAAAGACAAAGTGAATGTTTAAGGTATAAGGTTGACATTATTCATGAGTTGCAAAATGTTTAGTGCTTGGGGCTAATTAAAAATATTCAAGTTAAGTCTGCTCAAGTGGCAAAAACTACAATGAGGTAGAAAATGAATGACTGGAACTATGTATTTCACTTCTAAAAGTTAACAATCTTGCAGGAATACACATATTTTACTTTCACGCTGATGCACTGCACCAATAGCTTGCAGTAGCAAATGACAGAGTACAACTCATACAAAAGAACTCTACACTTCATCTATTTCTTTAAAAGAAAAGCCTGTATAAATATTTCACCATTGTAAATTCAACAATTATCAAGACAGCACCAGATGTACATTTATCCTAGAGGATTTTATGTGTTTTGCAGCAGCATATCTCATAAAAACTGCAATAAATATGCTAATTTTTAATGTCTTTATGCTTTAGTTTCATATTTTATCAACTTATAAAACAAAGATTAAATGTATATGGACATTATAATTCTGGATATTGCTTTCACAAGTGTTTTAATAAGAATATCAAGATTAATATTTCAATAAGAGGGGAACAATTACTTCTAGTATTTGGAATGACTAAGTCTCTGGCCACTAGATGTTATTATCAAGGAACATTAGTGGAATTAGCTTGATATGATGGTTTTATCCTTCACTTCAATCTTTCGGCAGTAGTCATTCTGGATTTGCCATAGACAAATTTGCATGAAGGTATTTGGTAATCTGTATTTCATGCTAAGAAATCCTGATTCAGATGCAGAGGGCTAAAAAATTATACATATTTAACAAAGGTGGAAGGGTGATCAGCAGATAATCTTTCTAATTATCAGTTATCTCAGATGATGAAGAGAACTTTGAACTTTCAGGTGAATTGAGTATAAGAGGTATGTAACTAATAGTCTCCAAACAATTTCAAACAGGCTTCAGGGAATATCTGGCATGATTTTCACAAATGTTATTGATGTAGGTCTCGTTTTGAATTGTCCACATTTTGCAACAAAGCAGACCAATTCAAATCTTGATTAAAAATAAGGCTGTACCACACTGTATGCTTGTATTTCTTGTGCCTTGATAAATGAACCAGAACTGATGAATGAGATCACCTGTAATAAAATCAAGGAACAGGACCTTCATATTGCTGTTTTTATAGAAACATGGAAACAAGTTTGGAAATCACAATATATGTAGCATAAGACTTCCAGTCTTGTTTCACTGGTGTTAGCAGAGAAATCACATGTATTTTCTTTCTTGCAAGACTGGTGACAGCTACTGGGCCCTCAGGTGAGTCATAGCTGGCTTGAATGTGTTTGTCTTGCTTTCCTCTCTGCCAATTCAATCAGCAGTTTTCAACTGCAATCAAATCTTTAGTTTGGATAATAAACCACTGCCAAGTAAAGGCCAAGAAAATATACTCTAGGATTTCACACAGCCTCCAGATTCTGCTCCCAATGATATTTAATTAGTACATACCTCTGCCAGTGCTTAATCATTCATAAAACCATTACAGGATTTGACATGCTGTTGGACCATATCATCCAATATGGGTCCTTCATACCATGTACATTTTTTAAAATTAAATTACCATTGTTTTTTTCCAGGACTACAATTTCCATGCCTTTAGAGCACCTGTTCTACCAGCTGTACTACAGAAAATGTTGCCTTACAATATAAGAATGTCCAGAAAGGTACAAATAACTCTGTTACAGAAATGGAGAAAGAAGATTATTGCATAATCCAGATCTTTAGTGTATAAGATCTATTCTTAATATTAGTTTAGATATATGTTGCGATATCTATACCTTTGTGAGACAGTGAAACGCTACCAAGAGGAGTAGTATACTCCAATTTATAGCTAATGCCAACTTTTCAGTAGGGATTTCACTTCACAATAAGCAAATGTCAGTGTATTGACTTTGTTCTTTCCCTCCTTCAAGAAACAAACTTTCAAAGTACTTCCAGGCTGAGAAAGTTGGGGCTGTTCTGTCTGGAGAAGGAAAAGTTATGTGGAAACCTCAGAGCAGCCTTCCAGTAACTGAAGGGGCCTAAAGGGAAGCTGGAGAGGGACACTTCTTAAAGAACTGTGATGATAGGACAAGGAGTAATGAGTACAAAATGAAAGAGGATACATTTAGGTTAGATATTCAGAAGAAATTATTTACTGTGAGGGTGGTGAGACACTGGAACAGGTTTTCTCTGGAGGTTGTGGATGGATGCCCCAACCCTGGCAGCATTCAAGGCCAGATTGGACAAGACCTTGAGCAACATGGTTTAGTGGGGGTGTCCCTGTCCATGACAGGAGGAGCTGGGACCCTTCCAACCCCTTAGCATTATATGATTCCATGATTCATTAAGGATTGCTTTTTCCAACTGCTACAAGCACATGTAGGGCATTAATAATTTGAAAACAAATGAGCTCAATCCCCTTTCAGTAAGACAAATGCACTGGGTTCCTCAATCTGGCAACCTGTGTTTGAGTAAAGCAAGGTTCCTCCTTTATAGCTGAATAATATATTTTTAAACCACAGTTTGACTTCAGCTAAGTTCAACAAGACACAGAGAATGCACTATTTCATTTCGTAGTTGATTCAAGTGACTATCACCCCTCTATAAAAGAAAATATGTAACAAATTTTCTATTTTCATTCTTTTCTTTCATACTCCAACTTTCATTTTTGACCTGCCTTTCCTGCTAGATTAGAGACCTCTCTGTTTCCTTTCTATTAAACTGCCTAATTGTAAATAAATATTTCATAAAACTGCATTTTCACAAGCAGAATTTCTGTTGAAACTCTTTTGTTCACTATAAATCCTGTGTTCTCATAGTCACCGTTTTCCAGTTTCACTGTTAAAGATTGAATCCATTATTTGTACATTTGAAAGTATGGCAGTTGACATGGTTAATTATATTTTGTCTTAATGTGTCAGGTGTATTCAACTTTAAAAATTATTTCTCCATATTTACTTATTCCTTAACATCATTTGCTATTACACTAATATTCCTCATCTGAAAACACTGCTTGTGCCCATTGCAGCTTCATCCCTGTAAGAATTATCATTGCCTCCATGTCTTGTGAAAGATCTTTGTTCATATGGACATACAGGAATTTAGCAGCATTTATTGGACTTTCAGATAGAAACAAATATGCTTTTTGGATGTATTAGATATTATAACCCCAGATTATCCACGATAAATTATGTGCTGCTTCCTCACTTCCTCATTTATTTGATAAAGGTAGTGTGAGCTGCTGAGATATGCATCAACATATTATTGATATACTGTATTAAATATCCTGGCCTTCTTAATACTGCTTGGAAGATTTTATCTCTGCAATCTTCTCTGTGAAACAATTACTGCAGTATTACTAAGCTGACATACAATGTGTTCCATTTGATCAGCAAATGAGCTGAAATGTATTTAGACTTGGGGGTTTTGGTACTCTATCTGCCAGTAGTATAGATAAAGCAAAACTTTTGCCTAAATGGATGCATGCATAGTTGAAGTGAATAAAATAGGTGGACAGATGGAAGAAAAGACTTACTAAAAGCAGTGCCCATTTCTCTGTTGACTCCACTGACTACCATGGGGAGTCTCTTGCATGTGTGAATGTACACTCGCATGCAGCAAGAGCATCTGAAGCAAGTGTATGGGAAGCCACAGGCTTCTCAAGAAGATTAAATCAGGAACCACATAGATTTCTGAACACACTATAAATCTAAGCTTAGTTCAGCACTTCAAACACAATCCTTGGAAGACACTATATTGCCTTTTCCATACCTCTTGCAGAACTAAACTGTGAACCATTCAACAATTCCCTCAGTGCAAAGATATGAATAGCGGCACCAAAAATGACAGAAAATTTGCAAAGCTGCATGGATTTTTACAGGCTTATACTGATAGACTGTTTTTTACGGATGGACTGAGTGCAGAATCAAGTCTAGATGTGTAAAATAAAGGTACTGCCCACAGGAGCAGTTTCAGAACAACAAGCACATCAATGATCATGACTTGCTACGTACTGTCTGTCTACTGAACAGTTAACAATGAAAGGTCAGAAGCATTGAGTCAAGCATACGGTATAAAGCATGCCTGAGTACAATTTAACAGCCAGTTCTTCTGAATTTTAGCCACAAAAATATAGAAGTGAAGGATAAATCTATCTTAAGGAAGATATCATAACTGCAGTCAGGAAAAAAGTGGAAGACTGGGCTGAATCAAGAGGTGACCAGCTAACACCATGAGTGGTGCAGCAAACATTTTTACCATGCATGGGATTGCACTTCTCTGTACAGCCACTGAGTCTGACTCACAACTTAGACAGTGGATATTTAAACAACTCACAGTGAGGACAGTGATCAAAAACACTTCCACTGAATTCATTAAATCACCATGAATCACACTGGGGGAAATGTGTTTATATAAGTATATGTACACATACAATTTGCTTGCCAAATAATGCAGACTTTCAGAGGGAACCATATGAGGCATGTGTTAACATTTACTAGAGATGAGGCAATTTAAATTCTTGGTCCTTTACTAATGATTCAACTCCACTTGAAAAATAAAAAGTAACAGCTTCACTTGAACACTAATGTTACATGCTGGGAAGTGTTTTACTGTAGCTTGTAAAATTGCCTTTGAGAGAGCAGAGTCTAAGCACAGACAATAACAGAGCCATGCATATAAAGCATACTTTTATTTTGGAAAGTAGCTCTAAAAATGGCATCTTGCGGAGGTTCTCTATTCGTTATCCCTACCACTCCAATTTAGCTTTGCTTAACTGTCAAGTTGAAAAAGATGTTTTTCTTGCAGTTCCAAGCACTGTAAACTCACTCTCATGACTGCCTTGACAGCAAGTCAACCTGTGTTGCTTCCTGCTAACAGATCAGTGCCAGTTCCACTGACCCAGTGGGAAAGCTGAATAACATATAAGTGTAAATAGGCACTGAGATTTATGGAGCATCTTTTGATTTTAATTCTGTCACTGGCCTGCATCCAAAATCAATCTGGAGCATAGATAAGAGAAGAAGGGAAGTGGCAGAGGAGAGGCTGTCATCACCAGTAAGCAGGAAGAAAAGTCATGAGAAGCGCCCTGTGAAAAATGCTAAAGTGGAGAGGGGATGAGGCAGGCCCACATCTTAGCATGACCATGTCAGACTGAAACTAAAGTCCCAAGATTGTTTCTGGATGGGGAAACAAATGTTGAAGAAGACACAGAAAAATCCCTAAGGAAACAGTAGATGAGAGGCAAGAATATCTTGGCAACTGGTATGGAACTGCCCTCAACAGCTGAATGAGCTATGATATTGTTTGCCTCTTAGATCCAAGTACAAAGGGAGGAGATATCAGGTAACGGGTATGGGTACTACTCTACAGTGTAGAAGAGGTGTTTGTGTGATCACAAATAACTAGAGTACAGATAGATTATAATCAGTCATTCATATATAACTATATCCTGCTTCATTTACCCTTATTGTGATGTGATCTCTAGACTACAAAGGATGCAAAAGAAAATAAAATCAAGTAATCTCACTTTCATTTCCAGAAGTAACCCACAGACTAGACAGAAATTGTTAGTCATTTAAGTTATCTAAAATGGAGTAGGTCATCTGAGCCATTCAAATATGCCTCCATTTGACTAAAAGGAAGTCTAGCATGAATTATTCCAAATGTGTATATTTATATTGTAGAAGCATATGTAACATCACATTTACTGAGTGTCATGCCAAGGCTGAAAATTCCAGTTCAAAGCTTTGAGTCACCTTCCATTTAGACTCTTGGGCTATTCCTATGTTAATAACATACATTGTGCCTGGGCCCATTAGCTGACTTGAGGACAATTGGAGCAGAACAACCTATATCCATATGATTAAACCTTCTTAGCTTCAAAACAGGATTGGCCATCCAAGTAGTTTTTCACACATGGTAACTTCCAGATTAGGCCTAGGAATTCTTTGAACTTTGAATAACACTAACTGGTCCAGGCCAAGTTCATACCAAAGAATCTGTTAAAAATTCAACACTACAGACAATAGCATTCCAGTGTTCACTTCTGTTCCCTGTCACTTTTTACTTGATTAGCATAGCTGTACTCTGGCAGTCTAAAACCCAGGTCATAGCTATTTCCACACTCTGGCTTCTGAGATCGGATGTTCCTTACACCTCTCAGCTCTACCCTCACCCCCATTTTCCCCTAGATCTCCAAGAACAAAAGTGTGACAATGCACCTGAAGTAGGACTCTACTTGGCTCCCCATACTATTTAAATGGATCGCTCTAAGACTCATTTACTTCTTAAGTACAGCATGTTGTGAGCAGCTGGTTTTGTTTAAAATTTGCTTGATTTCCCTGCCAAGCACATCTATCCTTGGAGAACACCTAGTTTTCAGTCTTGCCAGTACGCACCTGTAATTTCATGAGTTGTCAGATTACTACTAAAGCACTAAAAAACAAAGTCTCTCTACACCTTTAAGTGTTGGCAGGTAGCTTAAAATTAACAATGAACAATGCTTACCTGTAGCTAGGCAAAAGATAAGGAACACATAAGGATCAGCAGAAAAAGTTCCCTAATAAGTTTCACAGTCTCCTTCACAGACTTTCTAAACTTAATGATGAGATTGTTAGCAATTGTAAGGGGAGTGAAGACAACAGAGCAAGACTGAGACATCAACAGTGATTCTGTGATTCCATGATTTAGCAAGGCCTTGTAGAGATTATATGTCTGAAGATATGACTTTCTCCCGTTGTCAGCTGTTTAAGAGTCTTCTGTATCATTTTCCAGACTTCATCTTTCACGATGTTACACCACTGTCCTATGTGAAAACAATAAACCAAACAAGTAATAAAAGTTATAAACCCAGTTCCCCCTCACAAAACTTCAAAAAAAAAAAAAAATCAAAAAAGCAAACAAAGAGTTAAAAGGAAAAAAAAAAATCCAAAATCTAATCTCCTAATTAACAACCCTTCTAGAAGTTACAAGACTCTTATCTACTCTTTTGCAAGTTATATTACTTAAAAATATGTTGTTTATATTTTAGTTTCTCATTTTAAATCATTAAAAACACCACTGATGATATAAGAAATTATTTCTGTATTTCTGATATTCATGGGGTTTGCTTAATAATCAAATCAACAGAACAATTTTCAAGGCAAGTGACAAAAAGCATGTCAGAATATGTTGTTCTTTAGTTTTCCCTTTTTTTCCTATTTAAAGCAAGTGATAACTGAGTCCTGATAAACTGAACAACATCATTTGGAAGCACACACAATGAAAAGCTAAAAGCTTATAATTACACTCTTGCTCAGTAGGGGTGAGAGTATAATTTAAAAGACTCAGGGCAAAAGCTGAATTGTTAGTTTTATATTTTAACACAACAAAGCTACAATTAGTCTAAATTAGTTAACAGCATATTCATTAGTCTTCAATAGAAATTTGGATACACACTGACTCTATGTTATTGTTTGCAGAAAAGTACATATCTAGCTCAAAATAGTTATGTATGACAGTTTAAACAGTAGATGTAGAGGTTACTTCTAGAGCTGCCTGTGTTGAGAAGTCCAGGTTTTATGTGTTCATGCCATCACTCACTCAACAAATTAGAAAAGCAATTAATTCTTTCATTCTTACAGACATCACACTAATAATGGTACATTTCTTAGACTTGTACTAGAGAACCACTCACTTTCTGTCAAAGGAATACCAGAGATAGTAAGCATGCAATTTTCCATTTTTTTCTTTTATTTTGTAATTTCCACATAAAATAACACCTTTTTGGATAACAAAATTATCAGCAAGAAAAAACAAAAGCATTACCCATGGCAGAGAACACCAAATGTGATCCCTGTTGCAGTGATACCTAACGAAATTCCCACTCTTGGCAAATGTAAAATCTTCAAAGGTAACATGGTATCATAAGTATTTGCAGTGTAGAGAAGAAAATCTTGGTTTCACCGAAGTCAGAGGCAAAGCTCCCTTTGACTTTATTCAGGCTAGTGTTATAGCCTCAGTAAATGAGGAATGAATGTTAGCTCCTGGGATGTATCACTTATGTGTTCCACTTATTTTTCAGACTTCTCCAGGCATGAGAAGTCTGCTACTATTGTGCTGCACATCAAAATTCAAAGCAATGGAAAACCACTGACTAGGCATCACTGTGGCCTGTCAATACTGCTAGAAAGTGGTATCTCATTCCTATTACAACTGATAAGTGCTTAATATGGGTAAGGAATATAACTTTAGACTAGCAATGTTTCCTGTGATAAAAACAAATAATAGGGAAAAAATATAGGGCCAAGATATTAGGCAGAAAAAAAAGGAAGATGCAAAATCAAGCCATTGAGTTAAGTTATTTATACTGGTAATGACTCAGAGGAAAGCTAAGAATCTCTTTCCTTAAATCTCACTCAGGGAAAACAATTCTGAGGGGTGTGGGAAAGACTGCAAGATATAATCTTTTGATAGTGTTGTTTTAACATTTCTTTTTTTGTGAACTCTTGTTTTAATTTGGATAAGTTTGGGAGTATTTTAAGCATAAGGCTATAAAAGCAATAAGCATTTCAGAAATTACACTACTTATGAAAGTGCACAAATGGATTTAAGTAATTAATCCTGAGGACTGTGAGTCATGCCATGCTTCCTTGTTATTTAAACTGAAATGCTAACTTGTAGAAAAGAACAGATATATTTTATTTAAATATATGACAAGCTGAATTATCTTTCAGTCATCCTGGAAGTACCTCAAATTGCTGTAGAGGGGCAATTTTAGTCAGAAAAGCACACTGTGTAACATGGAATATATAAAATAAGGAATTATCAGCTCTTATTAGTTTAATTGCCAGCAGAACAAATTAAGAGAATTGAGCTCTAAGTATCCACGCAGACCTAAAGTTATTGTTCTCCCCTGGCCAGACAACAAACTCCAATACAATTCCACACCCATATGGGTATAAGTTTTGAGTCTGATCCAATAAGCACAATAACAGTCAAAGGAGAGAGAACAATGGACACCCCTCAACACAGTCAGCAATACCTGGCAAATGATAATAGCTATCAAATTGTGTACCAAATGTTCCCCAAACATTCAAGTGGTGTTTCCTCTTGGTAAAGTAAAAGTCTGTCTCTAAAAATTTTCTAACTGGTTTACTAAATAACCATTATCTCCCTTATCCTCTTCAAGCTTCAGCAAGCATGGTATATTTATTTCCACAAACATTGATTCAGATTAAAAAATGAATGACTTTCTGCTACACTCGCATCATGTTTATGATAATTTTCTGCACACATTCAAACAATTGAATTTCACTTGCATAAGTGACAGCAGGATCTAATCAATTTCCATTAAAGTCAGTGATAATCTTTCAGCTGCCAGTTCCGCATCAATCTAACATTCAACTATTTGCACTAAAAGTGATATAGTTATTTGGAAGAGGAGAACTGCTGAGTTAATGAAGGAAAAAACATTTTTCTAAAACTTTTAACAGCTATATTGAGGAAATGAAAATTCCACACAGGTATATAAAAATCTGTTTTTCAGTTATGTCGATATTTGTGCCTTTCAGTGTGTTGAAGACATAAAGCTACTTGTATCAAAGATAAATTTCTACATCAGATATATCAGTTTATCACAGTTCTGAGAAAATGTTTCCAAATGCCTTATCAGAGACAAGAATCAAGCTGGACATTTCACAACTAGAACAGAATACATGCTGATATAAACTAAATGGAAACTGTGAAATGGCAACATCATTTCCATACAAAACCTAACTGTAGATAATGCCCAGCAGAGTCACAAGATGTATCTTAAAAGACTTGCCCAAAGCAATGATGCATAAATTCATACCTATGCCGGGTGAGAATCTTAGTGAACTTTAGATCTGCTTTTTTGAGCACATTTACATTGGAAGAACATTTCAGTAGTATTTCCTTGGTCTCTGCAGAGAAATTACTTCTATTGTCTTGATTCTAGGTTCAGAAAAAAACCCGCTGAAATTCACTAAATTTTATCATCTTGTTATTACATATTGACATCTGGGAGTGTTGCTGCATGTGGGTTTGTTTACCACTATATAGTGACAAAAATGAAGTTCAGGAGATACTTGTACTACAAAATAGAGAAAGATTGAAATATTAGTTTACAGATATCACTATTTTTCCATTGAGAGACTGATATTGCCTCCATTTTTTTATCAGTCAACATATATTAAGCTGACAGACTGACCTTTTCATTTTTTTTATTTTTTTTTAATTTCAAAATCAAAAACTCAGTGGGCCGAAACAAAGGAAAAAGGGACCCACACATGTAGAGCAGTCTGACTTGCAGAATGCAAAAGCAAGTAGAACTCTAAATTCTATTGAAGATTATCGGAGGTTTTCTTGTGGGCACTGTCCCCCTGATCACACTGGGTAGTGGTATATATGTCAAAAGTGATCTTACTTGAGTTTAGCCCAGTGAAAACCTGTACTGTGCCTGTGACTAGTTTTATCCTTATTTTATTTTGTGAGGTCCTAGTCCTTTCAAGTCACCATTGTTCATGATCCAACTTTTTTCTGGTTCTTTTAGCACCCTCAATATATCAGGTATACATTTTTCAGAAAGAAGTGCAACTACCTTGCCATTTGACAGAACACAGAATTATTGTGTTCTGTAACTCTTAGCTGAAAAAAGTTCTGAAGAATGTTAACAAAACAGATGTTATCCCTTGCTGCATCCTTTAAAAGCATAGCCAAAATAACAATACAATTAAGAAAACAGCAGCTGGGCTCTCTTCTCACACACAGTTTTTACTGCACTACATGTGTACAGACTTAAATGAAATCAGTCCACTTATAAAGAAGTGAATGAACCGCAATGAAGTCAAAGTTCCAAGAATATTGTGGTGTTTTATGAAAGACAAAGGTTAGTGCCAAATGCTAGCTTCTGCTCTGGGTAAAGTAAACTTTACATAGATTCAATATTGCCTTTACTACAGAACAGTAGCATATAAAATGAGACACAGGTGACCTCATGGATGTATATCAAAAAATGTTCATGTCAGCCATGAGCATGGGGACACTGTAATACCATGCTGAAGAAAGAAGAGGTAAATTTCACATCTAAATGGTCATTTTGAAGTCTCAAGTATATCCAAATGCTAGCCTGGGGACAAGGACAAAACAGTGATAAAATGAGAGAAGTTCTGAAAGTGCTCCCAGTTCTATTTTGATTCAAATGGTTTCAATCACAATTCAGGAAGGTATAAAGGTATAAAGCTGAGTGAAACTTGTTGATGAGAAAAACCACCATCTGCATGAAAATTAACTACAGTTCACAAACTTTGTTTTATCTAACAGAAAATTTGTTTCTGTAGTAATAAGATAGCTAAGTTTTGAGGACAGTCATAAGAAAACAAAAGTATTCAATTTAATGAAAACAAATGACAAAATTTTGAGTTGTCAGGGTTTCTGCAGTCAAGCAAATTAACAAACAAACAAAAACTCCAACAAACAAAAAACCAAAAGCAACCTCAAAAAAAAACCCCAAAACCAATCAAGAAACCAAACAACCAACCAAAAAGATCCACAATGTTTGTTTCTGCTGATTTGTCCCTGTTTTGTCTTCTTAAAATGAAAGTGGGCTCAAAACTTCTCTGTTAATATTTAACATATTTATGTTATAAAGTTAAATATAGCTTTGGTATATCCTGCAAACTAAAAAGTGTGAAAATGTAATTATAATATTAAAGTTAGTCCCCTACAAGGGAATACTGTTCACTTGTGCAACAGTTATTTGTAGAATTATCAGACTAATTTGTCACTAATATCTGGGCATTAACTCCTCAGAACCCAATAGTTCAGTGATCCTCTTTTTGGAGGAAAAGGGGAAATATAGTGTGTGGAAAGACAGTTGCATATAGAACTTTTTTTCAAAGGTGACAGAAAGAGATGGAAGAATAAAGAGTAGTGAGAGATGGGAACAGAGCTGTTTTTTTGATAAATTTATTACGCAGTCACATAACCATTTGATATAAAGTAACACATGGCATGAAACCATGTGCTACAGATGGAGTCCACAGTGACACGGACATCTGGCATCCAGGTATTTGGTTTTATGTATGCCAACAGACAGGGCTTTTTCAGAGTTTATTCACTTATTTCTTAATTCTTCAAAGGAATGTCAGTGGTTTGCCTACACTTTTGTATGTTAATACAATATATTTTTTACACTACTTTACATAGACTTCTTGTGGTGAGTTGGCTTCTGGTGGTGGCTAAATTCCCAGCCAGCCCCTTGCTCTCTCCCCTGCTTCAGTGGGACAGGATATGGTAAAGAAAGAATAGAAATGAGAAAAAACATGGGTTGAACTACAGTCAAGGAGATTGATTAACAAGTACCATTACAGGAAAAACAAATTGGTTGTGGGGAAAATGTACTTAATTTCCTTCTGATGGATATATGCATATATATATATATATGCATATATATAATTACTGTTTCAGATATTGGGGGGAAAAAAAAAACAAAGAGGAAAAGAAGGAAACATTTACACACTTAGGGGAAACACCTTTCTTCTCCCTTTTACAAGATCAACTTCACTTCAAACTTCTCTCCTCCCCTTCATTATTGCCACAGGTCACACTCAGTGAGGCAAAGGATGGTGCAGGGGTATTGTGATTCCTCCCAATGCTCTTTATTTCTCCTCTACTTTTCTCTCCTCTTTCTCCCTCCTCCTCCAGCCTTGGTGTTCCCTTTGATGTTTCTCACTCTCTCCCTCTCTCTTTATGTTTTTTTTGCTTCTGTACTTTCTTAAATTCCCAGAGGAGCCACCCTCCTGGCTGACAAGCTCAGCTGTGTTCTGTAGTGGATCCCTTTGAGCCAGCTGGAAGTGACTTTGGCATGGGACTGCTCTGTGCCTCTTCCCACAAAGGCCACCTCTGTAGCCCCCCTGCTGCCAAAACTTTGTCACCTGAACGAAATCCATTTCTATATTCTGCAAAATGGAAGACATGTTGAGAAGTTTGTTTTGGTCTCTTTGAACAATGGAGTTGTCTTTTTTCTGAAGGACAATTATGTCACATAGGTCAGTAAGAAAATATTTTCCTATAGTTTATATTACAGAAAAATCAAGATTATACATATTTTTAGTTTAAGTTGAAAATAGCTGATTTTGTGGCTTAATTTCACAGTTTTGGACCATGCCATAGAGAAAATTCTACCATTCTGAATTCTTGTCTCCATAGCTGTCACATTATACTGTATTATATTTTACTACTACACATTAGGAAGAAAATTCTCTGACATGGTCTTCACAAGCTCTCAAATATATATATATGTATAGGATGTGTCATCTCAAGTTTCAAATTACTCACTGTCTCCATATAAAGAGGAGATGCAGAGTCCTAAATTGGTTTGAATGTTGCTGATTTAGGAAACACTGCTTGCCCTCTATTTGTGACATCTCACAGAGCTGCTATGAAACACAAAAGTCAGGTCTTTATTCCTCATCTGTGTAAATCTACAGAGCAGTATAGATCCTGCTGGGTGACCTAAGATGACAAAAAGCACTACCCAGTTGTCTTGGGTTGAGCTGGTAAAACGCCAACTGTCCAAGACAGAGTGAAAAGGGAAGAAGGGGGAGAGGGAAAAAAACCTCTAAACCAGGTTTATGCTGAAACTAACTACATGTATTTATACAGA
>JAWWEV010000115.1:74249229-74273519 GCA_035583235.1 Hafferia zeledoni
TCCACACATGGAAATCGGTGGCTTTGTCCCTCTCGTTCTTCCAATCCTCCATATTCATGTATTTCCCATCTCCAACAGCTATGTTGGTTAGAAATGCAATTCCTGGAATTCCCCAAATAATGGACCACATACAAAATCAACAGGCCACATGAAAATCTGCAAAGGCATTAGTTAACTTAAAAATCATAGTGACTTTAGAAAATTTAGGATTAAGAGATTACTGCTGTTTTAGTTTAGAAGACAACTAAAATATTTCTAAGGAGCAGAAAGGAAGGGCTTCCCCCCACAAAAAAAAAAAAAAAAAAAAATCACCACAGCTTTGAAATTTAGGAGTTTTAATCAGAAAAATGTATAGGAACGAAGGATAACAGTTCTTAACTACAATAATGTATATCTACGGACAGAGTAAATGAGGAAAGATGCATAGATAAATATATTAAATGTATTAACATCCATTAGTCTCTTGCTGCTTTATCTAACATTAAAAATTATTTAGAGAAATAAATACTATAGCCTATCATTCAATTTACAAATATACAGGAGAGTAGAATGCCTACAGTAGGTACACCAGAGTATCTGTAAAAAATAATAAAGAAATATATTAAATTCTAAAATATTTGTCCATAGATACAATAGTGAACCTCAGCATACTCACTTTCTGGTTACTCAGACATGACATGACCTCTTTCTAAAGGAAATGTATGTGTCTGTCATGGAACATAGCAAATAAATTCAAATTAAACATTCTTGAGAATGTCTTGACTGTAATCTCACTATTTAATTCTCTCAATTATTATGTCTCCGATTAACTCAGCCATCAGAAATCTACTTTTGAACTGTCAGAGGTTTTCCCTTTCTATAGCATTTTTCATTCTGGCAAAATCTTACTTAATGGAAATTACTGGTTTCTTACATTTGCTGTGCTTTGCTGACTAATAGTAGTTTTAGAAAATAATGTATTTTACACTATAGTGTTGTTATGCTTCAAAGAAGTAAAACACTATTGTGACTAAACTGATACTTTTTTTTTTGCTATTTTATACAGCACAGAATAATTATGCTTATTTTTCTGGGTAATTACTAATGATAATTATATTTGAAGTTACCATAAAAATCTATGACAACAAATAATTCTGCAGTCATCTAGCTAGCACATCGATAAAATAGTTTCATTATAGCACCACAAACTACAAAAGCCATAATAAGTTAAATGCAGGCAATTCAGTATATTTGCCAATGGCACAAATGAGACTATATAACATCTTTTTTTTTTTTTTTAATGCACCAGACTTTTTTTTCCAGTTTGATGTATAAGTCAATTTTATTTCACAGTTTTCAAGTTTTCTATGCACAACAACTACAAGAGAACTAAACATTATTAAATTAACTCTAGCACTGTTAATGTGAGCTGAATGCAGGAAAAGGCCATTACCTATTTATCTTGCGTTATGTAACCACAAAATAATAGAAGTATATTTTATGCTTTGAATTATATAAAGAATAATCCACTAGTGTTCTCATGGGACATTTGCCTATGAATGGTGTCAAATGTACTAAAGGTTACCCATCTGGAGTATGCATACTGGAAGAGTTTCCATGATAAGAATAATGGGTTTATTCACATTTGTTGGTACAATATCAGCTGAAACCAAAAACTTATTCCTGAAAAAAAAACGCACAAGCACAGTACTAGAAAAGATTTAATACTTAACAGATGGCTAGTTCTACAGAGATTCTTTAACAGATGGTTGGCATGAAGGTTTGAAAAAGTTTACTAGGGTCTGAAAGCTATAATCTTACCAAACAAGACTCCTTCTCTATTCCCATGATGCTAATGTACAGCATCACACTGCTGCAAGTAAATAAAATAAGTTTTTATCTCATATGTAATGGAAACAACCTTTAGCATTTTCTAACTGTCCAGTGCAAAAGTTTTTATTAAAAAAAATCATAGCTTCCTTATCACCAACTGTTGCTTGGGGGTTTTTTTGTTTTTTTTTACTCAGTGAAAACATGTGTGTCCGTGCAGGAACTTGACAGCAAACTTTTCTTCTGAAAATTTTGGAAACCACATGGCTATGAAGTGGACACAGTATTCAGATTGTAAGTATCAACTCAAAAGAAATATCACACCTTTCTGGGGTGTTTTCTTGGGTAACTTCATTGCTACCCTTGTTCCAAAGTAGGGAAACTCATGATAACCCTTGACATCCTGAGGATTCCATGACTTGAAAGAATTAGATCTTTTGTCAATTCTATCACTCTCATGTAAACAAAAAAAGAATTTTTTGTTAGGAAAAAAAAGAGAATAATACATGAAATTTAAACACAAGTTCATGCAAGCTGAGCTTAAAATTTTTTACATTTTACTGTTACACATAATTTCCATTAATCCATAAAAAGAAAAAAGAAAAGAAAAAATCCAGAAAATACTTATCCAGTAATATTTAATGATGTGCTATTTCTGTTGAAGCTGGCTATATAATTGCAAATATCTTCAGATAGATTAATAGAGGTGAACTGCCTTCAGTGCAACTAAATGTGACACTTCTTGCCGGAGAGAGAAATCTGGAAAGCAAACAGAAGATTCTTTATCAGAAAGAAAAGGTATCTATCAGGAAGAATGAGTTCTAGTCTATTTATGCTGAAGACGCCAAGATTAAAACTTAGTTATATGTTCATTTGAGATGTCCAGTTTTGAAATATTAACTCCAGTAGTTATTTGCCAGTTTTGTTTCCCAGTTGTGTCCATGAACAAAGCAATGACACCTTCCACTACAAGAACAACACATATCACTTTTTATTCCTAACTATCAGAATTTGCATGTTCTCTTTGTTCTGCCTCATTTCTAGATGTCATATACTTTAAGTGATTTTCAGATGCTATCCCACAATCTTTTGGGAAACAGAAGCATGATCAGTGAAAGAGGGCTCTGAGAAAACTGAGCTCGTTCACGTCCTTGCTTATTGATGAGATGTTGGACTAGGTGATCTATAAAAGTCCTTTCCCAGTGCAAACCATTCTATGATTCTATGACTCAGAGAACTGAGCAAGTTTGACTGACTATTTAATCAAAAACAATACTATGTAACAAGTGGAGAACTATTGAAAACCATGAAGTACTAAATCTACACAAGTTGAACTCTTGTACATTTAGTAATGGGAAAGATAACAAGGGTCAAATTCATTATATGTTTTCAGTACAAAGATCAGGGTGACCTCACATGACCAATCCAATTCCAGATGAAACCATTAAATCATAATATGTTTTCTTCCACGATTCATTATGAACAGGCTGTGATGGTGACAAACTTAATTATGTCATTGCTTATTTTAATTTACAGGTTATTGTTGAAAAAGAAGCTTTTAATTATCTACATTTACTTCATAAAAGTTAATAATAACTGTATACTTGTTACAGTTATATTTTCAAGGTCACTTTGTGAAATCAGTTATTCTTCACAGTAACAGTTTTAGTCTTCTCAGAACTTTAAATTGTATGTTGGTATGGAATATTTAACCCTTGTTTGTTTTGATTATTTAGTGAAAATGAAAGATTACTTTTACTTATAAAATCATGCAGTAGCTACTCTTAATTTTGTATAGTAATAAATATTGTTCCATTCTGAAAATATTTCACAAAGGGCTAAGATGGATCTTTGCTGATTTTCTGTGTCCAAACTAGTCATCAGTACCATTCCATTTTACACCAAAAGTTCTGAGAGTAGCTATCATTTTCATTTCATTATGGAGGAATCCTAGATTCTTGCTTAGATTAGGTATGAGGTGAGCAAAAGGGACCACAGACTGATGCAAAATGTGAACACCATGAAGACAAAGTAGTAGAAAACTATTTCTACAGAAAAGTTTTGTAAAAGTGCAAGAGTTAAGAACATTGCATTTCTAAACATAAGAACATCCACATGCTGGATATCAAAAAAAACCCAAAGCCAAAATTCATAGAAGCACCTAAAAGAAAAAATCTTGCCTGAAAAAAACCCTGTGATTTTAAAGTATCTCCAAGTTGTTTACAACAAAGTCCAAAAATGCTAGCACCCAGAGGAATATTAGATTGTTACATCACAATTCCCAGACTCAATATCCGCTGGACATTATCATTCCCAGGGAGTGTTACTGAATTCCACCATTACTTCTGTAGAAATTTGCACATCATCATGCTTACATTTCTGCATATCAGTACTTCTGCTGCCTTACTAGTTAAGTTTGTGCTAAGATGCTTTAGAGTGGATCCATTCAAAAGAGTCTTTAATCCTACCAGAAGAGTCACTCTTTGATACTTTAACTTCCTGAATTGTAACGTCAAAGAACATTTATAACTTGGTATATAAATGCTTGAGACAATATATGATCACTTTTTACTCTGTGCTGATTATTCTTGTCTAAGGAATGATAAGTGTTTTCCTAAACTTGTAGCACATATTCTCCTTCCACATGTGTCCTATACTAGTATTTTTTAATCTGTGGAAATAGCAAGAGTAGTTAATTATAAAGCAACTCTTTTCTTATGTACTGAATGTATATATAATTATAAAAATTAACTACAATATAACAGAAACATAATAAAAATCAAATTTACTATTACTTTATGTCACTGAGAAAGATTATGCACTAGTAGACTATAATGTATTTTTGTAAGAAAAAACTACCACTGATACTTCTCAAACTTATTTCATTCAATGATTTCAAAGTGCTTCATGAACAATTAATTTTTACAGCAAGTCTCAAAGGTGCATTAGGCAGAGTAAAACAATTAATCAGTCTGTTCTTTTTTGTGAGATCCATCAGGACCTACCTGGTTCGGATTTAACTATCCTTGGTATTGTCTTCTACTACAAACAAATGCATAGATCTTCAGCTTTCCAACTCCCAGATCTGAAAAAGGGATTTTCTTTAATATAGCTTGAGAATTTCACCAGTTAGTTTCTTTCTCACCACCCCAACTTAAAGTAATTTATCTTGTTACTAATTAAGATATCTTTCGCTAAGAGAAGCATGGTATTGCATCACAGAAAATACAGTTCAGGTTGCAATATAGAAACCATTTCTCATAAGTGCCACTTACCACATTTCATTTCCAACTTTTGTTCCAAAGCAGAGAGACACATTTCTTAATAATTTCTAGAGAATTAACAAGCTTAAGGAAAAATGTTAACATGTTCATATTTTTGTCAAAAATAATTTTGTGTTGAATAAGATGTGTGTTATAAATTTTTCTGTCCAAAAGTATATCTTATTTTTTACATGCAGAAGTATATATAGGTAACTGATTAGGTATCAAGAAAATAAGATCAAAATTGTATTGTATGGATCTTAGTGTTTGTAGAACCAACTATACTTCTGTTTTGATTCTGGAAACAGCTGTTTAGAGTTCTACAGCTCACACTTCAGTATTTTTGAAAACCCACAGCTTTTAAAGGGATAGAGAAAAAAAGAAGTTTCTCCTGAACACTCGATTTTGTCTAATCCCTTCTGAAGTGAGAATGGAATTAAGAAAATTAATGTATTTGATAAGAACTTTATTTTTACTTCATCCTGTTGAGGCTAAAAGGATGCTTGTGTAACATCCCACAGTACACAGTTTCAATACTTTTAAGCACCTCTCACATATCAAATTTCAATTGCTCTTAAAATGCTTATTACAAGAAAGATGCCAATGTAACAATCTCATAAATGTTATTGCTGATATGACTGTCAGAGGTCATAAATGAATCATGAAAAAATCAACATCCTGCAAGCTAAATTTTGTGTTTGAAACATAAATGGTGAATTACTCAAAACAGTATTTGAAAACTGACTTCCCTCATTACTTCCCCTGTGACTTTCCCAAGCAATTATGCTGGTTACATTTCTGAAGGTGAAAAAAGTCAAGCAAAGCAAAATACTTTGTAAATACATTTTTTTCCAATATAAATGACAAATATTTTGTTAAAAGGTGAAAATGTAAATATGGTGTTCATGATTCTCAGGGAAATAACAACTACTCTATGATAAAACACACATTCTCCCTTTCATGAAACAAGCAGCTGCCACTGTCGGCAGTACTTCACCATCATGTACTTTGGTCTCATGAAAGGCTCAAGGATCAGACTTGTCAGCCCATCCTTCCCTCCTGCTTCTCAAAGCAGTACACCAATTTTCCACCTTCACCTTTCTCTCACCAAACTGCCAGAATGAAACACCATCCCTTGTAAATTTAGCAAGTGCCCTTTCTCTTGCCAGCCAGGTAGTTACCAACAAATCATCTGCAACCACCCATACAAAGATGCCTGCCCAAACTGCACTCAGAGAGTTACTTAGATTGATAATTGACTATGTGAAAAATCTCACCTCACATTTCACAAAAGTTCATGTGCTACCACAGGTACTACTTCATATAGTACTAGTTCACACAGTTAATAGTATTTGTACCACAGTCTGGGTACTTACTTCTTAAAACATATAAACTACAACAAACACACACTCAAAAAAACCTCCACAAACAAGACCTCATCTTTCCCCTTGGTTTTAAACCATCTTAATTTAGTCGTAGCATGGAAATAATGCTAGTGTCTTCAAATATTTTATAGTCTGAGAGTCAAAATAGCTCAGATGGAGCAATGGTTAATGTGGGCATTGGTGCTCTGTTATATGCATGGTCTTCCTAACCCTCACCCCCCAACTTCATTTTTCTCCATTTCAAGAATCTAACTGAAAAATGTGAATTATGAACCTTTTGGGGAAGTGTCTCTCTTACCCCACAAAAATAGATGTCTATGGATCTGAGAGTTGCATGCAGTTCTAAGTGGAAAAAGGCTTCTCCATGCATTCTTTCTGAATTGTGATACTAACAAAGGATTATTAATTTGCTTAACTGATCCCAAAAATATATACTGATTTTCAATGGAAAGACATCACTCCTTTTCCATTTTCTGTTTGTCTGGTTAGAAAATATTTTGTGGTGTTTTTAAAGAAAATGAGCGGGAAGCATATCTATGTCTATTGATTTGTCCTCATAGCAGCACGTTTAAATATTAATTTCATAGTCTTAAATCCATTTTCTCCCAAGTTTCCTTTGTTGCATTCTTTATTCACCATTGAACTGCACTAGGTAAATTAAATGTTTCCCAAATTAAAAATTAATAATTGAATTTGCCTTCAGCTCGAGGTCTGCTATACATGTTCTTCTTGGCTATGCTACATTTCTAGTTAACTTTCGTGTTCGTACTAACAAGGTCTGGAAAAGCATGAACAAATCCTAATAAATGGAGTTGTGCAGAGCTGGTTTTGTTCAGTCAATTCAAGTCAGCAGTGCCCTGGCACAGGAGGGCCAACCGTGTCCTGGGGAGCATCAGGCAATGCATCACCAGCTTGTCAAGGGAGGGGATTGTCCTGCTCTGCTCTGCACTGGGGTGGCCTCATCTTGAATATTGTGTGCAGTTTTGGGTGCCACAATATAGGAAAGATATTAAGATGTTAGAGAGCATCTAAAGGAGGGCAGTGAAGATGGTGAAGGGCCTTGAAGAGAAGCTGTATGAGGAATGGCTGAGGGTACTTGGTCTATTCAGCCTGGAGAAGAAGAGACCGAGGGAAGACCTCATTGCAGTTACAACTTCCTGGTGAGGGGAAGAGCAGTGACAGGCACTTCTCTGTGGTGACCAGTAACAGGACCCAAGGGAATGGCCTGAAGTTGTGTCAGGGGAGGATATTAGAAAAACGTTCTTCACCCACAGAGTGGTTGGGCACTAGAATAGGCTCCCCAGGGAAGTGGTCATAGCACCAAGCCTGACAGAGTTCAAGAAGCACTTGGATCACATTCTGAGGCACGTGCTATGACTCTTGGGGATGTTCCTGTGCAGGGCTAAGGATTAGATTTCATGATCCTTCTGCATCCCTTCCAACTCAGCATATTTAGTGATTCTGTTATTCTATAATAATGAGGGCAGGGGAGCAGAAAATAGAAGGAAGAGGTTAGGGCAATGGGAGACATTTTGCCAGTAACTAAATATACAATAATTTTTATAAAGCAAAGGATGAAATGAAGAGAGCATAGGCTCTTGTTTTCTCCCCAGAAGTCTCCTGATTCTCTCTGCTGAATCACCCTTGAGCAAAATTACTGCCCTTTAACTCCTCACATTGAGCCCTAATATAACTGAGATGATTCACTCCCATCACCGCTGCTTTATATGGCAATTGTAGCACAAAGTTAATTTCCCCTCTCCTCTCCAAGGTTCAACCCTCAAAGTCTGTTCTAGCTATTAGAAAAATTACCTGCTTTTATGCCATCTGATACACAAATCACTGAAGATTTTCCAACGGAGTGTGCTTTCTGTCCTGCAACACTTATGTATTAATCTATCTGGCTTACAATTTTATTAGAATATGTGAACATCTACTCAGTGATCATTCTTACAACATTAATTACAGATTCAATGTAATGCTTACCAATAATTATTCTAGAGTATATGAAGAGCATGGTGTGAAATTTAACCTGATCAGCAGAAATTTGCCTTTGTTGATTAGTGAAAAATTATCTAAGAATTTTTCATTAATGACACCAAAGGACAGGTTTCAGCTCCAGTAGCAGGATTTTTACCATAAATGTATAAAAATTTATTCAAAGTGGTGTATAAAAATATAATTAATTGTACTTGTAAAAAAAAGATAATTATAATATAATTAATATAATAAGCTAAGAATTTAATTGCAGTTCTACAATTCTGACATAGTGTGACATCCATACAAAGAAAGAGATTTTAATCCAGTAATTTACATAACCTTACATTTTTGTTTTGGATAGGGCAGGCTATGACATAAAATTGATTGTGTCTATTTTTAAGTTTAAATAGTGTCTTTCTGCAATAGAGAAAACATTGATCTTATTTTTGACCTATTCTGCTGTCAATGGATATAAATATAACTCAAATAATCAAATAAATTATTTTGATGAAAGGTTCACTTGGCTCTGCACACTGACAATGTTTATCACAAAAACATATAGTCCAACAACAAATTATGTTTTAAAAAGACATCATTTGTAGCCTCAGCCGGGGCATCAGGCACCGTGTTGGGGACAGCAGGGCATGACTTTGGGGAGCTGGATATCATCCCTGGTGTGAAATCACTGGGATAGGGACTGATGGCCCTGGGGGGCTGAAATGATGCTCTCTCTGAGCATGGCTGGGGGAGCCCTGGGAAGCTTGGCAGGACCAGCAAGAATTAGCAGTGTCCTCAGGATCCTGACAACCCACACCTCAATGCTGGACACAATTTTCTGTACAAAGTTGCAGCCAGTTATTGCAGCTCTTTATTTTTGGCTTTGTAGGTACTCTAGACAGTACCTACAACAGGTATGTTTTTATGTAGTTTAAATGGGGAGGAATTTCCCACAGGGAACAAATGCTGAAAAAGGGGGTAGTACAACTATTTTCCACAGAATTCTTTATATCATGAGAAGAAGTAAGAAATCCTCTTTTTCAATTCACACAATCACAGTATCAACTTTTTCACAATTAGCTGTCGGGGTACAGGTAGTGAAATACCCCCAGGATTATACAAATACAATCATCTTAACTATTTCAGTATTTTATATTTAGACATATAACTGTAGTGTTTAATTCATCTGTCTTATAAATTGGGTTCATTTTCAGCTGAACTTTTCTGCCTCATCTTCCCCAATGCTTTCTCACTTCAGTTTTCATGCAATTTAAATGAGAAACTCAAAGATGGATTTCTTGATTAGCTTATGCAAAAACTGCATGCAGTTTTCTGCATTGCTCATTGCCAGTTGAGAGAGGGAACAAAAACAAATAAATATGCACCTCTCACAAAAGCCAAAATTAAAATATATCTATTTGCATTGAGTTGACAGTCTCATTTACAGAGTTATAGGGCTTCCCTCCCTCCTCAGGAGTATTTGGGTATTGTTTGCCATGGATTGCCTGCCTTTGTTGTACACTGGAATAGCAATGTTCTTTGGGCCAGTTTTATGCCATATAACCAAACAGCTTAGGTTAAAAAGCTTTGAGAGAGATTGCACTCCTACAATACCTTTGGACATGGTTATTAGAATCATGTGTGTGGACTTAAACTCACCTGTAAAAGGACCATTTCTTTCCCAATGGCCTCTCAAATGTTATGGGTAGTTTAACTCCTAATTTGGGCACTTCAATTGGTCCTTTGAATTGAAATGCACTGTATCATCACCAATACTAAGACAGCAAGATCATCGCAAGTATAAATTAAGTATGCCAAATCACAAAAAAGTGATTTTTAAAAATGTAACTACATTTTAATTTCTGGCTTATGTATCAGTTAAGGATGGTATGTTTTCCCATAATTGCCTGACCATAATTAAACTGACATGTCATAGGACCAGATTGATTAGAAGGACAAAAAACATTTCTCTCACCAGAAGTAGTTCTCTATAATGACAAATCTTAAAATTTTCCGTCAGATTTCCAAACTGATTTTTCCAAAACTACCTACATTTTTTTCAGTATGAAGTATTTTCTTGTTATGAAGGAAATGAGATAAAAAATCCTGTCCATCCATTCTGTCCTTCGCACTTCTAATGCAGACTTAATTGAAAACAGAGGTCTACTGCCTAAAGTAATCACTTTGAATAAAATGTGCTCACAAATCATTCTAAGAATTATTTTTCTTTCACTGAGATTACACAAATAGCAGACCTGTATTTTGGGACAGCAGTTTCTGAAAAATACTATCTTACATCAAGGCTAATATAGTCTAAAATGCTCAGCACATGCTACTCTTTTATTTCAGAAGTGTCAATGACTACAAAAACTCTCATTATTTTGTGCTATTTTAAAATAGGGTCCCTTGACAGGGTGTAGAACAACCACCCTAGAACTACTTGCATTTGACTGAAAGCAGTAAGAAAATGCAGCCAGTAACTGAGTGAACTTTAAAAATCTGCTATGGGAATTTTCAGATTTAGCCATCTGAAAAGCTCTAACTTGCAGATATTACAGATAACTGCTGCCTAATTTAAATGTGATAGAAAAAGGAAAATGAGAGACAGAGAGCCCAAAGGCTCTGCATGGTGTTAGTTTTGAAGGAAGGAGCAAGGCATGAACCTCAGAAAAAAGTCTCTGACAAGTTTGAGTTGCCTGGATTGGTAAGAAGCAACGGTACAAGGCAAGCTCTCCTTGTGTCCTTTTCCTTTTCAAAAGGAATCTCAAAAACTTCAGCATCAAGACACAATTGTCTAAAATCTGCTTGGGTTTCTGGAGACAGAAAAACAAGATGTGTTAAAGAAAGCAAGGTGGGAAATAGTGGCTCTGAGATATTTTGTTTTCTTTCTTGGATAAGTGGATGAAATGAATTCACTTTTCTGAGTCAGATTTCTTTCAATTCCATTGGCCAAAATCTCACTTACTGAAAAGCATAAGTAAAGTAACCTGTTAACAATTTTTACTTAAAGCAACCAAAATCCCCACTACCCCTTGGTTTGTGTGAGCTGAGGACCTTTCCCACATTCTCTCTTTCACACTGTTAACCAGAAAAATAAGTCTATTATGTAGAAATAAAATTCTTGATCCTACAGAAAAACAAGGCGGGGGGGAGCGGGGGAGGGAGAAGTTCAGGAAACTAAGATGCTAACAAGCATCCCCTAAAAACAAACTTGAAGCATCCCTCAAAGATCCATATTGAAGTATCATAAAAGATTAAGTTAAATGTTTGTGCAATCAAAAAGACTTCAAAGAGTGTAATGAAGTTTAACAAATCCTGCCAAGTCAATAGTGAAATAAGTTCCTTAGGAGAAGAAAGAGTACTGTGCTGAATAAATGCAAGAGTGAAACATCTTAGTGCAGCATATGAAAGCCTTTACTAAGCAAGGGGATACATCATATCCCCAGTAGATTTCATTAATTCCCAAAAACGTAAAGTGTGTCTTCTATCCCCAGATCCAACTAGAGTTTTATTTCTGCTGCTAAATCCCAGCAGCTGTATTCATACCACTTCATAGTTCTTTTTCGTGTTTTGACATTCTTGTCAAGTCTGTTCTCATAGGCAAGGATGTTTCTTGCCACAGTGGGAACTGGCAGCTACCTCAGTTTTGGCAGCTAAAACCAACATGTATTGCAAGGAGAGTCTTGAGGTATCACCTTTCATTGTCAAGTGTACTATATGCAATGAACTACAGTGAACTATAAGCAATGACAACTGAGTTTAATAGTCCCAGCTATGAACTGCTCCTGCTAAAGTCTGGACAGATGACCTTCCACACTTTTTCTGTTACTAGGGTAGTAACCCAGATGGATGAGAAGGGAGGAAGAGCTATCCAGACAGAGATATCAGTCTAGACTAATGCAAGACCAGAGCTCATAACTCAAAGCCTTACTTTCATGCTGAAAGAGGGGATGCTCTTGGTTCACAGGGCTACAAGCCATGTTTCTGTAATTAGGTACAACATGTGTATCTCATGTTTCTAAAATCATATGCTATATGCTACATAAACTTGGGAAGATTCACTTGACAAACACACAGTCATTTGCTCAAGGATCTCAAAGATATTTAAAAATATAAGTGAAGGTTTCCAGTTTACGGTGTGAACTCATAAACATAAGGAACATTAAGGTATTTTGTATAGGAAAAAACAAATAGAAATTCAGACTTGGCACTTTTCGCCATTGTTTATTTGAGGTAAAAAATGTGAAGGTTTGGGATTCTTTTTACAGGAAAAGGAAGAACCATTGCCCAAAACTACTGAGAAAAGGTGGTGTAGGTTTTTCAGTATTTTCTTGGTGGAACACATAAGTTTTCTGAAATTTTCATTTTGGGCATATCAAGTAATAACAATAAGAAATACAGTTTCATATCTTGTACCTTTTTATCACTTTGTTTTAAACCAAACCCTCAGCACGTTGGTAAATCTCTGTGTATGTTTACTTTACATACATACAGGTTTCTTAATGACAGTTTTTAGCAGTTGTCATGGAAGAATTGTAGCTATTGCTGAAATAGCATGATTCAGTGAATACAGCTATAGCAGTAGCCAAAGCACTGAACTAGGCCTAGTTTCACTCACTGATAAAATACTAATCTTCTATTATGTGCCTTCGAAAAGATAAAAAGAAAAAAAAGGAAAATACACATATTTAAACAAGGAAGGCTACAGAAGCATTATATGTTAATCAACCTGTATGTTTAGCTAGGCACAGCAGGCTTAAGATTTTAATGCAAATGAATTGTTTACAAGACTTCAATAACACAACTGTACATGTTATTGTAAAGCCCATGAACATTTGTTCTAAGAAACAGTTTGACTATCAGTGTCAGCTTTCCATCATCATTATTTTTTTAAAAATTGCATGTGAAGTTGAGATTGAAGCCTACATCTACAAGAATCAGAGTTGCTGTAGCTGAATGCAGTTGCAAGTAGGACAACAGTAAAGCCAATAGAAAATTGCAAGATGTGAAGAGAATGGTGCTTATATCTCTGAGTTGGGTCATGTGAAGAAAAAAGATATACATATAAGAAAAATTTGGCATTTAAGGACATGGAAAAAAAAGAAATTCAAAGCATGAGGATTCTAGAATCAGGTGATGAAAAGAAGGGGGCACAAAAGTATGTGAGGAATGTTCAAGGATGAGAAAAAATGTTGCCAAGAGTCCAATGACTAAACCCTGCTCTAGAGGTACGGTCATAACACTCTCAGTCTTACTGTATTTCAGCTGCCATGAATGTGGCAGATTTCATAATTGTTTATTCTTGTCCTGATGATGGACCATAATCATGACACATTTACAACCTCATAGAGGATACTTGAATATTGCCACTATCTGCCATGATGGTAGTCACTAAATTGGGTCAAATCACTACCTAGCCCAAAATTCTTCATTAAGTCCACTCATGTTATTAATCACAAGGAGCAAGAATGCAAGTTCTGATCTTTAGTTGTATGTGAAAAGAAAATGTTTCTAACATTCTGTACTCAGAGGGAGGCAGTAGTAGTTATTATTGGCTAAAGTATCTGCCTTGAAGATAAATGCTTCTTTTCCTACCTTTCTGTTTTTATTTTATTGCACTAAAACTGAACACACTCTTATACACTAGTTTTCATATTGGAAGAAAATCAAACTGAAATGTCTGGATCAAACACTTGTTTTGGTTTTATGACCATACAGTTTCAATCTTTTTCTTTTTTTTTTTTTTTTTTTTCCCACATCCTGTATCTCAGATAAAGGCTCGCTCAATAACTTTGAAACTGTGGTAAGATGTTTCTGTAACAGAGAGCTAATATCCTACATTCAGATAAGAATTTTCCTGAGATATTAAAATCAGCCTTCTAATAATAAAACATAACTTTTTGTCTGGTCGAGTCATAGCTATGAAGTAATGCAAGGCATTAAGTCTGTTTAACAGACAAAAACCACTGCAAGTAACAACTGCAAGATATAAGTGATTTTTTTACTGATCGATCAAAGGTCACGTAATTCAATGGGCAGGTGAGCATATGACTCAATATAAGTTATGCAAGGTCAAGAACAATCCAATGTCATAACAAGAAAATGAACAGAGAGAAGGTATGGCTGAGACATTGTTTTGGCAATTAGTTGCTCACCAATTGCTAAACAAACTGCTCATTGCATCCAAAGAGCCACATCCTTTAAGCAATTCACATCAGTCTAAAATATTATTCAAAGATCACAATTTTTTATTTAAAATAAATTTATTTGAAATAAATTTCTGTTTTCTTTCTTTATATATCCTTCACCCCTTGATTTCCTCAAAGAAATAAGGGAGTAGTGCACACCCCTATTCTGCAACAAAATTATCTTCCTAATGGAACATCTGTTAATTACTGTTGTCTCATTTTTATGACCCAGTAATCACTTGGAGGAAAACCTAAGGAAACAAAAGGTACTTGTTACTGAAGTTGTGTACAAACTACAAACATACTTTCCTATGAGCTTTGTATTTTTGATCCTATTCTACAGAAGAGTGAGTTTCAGACACAGTTAGCCATTAATTACAACTGCAGAACAGGAAAAAGGTGCTATTACTCAAGTCTTCCTTAAAAAAAAAAATCACTGGACTTGTCCACACTTATACTAAAATCCTTGCAGCAGCAGGTTGGTTGAAGCTGTGGTTAATAGGCACTGTCAGCAACAATAATTTCGTTGTGTGAGACAAGATGTGAAAGGGTGAGCATGGAAAGAAAAAATTAATAAGGGAGAAACTTAAATCCTGGCACAATGATTTGCAATGAAGATCATTATTTGAGGAGAAGTAGAGGTCTATTTTGTTGTAAATATAACAAAAATGTTCCAGGTCATGTGAATCACTTGTAAAAGCGACTATTGTGCCATTTTAGATTACTGTAAAGTAATGTTATCACATGCATCATCCAAGCCATTTTCTAACCATTCATCTGCATTAACTGTCATTGTGAAAATGCAGTTTCCTGTGTTTAGAAGCTACAGTAATAGTTATATACAAAACCCAGGAATTTCAGTCACATATCAATTCAGTTCAGATGTTTATTGAGTACCCCCTCATCTCTACACCATTGATAGAACTGAAATTATGTCCTAAAAGATGAACCAGAAATAAAGCAATAGAGCAGACAACCAAAGAGGTGCAATAGTTTAAATTATTGAATGTCAACAACAAAAAAGCCAACAGAAACAAAACAAAGAAATCCCCCAAAACAAAACATAAAACCAAAAGAACCCTTGATATAGTTGTAGTTCTTTGTTTAAAATATTTCTGAAATTTACAAGCCAATTTCTACCCTTGAGAGGTACATAATTTTCTAGGCCTTCTTTATTTATTTATAGTCCTTGAGTTTGTGTAATGTATTTTTTATCTGTAGATAGTGTCTCTCTCTACAATTACCTGTGGCAACAAATTCCTGCATTGTACTGCTTGCTGCTTAAAATCCATACCATTAAAAGATATTGCAAGCCAATCTCCTACTTGTTTCAGCTAATTCTAGTACGGTAATGTTTTGTGACTACTGATTTTGCATTTACAGCACCGATCAATTTAATAATTTTGCAAAACTTCCTTTGCAAACAGCAGCTTTACAAAAGTTGTACTCTTAGCTTTGTTAAAATTAAGCTTGGACTGTGACTGCATAGTATGTTTAATCATTCTGGATAAGACTTGTTATTAGAGTTTATTTCAGTTTGCTTCAGGAAATTAATTAAAATTCTCAAGTCTCTAAGGACTTCTCGAATTATTTTTCCAACCTCAACGAAATACTATAACATCTGACATAATTTATTGACTTACATGGGAAGGCTTTGGTAGCAGGTGGGTCTCAGGAGTGCCTTCCATGAGAAGATGCCAAAAGTTGTCCCTATGTTTCACACAGCCAGTTCTGCTTGGCTCCAAGGATCCACTTCTGACCAAAGCTGAGTCCATTAGTAACATTGATAGTACCTTTGTGATGACGTATCTAAGAAAAGGTACAAAATGTTGCACAAGAGTAGCTGAGAGAGAAGACTGAGAACATGTGAGAACAAGAACCCTACAATGCCAAGGTCAGTGGAGTAGGAGTGAAAGGAAGAGCTCCAGAAGCTGAAGCAGAGATTTCCTTGCGATCTGTGATGAACACCTTGGTAAGACAGGCTGTCTTCTTACAGCCCATGAAGGTCCATGGTGGATGAGGTATCCACCTGCAGCTTCTGGAGGACCCGAAGACAGAGCAGGTGGATGTACCCTGAAGGAATCTGTGACGCCCTAGAAAACCCATGACAGAGCAGGCTCCTGGCAGGGCCTGTGGAGAGGAGCCCAGACAGAAGCAGTTTTTCTGGCAGAACCTATCACCCAGAGGGTGACTCCCACTGGGACAGTCCATTCCTGAAGGACTGCACTCTGTGGAAAGGAACCATGTCGGAAAAGCTCATGAAAGACTGTTTCCTGTGAGCTGGAACCCACACAGAAGCAGGGGATGAGCATGAGGAGGAGAAGAAGCAAAGATCAAGCATCATGAACGGACCATAACTCGCATTCCCTGTGCCACTGTGACACTTGGGGGAGGGAGGTAGAAGAATTGGAAGTGATGCTGAGCTTAGGAAGAACAGAAGGGTGGGAGGAAGGTGTTTTCCAGACTTCTTATAAGTCATTAGCCTATTCTGTATTGTTATCAGTAAATGAAATTAATTTCCCCAAGGTATGTCTGTTTTGCTTATGATAATAATTAGTAAGTAATTGGTAGGTGATCTCCCTGTCTTTATCTTGACCCATGAACTTTTCATCGTATCTTGTCCCCCTGACCTGTTGAGGAGGGGAAGCAATAGAGCAGCTGAGTGGGCACCTGGCAGTTGGTCAAGGTCAGTTCACCACATATGTGCTCATAGACCTGGAAATAAACTGAGTTGCCTCTGGATATAAGCTGGAACTCCCTGTCCAAATATCTTCCCATGAGAAACGTATACCTTTGACCATTACATTTTCCAGAGGTAATGTTCAATTATTTCTAAATGTATATTAGTAATGTTATTCACTGTTATTACCTGTGAATAGTCTGACAGGAACAAGACAAGACCTTAAAAACAGACAGCTAGTTTGCATATAGATTCCTCCAACATACTTGCATAGAAATATCAACAACCTAGAAAAACTGACATGTTGAAGTCTTTAAATAGATACACTTTTCCTATTCTTTATCCCATGGAATTGATGGGATGGAAAAGCTTTTTTACATCTGTCCCATGGAACTGATTTTTCTTCATCACCTCTAATCACATATCTAGTTCTCCCTCTTTGCACAAAAAGAAAGAAGAAAGAAGATTGGAGAAAAGAAAAGGATTAAAAAAAAAAAGGACTGAGCACTAAATAACCTTATAAAATACTCTTTGTATTTTAAATTATTGACAAAAAAAATTAATTCTTTTAACCAGGGAAATAATAAAGAATTACATTATTTTTCCTGTCACCCACACACCCCCCAAATGCTACTCATACTTTCTAACACTGTAAATCTGAGGGTATGTATTCTGAACCTAATGGAAATATTCTACACAGACCACGATATAAATTTTATTATTAGAGTAGCTATATGTTGCTATTTTTATATAAATAGAATTTATTTTCTGCTGTGATACATTTTTTACTTTAAATATGTTGCCATTTCTAACCAGTGAAGTTATCATACTGAGGAGAAGGAACTGCTAAGGGTCTTTATCAAATGAACCTCAGGAAAGCATGAGGTCAATGATACATTATGTATCACTATTTTTCAGAAAGATTTAATTCTACGGATGTAGACTCAGTCTAAGTTATCAAAGCATCATTTTAAGTTTTACTTGTTGAACAATTTCATAATGTGTAGGAGTTATAAAAGAGAAGGATACAGAGTGAATCTGTATTTTTAATCAATTACTGTTGCCTGCCGACATTTCATTTTAAAGGAAGTTACTTCACAGGCAAATGTGAAACTATTTTCCTGTAAATTGGAATCATTAGAAAGACTAGGACAGAGTAAGAAGATGGCAAGTAAAATTTACCCTGGATAATGAATGGACCTTAAATTAAGGAAAATAATACAATTCATTTAAAAGGATGGCCCCAGAAAAAAGCAACAAAAGGATTAATTGTATGCATTCTGAGCAGTTTAGACAAAACTTTGTGGCATAAATTTGAAGAATGCCATCTCCTAAAAGATACCTTCACAAAACTACTGTATGCATTGGCCTCATTAGTAATCTAAGAAAATTTATGTCATAGAGACCTGCTCTGCAGAGAGCTTGGGGGGTACTTGGGGTTACTGGTGAATGAAAAACTGAACACAGGCCAGCAATTTGTGCTTGCTGATCAGAAAGCCAGTAGCACCCTGGGCTGCATCAAAAGCAATGTGGTTAGCAGGTTGAGGGAGAAGATTCTCCCCCTCAGCTCTATTGTTGTGAGACTCCACCTGGAGTACTTCATTCCAGCTCTGGGACCCCCAACATATGAAGGACATGGACCTCATGAAAATCTAGAGGAGGGCCACAAATATGATCAGAGGGCTGGAGCACCTCTCCTGTGAAGATAGTCTGAGAGGGTTGGGGTTGTTCTGCTTGTAGAAGAGAGGGGTATGGGGAGACCTTAGAAGAGCCTTCCAGTACCTAAGGAGGGCCGGGTCGAGAGGGACTTTTTACAAGCACATGTATGATAGGACAAGGAGGAATGGCTTTAAGCTGAAAGAGGGTAGGTTTAGATTAGATATTAAGAAGAAATTCTTGACTATGAGGGTGGTGAGGCACTGGAACAATTTCCTAGAGAAGTTGTGGACTCCTTGTCCATGGACGTATAAGATCAGGTTGAATGTGGCTTCAAGTGGCCTGAAGTAATGGAAGGTGCCCCTCTCCATGGTAGAGGAGGTGGAACTAGGTGATTTTTAGAAGTGCCTTCCAACCTAAACCATTCTATGATTCCATGATACTGGTGCTAGGAAAGCAAACATTGCCACAGAACATTTCCAGGTGCTGGAACAACTGTTAGAATGGTCATTGATGCAGCTTTAACTTGAACCAAGTATGTCTCTCAGACAATTTCTGGGCATCATCTTGAATTTGAAAAAGAGTAAGCAGTTACAGACCATTCAGACATGGCTGGTGTGCATCTAGGTTGTTGTTCTGTGCTATTAGGGTTCAACACAATTGAATGATCCTGTAAAATTTTCCAGCATAAATATAGCCATTGCAGATCAGAATTTTGAATATACATCAATTTCAATCAGAATTAGGTATCCAAGCATTTTTGAAAGTCCAAGAGCTTTAATTTCATAAGGATTTAATTTTTTTAAAGGGTCAATATACACAGCTCATTAAAAATGCCAATGTACTGTGGAAAAAAATAAAATAAAATAAATATTTATTTGTTTGGAAAGAAAGCAGCACACTCCAATTGAGCATTTTCATCACTGTTTTGACACCTTATCTTGCTGTATGAACAGCAATTCAAAACTCATCCACTAAGAGCTTTCTTACATCTGTCTCTGCAGCACCCTGTTCTATACATGTACAGAGCCAGAATGCTGGAAAATACAGATTACCAGTTTAATCCCAATCAATGTTTCTTCTGTACTCTACAATTAGTATGATATTTATATTAGTCCAAAATCAGGATCTCAGTCTTCACTATTTAAAAATTTATTTGTTTATACTGAAGTCTTTTATACTTTTTAAAGGTACACACTGACTCAATTCTAACAGCTCCAAAAAAGCTAGTGCAGATAACCAAGGCAATTTATTAGTTAGAAGTTTCTAATAGCTACAAAGTAGGTTGTTACACAGGAGACTAAAAATAACTGTTATGATTTATCAGGTCCTTATTCCTTTGGGGCTGTGAGAATTTGGAACAGGAGTAAGGGCCATTTTGTAAAATTCTGCCTTTTGTGTTTATCTGGCACAAATGACATGGACTCAATGACCCATAAGATTGTGATGTATTCATTTCATAATTTGGAGCATGAATCTGTAAATCACACATGCTAATGGTGAGTTTTCTAACAATAAAGAATATATTTTTTTATGTTACTTTAGGCAAAGAAACACATTTGTAATGCCAACTGGTAGAGAATAAGCAATTTAGAGCTATGGCAGAATATCAAGAATGACACTCCTTAAAGCATCTCATTACATCCAGATGCTGAAGAACACAGTGCTTAATATCATGCAATCATCTCAGTAAATGAAGATTGAAAGCTTGAGCTTGTAATTCTCGAGGCAAAAATTTTACTCTCTGAAAGACTGCAAAGTCAAACCATATGTCTCACTGCCATTTTCTTCTGCAGCTCTATTGTATTTTGTTTTGTATATTATGTTATGTTAAATCAGATTTTCATGGTGTGAATATAGTTTCTCTGACTGTTATCCAGCTACAGTTGCTTTTCTATGCCTAGCAGGTACTACACATAGCTAGGATGAGATACAGGCATACTTTGAGAGAAAAATTCTCCATCATTCTTTGGATCCTTAAAATGAAGGAAGAAAAAAAAATCTAACACAAATTTATGTTGAACAGTATGACAGACAAAGCAAAAATTCTGGCTATCAAAAGGCAAAGTAGAAAGGCCTGGTGTTTAAGAGAACTGAGCTGATGTTTGCTGCCTGCAGGGTGTAAGGCAAATACCATGACATAGATGACAGCTTCTGTTTTCACTTACTGCTTGCAGAAGATTGATGACAAGTGCTTTATGAAAGAAAGAAAAATTGCACTGATCCTAGATATGTGCACAGTATATCCACACAACTCCTCATAAATGTTTAACTGAGGCTGGGTGTCCACAGACATTTCTCTCTGCAGCAGTACAAGTTTAAGCAGTTATTTTCCTCTCTCTGCCTTGTGCTTGTTTTCACATCTGTGCTGCTCACTTGCTTTTGTAAATATAACTATCTGTAGGCCCACAGAGTGAACTGGATCAGAAAATTGAACCAAGCTAAAATAATCATACTGAAAGTAAAATGCTGGGGAGGGTTGGAGGAGAAATTTTCATTTGTGATCCAGTTCAAAGACAATAAGGCTGCAGACTTCTGCTATAGGCAAGATAACATGAAGGATAATATCACTAAAAACAAGCAAACAAACAAACAAAAAAACAAACAAAAAACCCACCACCACAACAAAAAAAGCCACACCACAAAAAGAGTGTTTATTAATCATGGAAAAAAAGGTAATATAATTACGTTCTGCCATATGAATCAAATTAGAAATTTAATTTTTTCACACAATATTGTGAAGCTAATCCTTTTAAAGACATGTAAGCGTTTCTGTTTTTTGAATTTCAAAGAATATGCATCCTCAGCATAATGCAGACCTTGCCTCTGTTTAAATACTAGCTAAAAAGGACAGATATTTTATGTAAGTGAAAGTACTAAAGAATCCTCCTTTTTTGGAGGTTATCTAATCCTCATTTTTCTTTTCAGTGGAAATGTTGTCAAAATTATAAGTAAAATGTTTACCAGCTGAAAGGAGGAAAAAATCTAATAGTGTGTGCATGTACTATGAGGACTCTGAAGCCATTCCTTTAGAGAGAGATACTTCTCTGCCATAAACTCAGGCTCTGCTCAGTACGGTTACAGGAGATTGACACTACGGAGAAAATTCTTCCAAAATAATCCTCAACCTTGCAATTCAATTTTCCCTTAAGTGTAATTTTATGCTATAAATAAAGACCAATACCTTTATTTTCAGAAAATATCCTGAGCTTGTGATTTTTGTCAAAGCTTTAATTGACCTAATTTTCACTTTAATTCACAAAAAATTAAAAATAAGTATCAACTGGGTAATTATTATAAAGGATTTATCTGTACAAAATCTGGACAGGTTTCAGATACAGATACCCTTTACCAGAAGGTGCTTAACTCTGAATTCTGCCAGCCAACATTCAGAACTAAATGCTATATGGCACCTTTAACAAACAGCTGATTGTTCAGAAACCTTCACTAAGGCTACATGACTACATTTTAGTTATAACTGCCAAAGACAGTGGCAGACAATACCCCACACAGTTTGCCAAGTATATTTTTCCATGAGAGAATACAGTCACACAGAACCCATATTACACTGCAGTTTGAATCCCTCAGTGCTCAGGCCTACTGCTCAGCCACAAGTAGTAGAAAGGTATGAACTGGCTTTGAGAAACCTTTTGGACATACCATGGGCAACCTTAGCCAGTTTTGTCAGGTCCTGCCTATGCTCCAAGAAGACAGTTCGGAGCCAGTCCTAACTTTTTCAGTTGAAGTAAACAGGGTACAGAGTTAAGGCACATGGTAAGAAGCCAATGCACTCAGCTCGAGGCATAAGAAGAAAAAATCAAAACCATGTTCAAGAGGTGGGAAAGCTCTGTAACGAAATGTTTTCCTTATGGTAAAAGTTACAGTTATAAACACAGAGAAAGTGACAAGAAAATTGAATATGTTATTTTACAGATTTATTCCTCAAGCCCTCAATATTATTTCTAATTATTATATTTAAAATATTTTGTTGTCATTCAATTTAAATTAATGATAGCTATACTCTTACAACCACATGAAGATAAGGATTATTTCCCTTAAAAATTATCTGCTGCAGCTTTGTCATAAACAGTATAGCCAATGATTGCCAGAGCAAATTTCTGTAAAATCTATTCTTATAGGCCTGTCAGAGAGCTGCAAATATATATCAGTCCCGGCAACCAGTTTTCGAAGTCAGAGCAAATATCATATACCTGCAGATTTTTTTAACTATGAGAGTGGTGAGAAAGAATCATAAAAAAATTATTCCCACTATAAAATCATCAGTTAAGCACTGCTGAAAGCTAAGAGCAATTTAGGCATCATTTTAAGTAAGAGAAATTGCACCCCACTTGTTGACTTCCAGGCTTCTCCTGATAGCAGAGGCACTTAGTGTTATCTCAATCAAGAGCAAACAATAAAACATGTCAGATGCAAAAAGAACTATTGAACAGCTGTAGCCGGATTCAGTAACAGCTACTCAGAAGACAGAGGCAGCAGGCCGACAAGGAAATTTTCCATTTCAGATAGGAATGCTTATGTCACTCTTCTGTGCACAGAAGACTCCATCCCTTGTGACAGTAAAGTAAATGCTTCACACTTGTAGGCTTGATGAAAGTTAAATGCGATTTTTGAGAAACAAATGTACAATGTACTTCCTTCAGCTGCAATGACTCAAATGGTTGGTCTGCTGAAGTCTCTGGCAACTGCCTAAGCAGAAAAACTTTAGTGAAATCAAACAGAACAAAGAAAGGAAGGGCAGACAGAAGAAAAGAAAGACATATGGATGGAAAGAAGGATTAAGTACTTGCCATTTCCATCATCTAATTATCTAAGCTTTGTCTAATGCCAGTCTATTACAAACCTGTGGCTGGCAACTTTGAAGAAAGTCAGGTTAGTTACAAATCCAATCTGACATGGTCTGTTGAGAACAAAAATGTGTACAGTGGGATTGTGTTGACAACCTCACCTCAATACAGTCAGCAACAGAGAAATGATGCATTACTAGGACAGGTAAATCATGTTATATAGCATGCATGTCCTGTTGTACCCCAGACTGCTTTGGGGAGGGAATTAATCTCTTAGGACATTAATTTCTGATGTCTTGACAGTTACTGCTGAAGGTATTTCTGGTCTGTCGTATAGAAGGACAGTTTAGTGTGTTGTTTACTGATCCCCCAAGAAGGTATAGAATAAAAATCTGACACCAAAATACAGAAAACAATCAAAATCAAACTTGGCTTTTACAGATTGAATATATGTCCTAGTTTAGCAGGTGGGACCAGTTGGCACTGTGTGGGGGTGATCAAGGCTGTGTATTCTACCCCCTCTATTC
>JAWWEV010000115.1:74280075-74315189 GCA_035583235.1 Hafferia zeledoni
TCCCCTGGCAGAGTTTGAGCCTGTGCCCCCTTGTCCTATTGCTGAGTGCCTGGGAGAAGAGACCAACCCCCACCTGGTTATAAGTTCCCTTCAGGTAGTTCTAGACAGTGATGAGGTCACCTGATATTTGTTAAATAATGAAAATATTTACTTCTAAAACATAAGAATAAAAGATGCAGAAATGTTAAATAGTTTTTATTGCTATTAACTTCACTTTGAAGAAGTATTTCTAAGGAAGAGTGGATTGTCAGGAGCAAGTGTAGAGAAATATATGAACAGAAAATGGATTTACAACATAAAAATAAATTTATAATATTTAATTTACAGCAAAAGAAGCATAAATACTATGAAAAGGAAAATACTTCTGTAGTACTAACTTGTATTTTAGATAGCATTCCAGTCCTCAAATGGAGTTTCTGTCCATCACAGACCAACTAAGCAAATATGAATTCAGAATAACTGATGAGGAAAGGAGAGCCCTTAAAGTTGATAGACTGATAAAAGAAGACACTCAAATATTTTAGATGACAAGGAAGACCACTAACTTGAAATAACTTCTTATAAAAGCAGATCATCTGGTCAGTGCTATAAGATCATTTATGATAAGAAGCCAAAGGTAGAGTGCTTCCAGATATAAAGTACATATCTTCAGATTTCTGAAGAGAAGTGATTGTATATTTGCCACTTTTGTGAGCAAAATAAATTGTTCTTTACATTTTTTCTAAAATTCAGTACCATAAAGCTGTGTTCTTTCATATAAGAACTTCATTACTCAGAATAGAAGAGTTTAATCCTAAATGAGACAATACAAACCAGTTTCCACCATAAATTGTTTATATAAGTTGCAATTGCTAATTTCAATGTATTGATACTAAAATAATTTTTCTCTTAAAATATTTACTCAGTAGTTAGAACTCTGCAAGGAGTTAATTTATATCCTAAGATTCCCTTAATGTATTATCAAGAGACTGGGAATTGTTTTATATGTTCTTCTTGCTAATAATTTTATCAGTAAAAAATGATGAACTGATGCAGAATTGCTGACCTCAAGGTAAAAATCAAATCTCCTCATTTTTTCCTCAAGCTGTGTCAAGACTATGGGGCCACTGCTTAAAAGTATAAACTTTGGAAATATGAAAAATACATATATTTGTGGCTATAAAGGTGTCTGTCTCCGGAAAATTCTTTTTTTTCTAGGTAAAGAGATTCAGCTATTAGCCCAAGTAGCTCTCCCAGAGTCCTGCAACAACAAGTACCTCAAAAAGATGAAGGAAATTAAGGAATGACCCTCTCTGCCCCTCTCCTCACCTCTCTTCCTGTGTTCAGTAAGACTGGCACTGCTACCTTCTCGTTACTGTCTGGTACCACAGAAGCAGCTGGAGACACGAGAGTCCGGAATGGTTTTTTCCCAAACCTGAAACTCTGGAAAACTGTTTTGAATGGTATATATTACACGATAGTACTGCCTGCATCTACATTAAACTATGGCAATACTGTTCATTTGAGGGCTCATCACAGATGATATGATTAGGCATGACAGAATGATCAACATTTTTATATATACTGGAATAAGCAAGATCAGTTCTGCCTCAAGTCTCTCCAGCCCTGAATACCTCCACATGAGGCAACTGCGATTTCTTTCATCGGTTGTTTTTGTGCTTGTGCATTTTATATATAAGAAAAAACAGTAATTTAGTTTGATAGCTTATGAACACCTTTTGCAGAAAGAGACACAGTCAATTTTGCCATCAAGACTGTTACATGAAACTGCAACATATCAAGATTTCTCTTTATTATATCACTAATTCTTTAATGTATAATAGAAGGTGATCTGAAATACATTGATTATTCATATTCATTATAATACAGAATTATAGAACAGTTTGGGTTGGAAGAAACTTTAAAGATCATCTAGTTCCAAGCCCCCTGACATGGACAGGGACACACACCTTCCAATAGACCAGGTTGCTCAGAGCTCCATCTAAACCTATTTAGAACCAAACAGGACTACCTACAATTTAAGAAATACTAAAGCTAATCCTCTAGGATAAAGATTGGAAACTGTGGAGAACAAAAAAATAATTAAAAAATTAAAAGCACAAATGTTTCCTAGATGCTTTTTGGTTATGTGGCTGAAAAATACTGCTGTTCCCTACATCACTTGCTTCTATAAATTATGGTTTGTACAATGATGGTCATCTCTCATTTCAGGTAAATTTGCTTGTGTAGATACAAGGGAGTTAAACTTAACAAAGATAAACACCAAAGTGCTTGCTTAGAACAAAATCCTAATCCAAAACCTAAGCAGATATTGAGCTGGGGCTTGAGTAATGAATAAGATGAATCAGAATTGTTTACATGCACAAACTCAATAGAATTGGTGTTGCAGCACCCTTGTGAAATTAATTGCATAACTTGAAGAATAAGATGTGACTTATTTAGAAAGGACAGAGAAAGCAAAGCTGGAAGTGAAGCAGCACTTTATCTTACTATGCTGGTTTTGGTTGAGGTAGAGCTAATGTTCTTCATAGTAGCTGATATGGGGCTGTGTTTTGGATTTGTGCTGGAAACTATGCTAACACAGGGATATTTTTGTTACTGCTGTGCATGTTTTCACTGTATCAAGGACTTTCCTGCTCCTTATCACACCCCACCAGCAAGGAGGCTGTGAGTGCACAAGGTGTACACAGCCTGGACAGCTCACTCCAACTGACCAGAGGGATATTCTATAACATATAGCATCATGCTCAGCATATAAAACTGCAGAGGAAGCAGGGAGAAGGAAAGAGTTCATTGATGGTGTTTGCCTTCTCAAGTCACCACTACATGTGATGGATCCCTGCTTTCCTGGGAATGGCTGAACAACTGTCTGCCCACGGGAAGACATGAATAAATTCCTTGGTTTGCTTTGCTTGTGTGTGCAGCTTTTGCTTTACCTATTAAACAATCTTTATCTCTAACCAAAAAATTTACTCACTTCAAGTTCTTTCCCTCATCCCAGCAAGGCAGGAGGTGGGGGTAGAGTGAGACAGCAGCTGTGTGAAGGAACAGTTTCAACTGTTTAAGAGTAGTTGTGAAATAATTTTGTTATTATCACAGAACTAAAATTACTTTGTAGAAGGTGCTCTTCTTTTTAATATATTTGCCATGTGCAAGTGGAATAGAAGAGTAAAAGGCTTTACATATGTTTGGTGCTTAAAAATAACATTTTCACAAGTCTAGCAGGAAATTTTAAGTTAAATAAACTAACTTTATGAATTGAAAAATGTGAATTCCAAGTAAAATTATTACATTATATTTTAAAAAAAATTATCATTAAGAAACACTAATATCTGCTTTGGCTTAGAGGATTAGGAAAAAAAACCCGGACATTAAAAATAATTAAAAGTAACATATAGCAAATGAATATTGGAATTTTTTTATTATTGACTATACATTAAAAGCTGGGGAAACAAGAGGCCAAAAGACAAAATATCTCACTATGAATTCAGAAGATGAAAGAAAATATACTTTAATAATGGTAAATGGAAAATCTGTCAACAGCAACATAAAGCACATAGAAGTATATCATAAACATAGCTCATAAGTATTTGGGAAAAGTGTGGTGATAAATTCATTACGTAGGATAAGAATTACCTTTCTCTTCATCAATAATTTTGGATGGCAGTGCACTTCCTTAATTCAGTAGTGATTCAATTGTGATTCAATTATGCTGTACCTGAGAATTTTAAGAGAGTTTATTGAGTAGTTTTCTGGATCATTAATACAGATTCTCAAAAAGCCTTAGACCCTTACAAGATACTTATTTAGCAAGAAACTAAGCATTTAAATTAAAAATAAATGTGAAAAATAACACTATAAACATTAGTTGAAACTAATTTTCAGAACATTATGAATTTTCAAATGATACTTTCAGTCAGATTCAACTACTGTACTAAATTCAACAGAAAGGTACTAGAAAATTTTAGAGGCACTCTCTATCATCATCACTGTAGCTCTTTACCTTGTGAAAGGTTTAAAACCACATGAGAGGATAAAAATCTGTTTCGAAGTTCAAAATTTGAAAGTGTAAAACCCAAAGCCTTGCATTTAGCGTTAAAAAAAAAGAAAAAGGATATTCCAAAATTATGCATTTTTTGATATTTCATGGTCTATAAGAAAAATTTTTCCATGAAAATGAGACTCTAAATTCACATGGCTACAATTCTATAAGAAGTATTTTCATTAGAAAAGCATTTATATATTCATATTAAGTAACACCTGGCAATAATTAATACAAAGAGATTTAAAAAGTACTTTTGGCTATTGCTTATATTAGAAGACAGGCATAACCACATAGCACAGTCTGTGACTAGACTTAATTTTGCAGTCATGAGCTTGTAGTGACATGGCTGACTTTAAATATGTCATGTTACAAATACTATTAGCCACTGAGGCAACTGTTTGTCATCCTTGCCAGTAGCCTAAGCCGGCACTTACTCATCTTAACATGAAACTTTGTGATACAGTTATTTTCTCCCCTCTTTTCTGTCACACCTTTAAAACTGATTGACTTTTATTCCATTGTGTTGTCACTGCTGCATCTACATCCAAATCTTTTGAGCCCTTTGAAGGTCTAGCATTTTCTACTAACTGCTCAGACTCCTAGCTTTACTCCAGTATCAGGAAGAATTCATTCTTATGCTACAAGCCATATGATTTGAGAATGCAAGTTATCTACATCTTTTGTAACTATGAGTCTTGCTTTAGGAATGGTACTCCCCAATTCAGTGCCCCCACCAAGACTCTCTGAAACTGGAAGTCACTACCTTGCTCCCCACTCTTCCCCTCCCCTTCTTGCTCCCTGGGTGGAATTGTGAATTGAAGGCCTCTTGTTCTATACCATCTTCCTCATGTCCTCTCTGTGGTCATGCAGATAAAACCATGAGTTACCCTGTGGTGTGTACTCTCTCTCTGGAGCATGGGAGCACTTGCTCCTAAATAGCAGAGACTCTGGTCTGTACTGGTGCGGCATGGGACACTTCTTTAAATTGCTTTCAGTCCTCTTTAAATTGCTGGAGGTCCTTGGACAGTCTCTCCACAGACAAGACACAGGCCTGTAGTGAGGAAGAGGTACTTTCTTTACATAGCCACAGTCTGACAAATGAATTCTCCACTCTTTGATCTCCTTTCCATGACATCACTGCCAATGAGCTAGCATATGGCAATAGTGTGTTCCACAGGAACTTCCACCACATGGTAAGTGTACGCTGGATTTCATCTGGAAATTATAGGAGATTGCTTGTTATTTGAATACTTATAGGGTACCTCCAGCACAGCTAATTCTCCCAGGTACTAGATACCTTGCTCCATGGTGTTCCATTTGTCTTGGAGCACTACAAGATCACCCTTTAAAAGATGGCTTTCCCTCATTCTTGACAGGAGTTGTCTTCAGAGGCTGAGAGTTTCTGTTCTTTTTCCAATCCCCTTGTCAATGCCCACATTCTGGGACAGCGATCCCAGTTTCTTGGCATACCATCAGCATTGAAGTAGCCAGGTTACCAGAGGCTCACTCAACTGTGAGCTGAAATTTTTTGCATATCTTGCAGCTAACCAGAGGAATAGGAATTGGGTAATTATCACTGGCCCTGCCTCTTTCTCCTGTTCTGAAGGTGCTGCTTCCTCTTCATTCTTCACTAAGTGAACTGATTTGGTCTTAAGCTTCTTCCTCGCCATAAGGGTCGCTGCCACTGGCACAGGTTGCTCCGCTGGTTCAGCTGCAGTTTGAGTGTCCATGGTGCCTGTTGGTCTGCTTTCCATCTCCTCCCCCTGAAGGTGCTGTCTAGTAATCTGCAGTGTCCTCAGAGCTCTGAGGAAACCTGATAAGAAGAATGAAACTGAAATATACTTAAATAGAAAGAGATCCCAGTTGTTTTGCACTGAAGTGGGAACTTGAAAAACTGAGAGACAATATTAATAAAAAGTGAGTAATATTAATTCAATACTCTATCTCAGATGCTTTTGTCCTTCCTGAGCACTCATACCCCCAGTATTTAGATTCAGTTCATTCTGATACCTAGATACAATATGCTTTCCAAATATTCTCATTTCTGTTCTACAAGACAATTTACATGCACGTTTTGAAATGGAGTCAGGTAGAAGTACATTTTGAAATGGAGTTAACAAAAATACATCATAAACCCCTGTAGTTGAGTAGTATGACACATATGGGTACCTTCACTCTTTAAAGTAACTTCAGTTGATCCTAGCATATTATATCTATATTAGGTCAGGATCTGTCCTATCCTTATCATGACAGTAGCTGAAATTCCTATAGGCAACAGGACTAGCAGCAAGAAATCTGCTTTATGCAAACAGATATGCAACATCCAAACAGATCCAGTATGAAATGTGGAGAAGGAAGAGAACTACATAAAAAACATTTGAAGAATACCATTAAATGTAACATGTATATTGTATCATGTTTAGGGACATAACACTTTAAGACAACTGGAATCAAAAAAAAACCCGCAAGCCCATTGTATAAAGCTCCAAGAAGTGGACAAACATTAGTTATGGCTCAGAGATCCTGTGACTGAAAGAGCCCAGGCAAGATAATTCACATCTTTACCTCTAGTTCCTTTCTACTTCATATGTATGTCATTCCATTCTTTTCTACTTCATATTTATTTCATTCATTTTTGATCTTCTTGACAGGAACAGCCACATTCCAGTTTTGTATAACAAACAGAAGAGATGCTTCAATTTAATCCCACTGGTCTCATTAGTCCTTTTGCTAAAACAGAACTAAACAAAAATTAAAACAAACTTCCCTGAAAAAAAGGAACCAAACAAAAAAATACCACAGCTTGAATTGTATCCAAACTGTCTGCTACCATGGAAATGGAAAATTATCTTGGTAAGAAAGTGCCACATTATGTCTACTGATATTTCAGCCAAAGTACAGTGTGTAGCAGTGGAGATTTTGGAAGAACTTCATCCCATGAACTGAGAGTTTTTACATCCTGTAATTAACTACATCCTGTAATTAATACTTGCAATGCCTGCTCACTGAAAATTCAGAAGAAGCTGAACAACTTTGTCATTTCACAGGAAATATTTGGTAGGTTTGTATTGGTAGGTCTTGGAGCAATATCTAAGAAACACCTTTTGTTTCCTTCTGGTAACATCAGCTTACATATTAAGGACATGCAGTTGTTAATACTGATGACATAAAATGAAAACTTAATCCAATTTAGAAAATAGATTATTCTTGGTTGTGTTCAAGATGGAGTACCTTTGGAAAATCTGGAACAAGCTGTTGAAATAATCTAATGAGTCATACTGGGAGTTAAATATTTCAGTATTTTTCAAAATGAAGCCTTTCTGATCATTCAGTGGAAAGAGCTTGTGGGTTTTGCATTTGCATTTCAGACTAGACAAACTCAGTTTGTCTTTAACATCTAGGATGACCTTTTTTTCTTTTTTCCTCCTTTCCATTTAAGAAAATATATTGATTTGTGCAATAGGAAAAACAGAACAGACATCTACTACGTATTACTCAAACAATGTGGGACAGAGAATTATTGTGTCTGCATACAAAATACTAGAAGTAGATACAAAAAATTAAAGGTCTGGAAGAGTAGAAAGTATGAAGTAATGGCAACATATCAATTGCAGCAGGATTGTAAAATGGGAAATAAATTTTCACAGACATTTAACCTATTGTTTTAAAAGAAAGACAGTTTTACCAAGGCATCAGATAGATAATTTAATCTTTTTTGTCCTTAGTTTCACTGTGTAAATAGAGATAAACCTGTACTTCAAACTGTTTATAGGTTCTTAGAGGAAGTACTTGTTCTTTATTGCAGTCTTGGATCAAAAAGAAGTCTAAATTCTGGCCTTCTATTTACTATTATTCCTATTTTAATGGAGCTAAACTGAAAACATTTGCAGTCTAAGTTTTGAAAGCTGCATGGTTTGACAAGCTTCCAGTATTTTACAGCATCGCTCCTGGCTGCCAATACAGGCAGATGTAAAAATTTCCTCATGATAGTTCATTTATACCTGGAAACAGGCAGATGTCAGGGGAATGCACGAGGGCAGAACTCATAATCTTACTGTCAGCAATGTTAACATTGTTCAAGAAATTCAATATGGGCCTAATTCTGCTTCCATTAAAATCAGTCAGAATTCATCTCTTGACTTAAACAGATGTAGGAATAGAGCTTAGGTGAGGGCATACAAACAGCTCTTGGAGAACACCCACATTTTAGATTTAGATAGCAGTTTATCACACACTGCCTTTCATAGATGAAAATGTCCACTTATTTGCTGAAACAAGGTTTCTCATTTCCTTTATGCCAGCATTTCACAGGACAGGCAGAACCAGTCCAAGTTCTGCCTTCCTCCTAACACTCCTTAATGGACAGCAACCCTCAGTTCCCATGCTTCTTTCCTCCTCCAGCCAACTTTGATACAAGGCAGAGACACATGTCAGAGGTAGACATGAAGAAGAAGGTATTTGGAAGGAAGACTTATCTTCATTACCATAGAAATGTAAACAGCTTGATCTTTAGCTCCTCATGGCACATATTTGTAGATGTAAAAGTATCTTGACCTGGAAGAAACCTTGCTATGGAAGAACCTTTAAGCTTTAGGTTTTCCTTTTCCTCCTTTTAGTGGGCAAAGCCCTGTTACTCATGACACTTAGCAGATAAGATCCCTAAATGCTACAACAAAAGCCATTGGGAGAAATAATCTTTGAAACCAAAACTAGGAGTTATCCCTAGACTTTGTGACTTTTCAGAGCAGGGAAAACCTCAGGTTCCAATTTCATTGAGACTCTGCTCCCTTCATTAAAGATGAAAGAGCAGAACAAGTAGCTTCTATTTTTATATTCTTTCTATAAAAAACATCCCTTTCTTGTCTTCTTTAATTATATTGTTGTCCCTATTTACACACGCAAGTTAGAAAAGGCTCATCTCAGGCATTTGCAAGACATCTTCCTGAGAAAGTCATACTTTTTAATGTGCTTAGGAGTGAAACAAGAACACTGTTGTGAGGTAGGAAAGTAAGAGTTAGTACTGCATTACTAGAAAATAAAGCAACAAAGCATCTGCAAGAATTTGTCACTATCGACATAAGATAGTTATTAAGCAAGAAAGCAAATTAATTTAGCTTGGGAATTCAGTTACCTTATATTCATTGTTTTTATCTGAGGTTTTAGTATTGATGGTTCAGCCTTTGCAATTTGTAAAAAGAAAAGTCTTACAGTATCTGTACAGAGTTTGCTTAAGTATTAATTGATTTTTAAACAGAAACAGGTAGATGACATTTGTTTTCTCAAAGTCAGACATAGATTCATAGCAGAGAAACTATCACATTGTTTATTTTCTAACCTTAAAAAATATTGTATAAGGCACATTTTCTTTTTTTTTTCTTCTTTTTAATACATATTTTAACATATGTGTTTGCCTTCTATATGTTTAAAATATTTCATAAATAAATATGCCTTGAATTTTCTGGCTATTATTTAGCTTGCCTACACTTAAACCTTACAAAGGATTGTTTCAGAAAGAGGTATATTATGGACTAGGAAATGCTTTCTACTTGCTGCTTTGCAAAATTCATTCTATCAGCAACATGCAATGCAGTAATTATTCCAAAGTGTCACCCTGAAGCATGACAAAACCATAATATGGAAATGTACATCCATCACAGTTGGTTTGAGTCATGATAAGACTGAAACTGATGGCACCGACAATTCTGTCAAAATGAGTCATAATGTTAAATACCAAAATGGCACCTGAGTTTTGGTCTGCTAACTTTGTACAACTGATACTTGCTGAGATTTCTTTCATAAATTTCATTTGGTTTGAGTTTTCCAAGATTCTGCTGAAAACTCTGTGCTGATGAACTGCATATGAATCAGAAAACAGAATTATTTATATGATTTTATAGATTGTATAATGAATAACATGGAAAGAGATATCCAGATGGAATATTATAGAGAAAATGGAAAGCATTTGGTGGAGGGGTGAGGGAATTAAATATTAATACCTACATGAGTTTAAAAAATAGATGTTCCTGTATATAATGTTCCTAATGTTTCCATATAGCTACATATATAGCTTCAAATTAGTACTGAACTACAAGAGGAAATTCTTCTAACATGAGATCCATAAAATTGACCTAGTAGTAGTAAAATTCTAGCTCGTTAAAAGATGAAACCTTATACAGCAGCATAAATGTATAACGCCTCCTTGAGTCAAATATAAGACATTTTCTTAGACAATTTTAACACATTTCTTAATTCTGGGTCCAAATCCCAGAATTTGGGGAATGAAATAAATTCCCTAAGTTCTGCATCCCAACCTTCAAGCTTGGAGCGTACGACCAAAGCATATAGTAAAAAAAAAAATAAAAATTCTGGATGAATGCATTCCTGAGAGGAAATTTTCTCAGTACAGCAAGCAAAAAGAAAAAGGCATTTGAAAAAAACAAAGCGAGTCATGGATTGCCACCTGATTAAAGCAAACTTTATTGGGTAGATGACAAACCTGAAAGCTTAGGTGGATTCTAATGGATGAAGGATAAAAATTAATGTCCATACCATTCTAAAAAGTGTGATATATTTGATAAGCTAAAAATGTGTACCTCAAGAGTATATTACAGAACAAATAAAATTAAATCTGCATTACACAAACTGCTCTTACAATAGACATGACACAGAAATTCATCTTGACAGTGCTCCATTTGTAGCAATTAGCTACAGGTACAAAAGAGGGATCCAAAAAATGGGATTCCTACTGAGGCTGAAGATAGAGATGCTAAGGAGGGTAAACAAATATCTCTGAGATAACTTTCAAAAGAATTTAAGTCCCCTGTTTATGTGAGAGGATCCCAGAATTTCACTGGCAGCATCACTTGCTATCATGATTTGGGGAAGAAGATTAACCAAAAAATATCTCGGTGGTATATCACCAAATGTGACAACATTTGAGGTGGTTACTTAACCCCAGCATTACTGAATTAAAAAAAAAAAAAAAAAAACCAAAAAAAAAAAACAAAAACACACAAACAAAAATCACAATAAAACCCCAACACATACATCATCCATTTTTTCACTAAGCTGTCTTCATTGTTTTATGGAAGACTTGCTTGAAAACATATAGTAGCCTTTTCTTTACCAGTATATTGCTACGTTTCCCCTGATACATGCATTTATGCATCTGTGCAAAGCTTCACCAATTATTTAAAAAACCTTAAAAGAAAAACAGACTATCTGTAATCCTGACTTGCAAAGTACATGCTCCCACTGTCTGCTCACTGACTGGTCACCTTACTCTTTTTCTTACACTTTGGTCACTAAAGGTTTCCCAGTGGCTGCAGCTACATGTTCAATCAGAGATGAGACAGAACTAGCCCTAACAATAGAAACAGTGTGAAAGAAGAGATTCTCATCATGCTTCATCAAGTTTTATATTATTATAGTGAGATATTCTGCTTTACTTAACTCTAGATATCTGTGCTAAGTCACACCAACAAATCAGCAGATTTTTTTGCATGGAAATTTCAGATTCGTAGCAGACTGAAAAATGCTAGCACTGACAATTCATTCTTGTCTATATCCCTAAGGACACTATCCATCAAAATAAATTCCATCATATTTATGCTTCTTACATTAAGATTGGAAGAGATCCAAGACTGAAATGTGTTAGGAACAGTTGTACTTGGCCCAGAGGAACAGAAAAATAACAGTAGAAAAGATACATCCCCCATAAAAATAGGGATGAAAACCTCTATTGATGCTAGCTTTATATGCCTGATGATTAGAAACAGTTCCAAACAATTAAATAAATTGAAACAGCAAAAAGAGCTTCAAATTCACACAACTAAAGATAATCTACTCACATTTTGATATTGTCATACTATTCAACGACCATCTGTTATATGGTTTCTGAGAAATTAAAATTGAGAGAAGTTCTGTACCATCATGAACCCAAACAAAACTGCTACTACAAAGCAGTTACATTTAAAAAAGAGATAGTAATCAAAAATAGTTATGTTCACAATTTTTTCTGATCACTTCAGCTGCCCAGCTATATATCCATTTGATTTTCCACTGGACGTCTCCTTTTGTCAAGGGATTTGAAATATATCAGCTGCCTCAATCACATTGCAATCACTTCATTTTAGAATGCAATACAGCATGATGTAGTGGAACCTAAACAATTCCACACTGTGTGGCTGTACAAAGAAGTTGTATAGTATTTTTCAAAACTGGGGTTTTAAGACTCTGAAAAGTATCCATCTATCCCTTTTGTTTGTTCTTTTTTCCCCAGTGCCATCCATCAGAGAGAGATCCTCCACAACACAAGGAGAAGAGGACAAGACATTCTTCTGCTTCAAGCAGCTGTAATTTCAAAGTGAAAAAGTCCTGGTTCTGTTGAACTGAATTATTTAGTCATGAGAATCTAAAATAAAGAGGCTCTATAGAGATGGAAAAGCATGTGAGTTGAATGACAAACAAAGTCTTATTTACTGAATGTATCAAAAATTGTTTTTTTCAGACACATTTCATCAAAGCAAACCTCCATTCCTGGGAAAACAGCTATATTCACAATCAAGACAGATGTACAAGTCATGAGAAATAAGGCTGCCACTGGACTGAATTATTTAGTTGTTTGCTAGAGACTTGATCAAATTCAGTCATCGTGTAAACAGACAAAATTAAATGGGACACAGTTTGAGATGTTCTACATCCTGATTGAATTTGATCATCTGTATGCATCATAACTTTGGAAATGCTAGTGTAAGAATGGTGTTCTTATAGGGAATGTAAACTTGTGGGTATGTTTTGGATTAAATAGTCCGTAAGACTCAATAGCATCATTTAGAAAAAAGAAGTAATCAATCAAGTATGCATGAAGGAGCTTGGATTTCCAATGTGGTCACCCTTGAGAAGTCTGTCTCTTGACAACCAAATGCAAATGTTTTTTTCAATAACACATTTCTTGGAAAGGTGAAGACTTATTCTCATTATACGTCTAGATCTGAACAATTTCCTTTCCATAACATTAACTGTCTGCTTAAATATACTTTTAATTTACTTATTGCATTCCAATTTGTTCTTCCAACAGATCATTCTGAATTTTAGAAAACCACCTTTTCTGTGATACATCTTCATGTAGGTAACAGAAGATATTGGGAAAAATTGCTCATAGAAGACAGAAGCGCTTGAGAAATGTAAATGTACTTAAAGATTCTCAAATACCCTTAATTTATGTTAGTATGATATCTAAGCAAAATTTGAATTGAGTCTTTTCATATTGAGCCACCACATTACCTCTGTTGCAAATGAACTAATGGTTTACACGATTATGTAGCCAATATTTAATCTTTTGTAAATTTTCATTACTTCATGTTGACAGTTGCAATTTCTGTACCATATAACACATAATTTTATTAGTATGTGATCAGAGCAATAAGTTTTAACAGTTTCAGTTTTCAGCTTTTCATTAGGCAGAATAGCATAAAATGCAATGAAATGAAATTTGAAACTTTACAAAAAAGAATAACCTTGTCATTTTCTCCACATCTCCAAATCAGTTTTCTTAACTTTGTGAGAAACTGAAACCATAACTATAAAAGTTTTAGATTAAAACATGACTATGAAATTTTTAGATCATGCTTACAAGATTTATTATAATGATGAAGAATGTGAACCTATTGGATGTTTTCTTTTAGTTATAGAATATAGATACTTTTATAAAATCTTATACAACTGGTAAGACAGAATCACACTATATGGTAACCTAAAGCTATACTGATTTTGTAGAATTGTAATAAAAAATGTGGAAACTGTATACATAAAGTGAAAGAGCAGAGCAAAACAGGCAGGAAAGTATAGCAGTTTTATGATAGCCAAAATGGAAGTACGAAAAGTGTTCTCAGTAAATCAACTAGATATAAAGAAATTTGGTGACAAAAAAGCTATTGGCTAAACATATGATCATGTGGACTATTGCTTAAGTAAAGATACGTTCCTATGATTCATTGCATCCTCATATTTAACAAATCCAAAATCAAACTATGGTTGTAACTGTTACCAAGCACTAAGAATATTGTTTGTGTGGGGTTTTTATCTCAACAAGATGTATTCGTGCTTGCATTAAAGCAAGAATCATGAATGATACTTCTAATTTTAGGGAAATATTTTGAGGATGAAAACTATTAAAAGAGAAGTGTGCTCCCTAATGTCTTAGCAGATGTTAATCAATTGCACTGTCAGCTGACATATCTGTTATTAAGAAAAAAGAGGAAAAACAAACAAACAAAAAAGGCCAAAGATGACAGAGAGTTCCTGATAACTAAATCTAACTGAAGGCATTAAGTAGCTGTAGTAGTAGTGTTTCACTAGAGAACATTGGTGTTCAGCTGAGATGCTGAGACAATGTTTCAACAAGTTTGCCCTAGGAGACCACTCAATATAGCTCAACATAACAAATGGGAAGGTGAGCCTACTGCCCACCTAGTAGCCAGTAACAGAAAAGAGAGGTTGCAACAGGAAGGTCAAACTTTGTGTGTATAGTAATGCTAACAGTTTGCCAGTACAGAAAAGGGCAAGCAATTGTTTTATTGTTTTTGCAGGAAAATGGATTGATACTACATTTAGCAAATCGTCTGTGAAGCTAGTGAAGGTTAGCATGAGAACAAGTAGAAATTGTCCCAGCAGTACATTTCTGTGCAGACTTAGAGGCACCAAGTTCATGAGTCACTTAAAAGGTATAAATAGATAAACGCTCCTCCCCAGTTATGGTCCCCTCAAAATAAAAGTGTGGACGTATCTGGGTCAAGTGCTCAAAATGACCCTCCACCACAGAAGCAGGGTAAGTACCCTGACTGCACAGGAAACTCTAGAGCCCACCATCTAATCAGCTGAGCAGGCCATAAATGTGTAAAAGCGAAGAACCTGTAACAGTTTACCCTTATCAGGAATGATACAATATTCCAGATTAAAATTGTGTGCTTAACACAAGATAAAGGAGAATAAACCAGCAAGTGTATAGAAACGTATAGAAATTTTAGCCATATTATTGAGACTTACTCAATATAAAAGTGTTTAGATTTTTCTTTGTTTTCTTTTCCAATAGGATTCTTAGATTAGACTCTTGATATTTCAAATAAATCAACAATAAATTCTTTCTTTTATATAGGTATGATTCCTTTCAGTTCAAAGCAAGATTTTGAGTGTAGCATGACCAAACATTCTAGTAGATTGGGCAGTGTTAGGAAGTGGTAGCACAGGAAGGAATTGCTGCCAATGATTAACACAAATCAATCAAGTTTTCAATTGGAAAAAGGTTTCACCGTGCTCAAATCAGATATTCACAGCATTAATAAAGATCTTGGCTGATAATAGCATGGGGTTTTTATACTTAACACCCATCAGGAAAAGGTAGATTTCAAAGGAATTAGAGCTTCTATTCCTAACAGATAATCCTTAGCTAGACCACCCTACCAGAATTACCATTAACAATAATTAAAGAATTGAGTGGCTGATCTTTCAAAATTGCAATATAAAATTTTACAGGTTTTATATGATTGTCAAAAATGCTTTGAAAAAAGGCTCTGAATTCAGTAGCTTTAGAGAGTCCACTAAAACAAACAGAATACATTTTATAACCTCCTTAAATTAACTTGACACATATAGTGTGGGAGACACTGTATATGACTCAGTCACTAATGCAGCAGAAAGACACATGCAGTTCTGATTATAATTTTTATTCTCAACAGTGAATATCTGAAGCTGTAAATAGTGACAAAATTTAGTCTCTCATTGGTTGGAACTTTTAAAATCTCTTTATTACTAACAGTATGCACAAATGTTCCAGTTAAAGGGAATGCAACGCTTCAAAACTGAGAAGCTTTTCCGAAAGAGCCCATTTTCTCACCATGTGGGAGACAAGTTAGTACTTCTTTTACAGAAGGTATTCTGGTACTATATATTGCCTTTAACAAAAGGATACAAACTCAGTTATGAAGCTAGTTATACAAAATACCCAACCATGCTCCCAAGGTCAAAATACCTATGAATATGTTAATTCTTGATATACATTTAGCCAGATTGTAACTAAGCTTTCACTGGGCTCTTTAAGGATGACACTGTTACCTCTATATTATTTGTGAAAAAATAAAATTATCCTGCTGTCTTCAGAACAGCACAACTGCTGTGAGTGAGGGGGATGAATATAGCATCACCTGCTTAATATCTGTTATCTGCATTACTCCCTACTGTGCATAAAGGGCTCTGTTCTATGGAAGCAATAATTAAAGAAGCTGCATTTAAAACTCAGCATAATTCTATTGTATGTATGCATTTTTGTTTCACTAAAGACATCTTTACATCCTAGTTTCATTTGCTCTTCTCTCATCTAGTTTTAAACATCCAAAGTACATGGCCACCTTTGGAATCTACTCTATGTCCAAAAAGCAGTAAGCAGTTAAGCTTTAACACTTTGATCTACACAAATAAACATAGTAAATAATGTTCTTTAAAAACACCTTCCTAAATTACAGTAACTTTTTTTCTTTGGGGGGGGAGGGGGGGGGGGGGGGAGTTGGGGAGGAGGTAAGCAGTTTCAAGCAGTCTACTTACCAAGAACAATTTTATTTGTCTTTCTTGAAACTTCTTGAAACTTCTTAAAATTTCTTACCATCTCCACAACATTCAGAGAGGAGATGGTCATTTCAGATGATAATTTCGGGTACTAGGTATATCAAATCTATACTATCTACAATTTCAAATAATCTTTAATATCATGTAATCAGTGGCATTTTATGTCACAGGCTACTTAGCACATTTGTTTCATATCATCCTGAACAATCTTGGGGGTTTTTTAGGGTTTTTTTTGCATGTTTATACTCTTTGGAATACATGCATAAATGCATAGTGAGGTTCACAAAACACTGCCTGACATTAAACACCTCTTTATATAGTCCAAAGAGAAGTCGATTACCAGGAGCATTATTTTACCACCTATATTTTCTTTAGTGTCATGTGCTCACAAACAAAATACATAAACAGTCAGCTTTAACTTACATATCACAAGAGCTGTAATGCTGAAGGCAGATGAAAAGGATGTACTTATTGTGAGGCAATGATTATAATGGCTTTTGCACTTAAATTACTTAATTCTACTAAGGGTGGTTTATACCATCTTGGAGGATGAGACCAGTGCATACAGACCTAAAACAATGTTGTAAAAGTGGCATAACACAGTTGTGTATATATCTTAATCAACATCACTGAAAATACAGAGAAACTATATCAAACAGTTATTTTTTCTTAATAGTATTTTGTTTCATATAAGAATTTTAGCTATATTTACTAGGTCGTAAGAGCAAGAAACTGTGCTTCCCATTTGTGAAAACTGAGAAAACCAAATTTGCTGTCATTCTGCTATTATTGCAAATTTTCCATTAATGAGAAGAAGGAAGACAAGAAAACATTAGCATAAAATGAGATTAGGTGACAGGCCCTAATTTTCCCCATATCAATTTTAACATGAAAAGGCTACATTCTTACCAAAACACTGAAGTTATCTAACAATACCTAATAGAGTATTTCATACCTTCTTAATATAAAATGGCATTTCAGCATAACAACTAGGATTTAGCCTACCTTACTATAATTTTTCCCTGTTAGGATGCAGCACTACATTAGCAAGTAGTGTAGGGCTATGGGAGTGGATTTGTAAAGAAGTGGTGATTAGAGTTAACTCCAGAAGTGCCTTAGGGTTGTTTCAGTTGATAGCCAGCTTCATTTCACCTCAGAATAATTTAATTGATGTGCTCTGGGGCCATGGGTAGCATGTATCCAAGTGCAGAACTATCTGGAAATTCTTTATGACAGTAAACTTCTGAGCCAAAATATTTATGTATGTAATTTAAACATAGTTCTTCCCATGACTTTGAAAAAGTGTTCTTTAAAGCCTCTTAATAATCTAGGTCTTAGAAAGCCACATCTGAACTCAGATTTACGATATCTATGGTGTCCAAACCAAGTATTAGTTGAATTAAAAAAAAGCAGAGTGTCTCCAATTCACTAGTCATCTCCAATAGTTAACCTGGTTTACTCTGCTGCAATACCTAAATTGAGCTTATTAACCTGGTACCTTAGAAATTAGCTTCATATGTGACTTATTCCAAAAGGATGCAAATTGAGCAAATACTATACACATTTCATATCATCAATGTCCATGTCCACCTCATAATCCTATGATACTGAAAGGAACATTTTCAACAGATAGTAAACAACAATTGTGATATACAGGAAAGGCTGTAGCTGTATTGTCTATATAAAGTTAATATTTTTATACATGTTAATTTAAAATACTATTCCTCTAGGCTTCTGTATTTTCTAGAAATCCATTACTACAGATAAACCAGAAACAGTTTCAAAATAATACTGACATAAACCTGTGAAATAACATATTTCCAGTAAATTTTGGCAGGTTATATACATTTAGGGCTTGATTCTTTGATTCCAACACTTCCATTCACTCCTATTATGCTGAAGTCTTTCTAAAAGTACATCCATCAAGTCAAATGGTAAATAAGACTGATGCAGTGAAAAGGCAACAAGTAGGTGTAGCCTGATGCCGAACACTTCTGTACTACAATGATAAATGAAGAGTTTGGGAGTTCCTTGAAACTGTCAAAACTTTGCACCCATGCCTGGGAAACTGTTTCTCATTACACTGCACAGAAACATAAAGGGACCTTAAAATAGATGTACTGTCTGTAAACATTATCTATAGTTATAGTAATAACTTCATATAACAGTATACAGTTATAGGCCAGTGTGCTGTGACTGGAGTTACAACAGTAAAAACCATGTAAGACTAAGCATGAACAATCCACAATTGGATTTTCAGAGGATGAAGTAGTTGCAAGCTTCAATCATAGGTGTGTCCTGTATCAAATCACCAATATTATGTGCTATGAAAATTACAGTAGAAGGTAAAGCCTCTAATTTTATGCTTCTTATATGTAAAAACTGTGAGGAAACTAGAACACAATACTGCTCTTGTAACTGAATATTGAATACTAAGAGAAATCATTTGTTAAAAAAATAAGCTACTTCAAAGATTTCAGTTAAAAATGAGAATAGCAACAAGGCTGAAAAAATAGGTGAATTATTTGATCAATTGTTTATGTGACATTTTGAGGCTATAACATTTTACAGAAATGCAAATTATTGAGACCCTGATTAATTGTACTATCATTCCATAGTCAATCCCTTTGTGCCAGTTAGTGGATACTGTGTTATCTTCTGGACAGAAAAATGAATGTGACTTTCCAGTACCTATTTTACTGACACAGATCAGAGACATTGGTTTGTTATTCTTGGATAGTACTTCTTTATTTCTCTGTATAATGTCGTGTTTTACCTACAAGTGAAATTTGTGTGGGAGGAAAAAGGTGATTTTCAAACAGGCATGGATCAGCCACACAAAATAACAGGACTATGACCTTGAACAAGACTGTGCTTAAAAGAGAAGCGTTCTGGGGCTATCTATTTTCTGCTATCTGTGCATACTCTGAGCAGGCCAGCTGCTGTCATCTCCTATTTCCTTGAAATTTTCAGATATTCATTATACATGGGCTCTTTCCTAGACAAAATAGAGTTCTGAAAGAGGAAGAAGTACTTATTAAACATCAGTCTATGCCTAGTACCAGTATGTGAAAATCAGAAGAACAAAAAAAAATTCAGAGTGCTCCCTTAATAAGTGTAGCAAGGCTAACATAAAAACAATATATTCCACATGAAAGCAAGCAGATTTTCTCCATACTTAAGTTTCTAGCTTTAACTAATTACATTTATCTATTATTTGCGGAAAATATACTACAGTCTATTTTGTCATATAACACTACAGCAAACTCTTTATGAAAACTCAGTCATACATCGTGTGTTAGCAGTTGATTGTACTTCAGAAAATATACATTATTCAACCTTCTTTTAAACTGTTGCATTCAATAGCAATTGTTTCTTTAAAGAGTTATATTTGGAATGTTTTAACTATGTCTTCCATAAATATTGCAAATTATATCATTGAGGGTAGGCCATGATTTCTACTTCTAGTAATTATTTAAGTTTCAATAATCATTTACATGTTTTCTATTTGTAGGGATGATATTTTAATTATTACAAATTAAATGTAACTCTTATATGTCTGCCAGCATTTCTGAAGCAATACTAATTACTAATATTACAGAATAATAAGTAAGTCTATTTGTGAGATACATAAAGCTTCCTGAATTTCTTTTTTTTTTTTTTATTAGTATTTCCTATCTAAAAAACAAACACTATTAAGGGTAACAGCCCCAATTCAGAAATATAATGCCTGCAATATATTTGGGATAATAGTAGAATATTAAATGCAGGATATAGTACACTCTACATTGCCATGTAAAAGTTTATTTGGGCAAACAAATTATTACATGGAGCAGACTAATACTGCTTCATGTCACATACACTGAAGTTGGCAGAGGTTTATATTGAACGTATAATAATAATGCACACTCTTTTTTTTGTACTTTGACAATTGAGAAAACAGAAACCATGATTGGCCAGCTCTTTATAGACCATTAAAAAGAGTTTATCAAACCATGTTGCATGACAATCTACAATATGAAAAGATTTTTTCCCATCTGTGCAGATATTAACTTAGATTTTCTTCATTCACATGCATTTTCAGACACGATTTTTTAAAAATAATTTTGCAAAATCAACAAGAATGTGGGATGGCCCCATGTTAAACTCAGCAGAGTTTGAAATCTTTTTGCATTCTCCAAAGATCTGCATCTGGACAGTGATGGAGTGTGTCAGAGCCATTTAGTTTATAAATATTGTTTATGGTAGCTGCAAGACAAAACACTTTCTGTCAAAAATTGTCATGAAAGGAAGCAGAATTTATTTTTAGTAAATATGGAAATTTTGTACTTTTTTCCCCCTCTCACTTTGATCTCAGAATAGCAAAGGATGAAGGATGACTATACTAATAAATATGCTATACTTAATAGTAAATATACTACAGCATGTAAGAGAATCTGGCTCAAGTATTGCTACAGCAAAATGTTAACAAATCTACTTAGCACACCACTGTTTCAACAAAACTTAACTGCATCAAAATGTATCCTAGTGGATGATCCATCAGTCAGGTCACTATGCAGTGTGTGTGTGTATGGCAGTTAACACACTAGGACTCCACGTGGGAGCTCTGCAATCTTTTGCTATACATGTAATAGCCCTGGGTTGAATCAGGTGCTATCAACAAAACAGCATTTATCTGTTGAAACATTTGGGAAATCCCTTTCCAAAATAAACTCCTTCAAAAATTTCCAAAGCAAAATGCTGATGGAAAAAGAGAAGATTTGCAAGTTGTTCATAACTGCAAAAAAAAAAAAAAAAAAAAAAAAAAAAAAAGAGTCAGGTTGACTTCTTTTAGTACTGCAGTCAGTCTAAGCTGGAAAAACACTATAACTAATATTTCTTATTTCAGGATTACACTAATTCTCTCTTCTATGAAATTTGAGTCCAAATCCCAAATTGCTCAGGTAGGTTTCTCCATAGGAAAAAAGAATATTAACACCAGAATACTGATTACAGAATACTAATTTGAATGGACAAACTATAACTGCTAAATTAATCTTTCTTTTGGTGTTTCTAAACTCAAAATTTTGCCTTAAAGAAAAAATAAGTGTGCTTTTTACATATGAATCCAACAATTTACTGTTAGTAAAGTAAAATTCATAACCAATTTGAAGAATAATTATTTCTGCAGGACTTACAGCAAAAGACTACCTCTAAACAGTCAAAGACTTAATAGCAATAGTACATAAAAAGATAAACACACTTCCTAGTTTCTACCCTTTCTCTTGGTATCACACTCATCCTTCCCCCACTCCTAAGGAGGTCACGGGTTTCAATCCAGCATTGGAGGAGAAAGATGGACTGTGATGCAAACAGTCAGCATATGCGAGTTCTTCACTGGGAGGAGTATATTGTTCATGTCAATGGTTTCTTTCTCCTGCCTCTAGAATTCACTTTTTCATATGTTCACTAACTTGCTTTTATGTTAATATGCTAACCTGCTCATTCCTCATTTAAGACATTCAGCAGCATCCTGGGCTGCATTTGGGAAGCTTTGTCAGCAGAACATGTGATCCTTCCTCTCCATTCAGCCTGTGTGAGACACACTGGGGCCGAGTTCAGTTCTGGGCTCTGCAGTACAAAGGCAGGGACATACCGAAAATGTATGGGTCTGAAGAAGTGGGGTCTCCAGTACTAAGCCTGTGCCTCATATCTTGACACCCTATCCCTGTACTCTTCTACACGGCATCCTGTGCCTCTACTTCCCAAGGCCTTTTGCTGTCACACCAGAACAGTATTACTCTATACTGCATCATTATGTCAAGAGTTGTGACCATCTCACTGTACAAAGAATAACTACTTGTTACTGGTATCTATACAAACCTATGGTTGTACTCTACAAAGGTAAGTATAAATGCAACAAAGTAGGCATAACCAAAATAAAAATTTCTGTTAGACCTTGGCCATGGGAAACACAGCTCCAGATATCTCAAGAGAAGTTCAGACAGGGCAAGCTTGACAAGCCTCAGTCGTAAGGCCTTCCAAACTTAGTACCAAGTCTGTGGCCTGTTGCTAGCAATTATAAAACCATATTACAGTCCTTCAGGCTTAGGCTGTGTGGAAGAATAGACAATAGACATAAGCATTCAAGAATAGCAGACATTCAAAGCAGATGTAAAGAAGGGTGGATAAATCTGATAAAAGTGTTTCTGCAAAAAAACCAGCGTACCATAAGTCTACAGATTTGCACTGAAATCCTCTCTTTGAAAAGTCTTCATTTCAAAGATCACTTCCTGCAAGATGAAGAGGGAAAATTAGGATAAATGGAACAAACACTTCTAACCAAACACAGATCACAGTCAGCATGAATATAAGTGCAGGAAACAGTCATCTCCAACTCAAAAAAAAAAGGCATCTCAAATCTGCCTATCTTAAAGCAACAAAAGGAAGGCACAAGCAATATAACTATTAATAAACATGTACAAAGTAAGTTTGTAAAGATTTGTTATGTATCAAGCTCTACAGAACAGATACATACCAGATGCTCAGATTGAAAAGGTTTAGCTATCAGGTAAGAAAAATATGCATTGTATACAGGGCAACTACCCAACTAATTTACAAGTTTGGTTACCAGCTTTGGGGATAGGGAAGTTGGTGAACTGCTTGTCCTTATCCAATAATACTACTACACCTATAGTTTGATCTACACAGAAGACAATAAAATATTACCCTGTTAATCATAGAAATGCTACACTACTAATTCCACTTGAAGAATACACACAAAAGATTGAGCAGGCTACTAATCATTAAGAAATAAATTCATCCCCATCATTACACAGAACTCCTCAGAAGTTATCACACCAGATGAATTTGGCTGAGCATTAAAATGTTCATTACTGTAATTATGATTTTTCTTTATAAAAATTCATTGAGAATGATCTCAGCAAAATTACTCTATAGCTGATTACAGCTCATGAATTTACATTATCATCAGCAGGAATATTCAGAGCCAGTTAACAACATGTAAGTGACTACATTGAAAAGTAATAACACAGTAATTAGATGTACAATGCAGTGTGTATCATTTAAGAAAGTTTGGTTGTTTTTCATGTTTATAAGTCCTGTGAAAAATACATAGTTTTTTATAAGATAAACATATTTTTCATTACTATTGAAGTTCTTGAAATACAACATCTCTGAAACATTCTTGCAGGACTGTAGCTACTTCTATATAGAAAAAGAAAATCAGAGAATTCAGTCTTCAAAAAATGAAGATGAAATCATCTATTTGAGTGAATAACTTAAATCCCTCAAAATATGTCCAATTCTATTATGAGAAGTCTTTGCCACTCCTCAACTGGAACTTGTTCGAGAACTAAATTCTAACAGACTTCACATAATATCAGTATGCTCCTTAGCCTCCCTCAGTGAAGTATACAATTTAATCATTATTTGTTTTGACTGTTCTTTATTTAGTTCAGTGGAAGAGTCCAATCCTATCTCATGCAGGTTCTCACCACTCTAAAAGTAACATTTCTTTCTGAAGTTCAATGAGCAGCATGATTATAGCTGTCAGCTGTTACTTTTCCCCTCATTTCTTCCCTCATATCAAACTCCTTTTTTTGTTGTTTTACTTTTTTATGATGTGCTGTGATAGTTATTGACAAAAGCAGAGTTGCAGAGTTTCTCTTTATAGCTGGAACAGAAGGAAATGACTTTTCATCTTTCATTATTTCCAAGGAAAGTCAAAGAAAGGTCTGCCTTTGGTTATGCTTCAGTCTTAGTCTCAAATTCAGATCTCAAGTCTTCCTGTACTTAGGGATGCAGATAATAGGGACACCTTCAAGTTCAGCACTCAATTTGATGAAGTCCTATTCGGGGCTCTCGAAAGAACAAAATTCACATTCAATTCTCCTAAAAATACTTGATGGGTTCAGGATGAAAACAGCTGTCCTAACGCCATATATGCTTAAACCCAGTCTAAATTTTGCAAGCAGGGATGTTTTTAGGATTTCTCACAAAAAGAGAGGCTCTCCCTTCCCACTTGCCTTAAATTCTTAAACTCTTCTCATTCTGAGTTATATTTAGGAAGACATACCATCTTTCATAACATCTTTTTTTTTAGTTAAAAAATAATACCTGTATCTTCATGACAGTTCTTAGGTATACAGTTCCCTATAATTTTCAAAATTAAGACCTCTAATGCTCTGAGGCTTTCATTCAAAAAGCTTACAAAAAGAGGAATCAATCACACCTCACAAGGAAGCTTTTCCAAATCTTCATTTTCTTGAGGAGACCCTGGATCATCTCCTTATTTCTTTTCAAAAGCCCATTTTTGTTTTATAAAACAATGAGAGATGAAAAACCACCCCTCACTTAATTTTTTTTAATTAATAACTAAAACAATGGTAATAACAGCAGCTTTTCTAGATTTTCAGAGACAGCTACCAAACCCTTTTGTTCTTGTCAGACTATAGCTTGAGTATCAACCTTCAAAATCCACACATCAGAAACTTTTTGTGACAATGTAGCATTTACAAGGTCAAAGCAGTGGCATCACAAGGTTTATAGCATACTGTAAGTTAAATCAGATGTATGAAATTAATAAGAATAATAATACTTCTTACATGTTATTCAACTGGGATGCATGAACCTATGAAGATCACAAGTCTGATAGGAATCCTTATTCAATGCACTGAGTACACAACAAAACACAATGGAAAACCTGGACATTTATAATTACAGCTTGTGCTAGCTGAGTCTCCACATCATCAGCTGAAACACAATAATTTCTTTTAGCAACTAAAAGCTTATCTACCCAATCAATGAGTTCCATGAATAACTTATGCCTATTATTAATGTATATCAACCAGATGAAAATCCATCACCTATAAGTGTTGCAAAGTCCTTCAATTTTAAACAGTCTAATCATCTCCACATGTGTAAAAGGAAGAATAGAACTTTGTTAGATTATCTCTACATCTGCAATAAAGAAACACAGAACAGAAGATGAAGTTTTGTTAAACAGATGCTTCAAAAAGAAACAGTCATTGGTTGACAAAGTGCTGTCTGCTGGAATTCTTTGGGTTGTAATTCTTTGTGGTAGCCAAAGATTATTCGCTCAGTGATTTTCATGATCTTTATTAATCCTTTCTCCAATTTCTTATCTCATATTCTAAACCATTTTTTGTTCTTGGTGTAAAATTAAATGATAAACACATAGAAAACCTCACAAACACTTTGCATTTTGCCTTGACAGGTGCAGCTCTAAGATCTCCAAAGGAATTTTACTCTGAGTGCAAATGTCAAGGTTATTCAAGACAGTATTCTACATCCTCTTCTTCTAAAACACCTGTAGTGTAGCATATAAACCTTATTGTGTATAAGCATATGTTCAGTTGCAAGGCAAGACCTCTAAACTACCTGCAAAAAACCCAGCAGTCCCCAGATCTGCAAAGTTACTGACACCATATAAAGGCACTACATTAGCAACAGTCTCATCTACTTACTCCCTATAACACAGACACAAAATTTAAATAGGCAAGATAGAAGAGAAAAGGATGCAGCAAAACTGGCCATGAGAACAAAATGGGATAATTTGAGTAAAGATACCCTGTCAGCCTGTACTAAGAAGGAGGCTATCCATATCCCTGTTTTAAAGGTTGACAAGATTATGGTGAGAGGATATCTGACTCATTTTGATGATTCTATTTTTTCTGAAAATAGGCAGAATTATAACCAGTTATTTATCCCTTTTTCTGTCTTCCCCCCCCCCCCCGCACTAAAATGACTCCTATGATTAGTTGGAGAACAGGAGAGGAAGAGCAATTCAGGATATAGACTACTGAAATACAAATGGCTGAATAGATGTGGTTTATTGCAAGTACAGTGAATTCATGCAAATTTTACATTTTTAAACACAACACTGTGAAATAAAGAAAATATTTCACCAGAGTTAAGTTACTAATGATAATGACATAGGTATAGTGTTCCTACTTTGGCACAGGATGATCAGCTAGAAGACCTTTTTAAACCCCTTACAGCCTTATTCTCTATAAATATTAAATTAAACTAGAAATACATCACAGCAGTGACTCTCATTTGAATTGGTGCTAAATCAAATTAACCACCAATAATAATCAATCCTGATTTAGTCTAAGGAATCCTCCATCTCTCCAATTATAAATCTCAGCTAAAGAATTCTATCAAAGACAATAAAAGCTGGAGCTTGAATAGGTAAGTAAATTAATAATGGGACCAAATCACTTAGTGTCTAGAATACAACCAGAGCTTATAAAGCTATAAATTATCAACTCTGCTTTTGACACACTGATAAGTTTTCACCAGCACATCTTTCCTTCTCTTCTTTTATTATCTTTTCTTCACAAGGAGTCATATGCAATAATGATTATAGATTTAAGAATTACAAAATGATACTTAGGAAAAATAGTACCTTGATAATTTTTTATTTTCCCTAATTGCTCTACAAAACAAACATAAACAAGATAATCTAGCGGTACATTCTGGTGTTAGGTAACTACCTAATTCCTATTGATTCCTTTCATGATTTCAAAACATCTTTCCTGTTCCTGGATATCAGTAGAAAATTGTACTCCACAAAATGAAGTGGAAAATTAATCAATTTTAGCTCCACAAGAAGTTCTCCAGTAGCTCTACACATTATAGTGTATATTATGTGTTTATCGAGAGATTATACCCTAATTTATAATTCACGTTCTTTTGCAGGAAGGCAAAAGCTGCAGCTTTACTAATGAAGTTTAGTGCCACTATTGACTGGAAAGTTTACCCCTATTTCCCCTTCCTCCATTTATTAAAATCATTTTCATACATGCAGCTGTTGCAGTATCAGCCACAACAGAATAGTTATGATGTTACACAGTTTCTATTTCATAAGCAATTAAAAGATTCAAAGACTACTATTTAACTATTTTCATGACGTTCATTAAACTGGCACTGTGATTTTGCAGCCCTGCTATGAAATCAACTTTAACAGCTGTACTAATGGGCTGTTTTTCTATCAGCTGAGAGACAACTAGTCTGAGGGACAGGTAGGTTATCATTCCTGTCCTGAAATCTGTTTTTCAACCTCACTTTTGCAGGTAGAGATGTAAGGGTGCAATTTTATATTGACATCAGTATCTGCTTTGAAAAATCACCTTGCAGATACCACAAACAGAGAATAGCTCAACTCTAGAAAAGTTTGTTCAGAGAATTTAGGAGTTATAAAATGCATCTCTTTCCTCAGGTAATTTAAAGTGAAGCCTTCAGGATTGAGTAACACAGTAAAGTAATGCCTGGAATCAGGTTTTGTTTGAAGTTCAGAGATACAATCTGTAGGGAGAACACATGCTGTTTCATTTGAAGGAATTGGGAACTTCAATCTACACAGAAAACATTTTGAAGCAGTGTGCCAAGACCACTGACAAGGATGGAGGCTAGCAAGAAAGCATCAAGGCCAGTGAATAACTGTGTATAGACATAATGTCAGCACTGGCAACATTAACTGAGGTCAACAACCTACAGTGCCAAACCCAAACTGGTGACTATTTCCAGGGGTAATGATAAGAAGTTCAGATTTTGGGGCAGAAAAAGTAAACTGCTTGAAAAAAGATGCAAAAAACCCCAAAGTAAAATTCAAGAATGAGTAATGGAACCCAGCTACAAAGTCAGAATTCCAAACACACCGCTATCCTAATGGGGTCCAGAGAGAAGCTGTGAAGCACCGGTAATTGATTTTACACTGGTGCTTCAAATGACCACAGTTTTGGAGAGAGAGGAGACTTTTGTTCTGACTCACACAAAGCACCTGATACAAAAGGACAAATATCCAGTCAAAATAATTTCTTTAGAAAGAGACATTGAGCAATAATAGCAGTTTACTTTAACCGTACCAGGAATTTTCTTCCCTGTACAGTTTTTACAGGAATTGCTGACTACAATTTCAAAGAAATATCTTACAAGCACTGAAATATGGCCTTTGGAGAGTGGGGGAAGGTTGCTCCTTCTGGTGGGGACAGTGTGTACTTAATCAACAGCCTGAAAAAAATTACATTTTGAATATACACATGTGCCTTTTGTTTTATTTTAGTCTCCATGTGTTCTGTTTATTTCCACAAGATAAAGAAAATACTATGCATTGAAAAAAAAAAAGAAAAAAAAAATTGGTCTTTGCTCTAGTGTCCATGATTTAAAAGTTATTCAATATGTAACAGCACTAAACAGGAATGTGTTTCCTTGTAACTTTCCCAAATGTTTTTTACAGTTTTGAACAATGATACTAAGCTGTCCATAACACTTGCACAACTTCCAGTATCCTCTACTGCATCATATTTATTCATAGGATGTTGAGCCATTTTGAATAATTTCATGCATATCAATGCCCATAATTGTTTCAGACACTCCAGTAGCACATGCTTCATTAGTGGGTGTTAATCCAGAGAGATTGTTTTTTGTCAACACTCCCTCCACATTGAATAGTTATGAACTGTATAACTTATTTTCATTATTTCTCTTTACACTGTCTCAATCTTTCAGAAGTGTACTGGCTTTTCAAGTTAATCAGGCTAACAGCAACCCTAAAATATTGTTTAAAGGGAGTATACCGTTTGTTAGCATACGTTATAGTGGATGATAACCCCTTTTTCCTGCTTTTTTATCTCTTTCCACATAAGTATTTCAGGAAAAGGACTTGATGACTACCATTACTATTGACATTGTAGAATTGTTTCTGTATAGCAAGAGTCGCAAGGGCCAATTTGATGCACATATGATGCTCTCTTGATGCTACCCTTCCTTGGTAGGAAAAATGGAATTGAAACACTTGAAGAGTTCCAATCCAGAACCTGTATAACAATTTTAGTTTATTCTCACCCACAATTTAGTCATGGAGAATTTCACAGCTATTCAGAGGAGACACAGTATTTCTCATTTTGGTTATGCATCCTGTCAAATTAAGAGAGGAAAAATTAACTCCTAGATTCCTTCTCTTCAGTGTTCCTTTCTGTGGCTCTTGTTTTTTTGACAAGTGGCAAAGAATCTTGCTACAATCTTGTTACCACATGTACTACCACATCACTAACATCTGTTTGACAGAAGGCAACAGCATGTTGTGCATCTGTGCACTTAAAGCCTCAGTACACAAGAGCCTTTACACAAGCTTGAAATAGACGTAATACTACATACTCTATGTACATGTATTCCACACGCTGGGTAATGTCAACTACAGCACACACACTATTGTGTTTCTGAGTGCCTTATTTACACATACTGCATGCATACAGGATCAATTTTGAACTTGCCCAGCTTTATGCTCAGTAGTTATCAACTTCAGCTAGGCAACTCACGAATTGGATGTAAACCCTGGCTTAAAAATATAAAGTTCTTCTGCTCTGCTTTTTTTTTTCTGTGTGTGTGCTGTCCTGTAGCATTTCTATTTAAGTTTTTTCCCATGGAAATTAAAGATTTTAAAAAAAAGTTGAAAACCAAAGTTTAACAAACAGCAATAAAGGGACAACTAAATGAAATAAGTCTAACCCTGGCAGTAAAGATCTCCATAATGGATAATCTGATCTGGAGAGCTTTATAGAGACACAATTCTTTAAGTATCCTAACAGGCTTATGTTGCATATCTTTTCACTACACAGCTGTCCTCAGCATAGATGTCCTTATGTCACAACAATCAGAGTCTGTAAAGAACATAATAAATGTCAGATGGCAATGGTTTCACAAAAGATTGCAGAACTGTTACTGTCAAGAAAATAACATCTGCATGAAGAGAACATTCTCTCTTCTACTGTTCTAAGGCCTTTATTGCTTTTTCCTGGGGTTTGTTCAGACTGTAGTGACAAACCTGGTATCACTTAAGTATCCAGGCAAACTGAAGACACATTGAATTGGTGCAGCAACATACAAAATGAATCAGAAATCTGTTCTCATGCCTACAAAGAATCAGTGGATCTTCTATCTTAATGAAGCCTTGATATTCAGCCACAGGGAATAAGGAAAGGCAAACAGGGAACCTCTGTATCTTATTAGAAACAAAAAAAGTGATTCCAGCACAGCTCATCAGTGTTCAAAAGCAATCAGTTTAGTATGCTGCCAGTTCTGCCTTTCCTATTTCTTTTCATGCTGAACTGACAACTTTTAGTCCATCCATAAAGACGCTGACAGGTGGAGCAGCAGCTGAGCAGCTGCAGGCATTTGGCTGCCTGTAGATTGCTGCTAGTGGCCAAGAACTTCTCTTCACTCTGATGTTCGTCTCTCTGGAGAACTTGGGAACTTAGAAGCACCAAGCCAAATCTTTTCTACTGCAACTGCACAAATGGTGCTAGAGAACCTAAAAGAGGTTAAAAAGACTTCATCTGTACCCATTATTTCCAAAATACTGATATGCATGTCTCCATTCTTGAATTAGACAAACAGATCAGAAAAGACTCTATTACCTCTGAATGGTTTGTCAGGAAAGGGAGAATGTTGAAAATCCACTTCAACCACAGATTTTACATTAAAATGTGAATACTTCTTAGCAATAGCAACATAGTAGATAATTGCAGTTATGTCTCTTAAGAACAGACAGCTCTTCTCAAAAGTCTGGACCAAGCTGAGGATCATGTTTCTCATGTTTCTGTTCTCTAGCATAACTTCACTATTTTACCACTATCTCCAGTCTACCAGAGATAAAATGTGAATCCCGGAAACTAAGAAACAAAAACCTAGGGCAGTCCTGGTGGAGAGCAGGTACATATGTCATGATCTAAATATAGTGGAACAAGCTACATGGATGAGGAGAGCAAAAAAGCAAAGGCTGCATCTTTCATCTCTGTCCCCTTCAATACATTTTGTGTTATGATATTCCTAAAATCTTATTACAGTCCTCCAGGACAGTTATCCATTCAATCATCTGTGACATATGTATCTGTTCATTTCACTTACAAATCTACAATACTGACAGAAATAACTGACTGTCACAATATTTAGTTCCAAAATGAAATGAAACAATGTCAGTCCAAAAGCTGTGCTAAAATATAGCACAACATATAGTTTAATGTGTCCCTGGACATAAAAGAAATATATTCTAATCAGAGGAACATGCATGGGGCTGGCAATTGGAAGACCTCAGCTTTTTTCCATTCCTTACATTCTTTATACTTCACTGAAGGAAGAATCCAGGCATGAAAAAGCTTCACTGCTTCAGTTTTTCCTTAATACATGCTACTGACCTGCTTAAATTCCCTAAATCTACCATGTAAGAAGCCAGCTTTATATATAGTTACTGCCGTTTGGAACCCTTCTGAAGAGCCACAGGAAACAGGTATTTGACATGGGAGTAAAAGCTGTGAAAATGTTCACTGGAGTGGTAAGGATGGGTCCTGAAACATTATGTCTGAGTGCAATAATACTTGAAGTTTCCCTTGGAACATGTGAGAATGGTTGTCAAGCATTGAAATAGGCTACCCAGAGAAGTGGTTGAGTCATCATCCCTGGAGGTATTAAAAAGGCATGTAGATATGGCACTTAGGGACTTGGTTTAGTGGTGTATTTGGCAGTGCTGTGTTAATGGATATGATAATGTTAAAGGTCTTTTCCAAACTAAATGATTCCAAGATCCATCCCACATCCTTTGAGCCAACTTCTACTGGATCCAGAGGTAGAGAAGGATATAGCCTAGCTAACTGCACCAAAACATCTGGTTATCCAATATTAACAGAAATTATAAATTTAAGTCAACTCAGCTATGTGCTTTTGTCCATTTTCACTGTTTCTGCCTTATTTTCCACACCAGTATAGATTTATATTCATACAATCAGGTGACATTCAGAACATGATCATCTCAGCCTCTTTATAGCTAAACCTCTGTTAACTTCAATGCCAAGCAAAACAAAGAGTTGTTCAGTCTGTCTTCACTCTGTCCAGCTCCCAGGAATGGGTGTGAGTATGTTTGCCAATTTCTGTCAAATCTGAAGGTTGAAGCCTAAGAGCAGCCAGATCAATAAATTGCTGTAGCTGAAGAGAGAGAACAAAACTCACATAGCAAAAAGAAAAACTCAGTCTCTATTTTTTATGCCTGTTAGCCAGATACTGGTAATAGTTTTCCAAAGGAACCCCTCTGAATGGCACATGGGCATTTTAGCAGAGGCAGCATAAGGACAAAGGTGCTCCCAGAGAAACAATAGGTGCCTCCACAGCCAGCTCCTTGGGGAAGCCCTGCCCCTTCTGGCTATCCCATGGCACACACTCTCTTGCCCTGAAGTTCCTTTTCAGGTACACCATCTATTTATTTCACACCCTTCTGCCTTTGGGGGTCCCCATTTTGTAAAATCTCATACCCTACATGATCACAGAGTATCCTGTCATTGGCCAGCAGGACCAGCTGCCCCTTCTCACTTACCCAGGAGTGTGCTAACACCAGAAGTCCCTTCCCACTATGCTCACAGAGACACTATTTCATTTCAGATGCCAATTGTGAGCCAACCACTTGTAAACTGTGATATCCATTGGGTTTCATGTGATTTGCTCGCAGTCCCCACACCTCCCTCATGGCCAGGAGAGAAGCAGGTCCAAGGGCATTTTTACCCACATGTTCACATTCATTCTCCCTTCCTATAAATGTAAATGTTTTTGATGATTTTTCCATAGGCCTAGAAAATTCATGGGTGCCTATTTTCTCATATATTGCAGGCACTTTGATATTGCTCATGACAAAATGACACTTGTCTTTTATGATTCATAAGCTGTCCTCTGAAAAGTCTGTCAAACTTCTAGTAATGTCCCTCAGTATTTCAGTGTTATATTATAGTAAACTTTCCATTTTCTTGTCACAGAATTGGACAAGAAGATAACAGTTCACTTCTGTCTTTGCAGCTGTTTTGTTTACAAATGTTAATCTGATCCAGTGTTTCTCTTCTATCTTTATTTATTTGATTCTGCTGAGCTTTATGGTGGGTCTTCCCAATTTATCAAATTTCATTAACCACATTATATCATCCTTTTTCATGCAAGACAAATTGGAAAAAAATTGCCATTGGTAGAACAGACTGAAAGAAGTCTGTTGAGTAACAAAACCAGTATTTCTTCAATTTTTAAATAATATTCTAAGTATTCCTTCTGTGAGTTGTAATAATTACTTTTCATTGCTAAATATTTTTCAAGGTCTCCCTTACTGGCTAATCAGAAGCTTATTTGTTTCAATAGAGATGTCACTTGACCTCATAAAGATGTTAACCCAAGTTCTATATACAGCATTTCTAGTTAGGAGTGGCATCTGCCTCTCTCCTCAGATTAAGAATCACCAGCAGACAGTAAATATGAATTTTACCACACAGATTCCTTTAATGAGAAACTCAGGATGTTGAAAGGAAAACTGGTTTGCAAGAATCAGGCAGACATTTTAAATTAATTCATATGAATAGGAAGAAACTTTCTGCACATAATTCTATCACAGAGCATTTCATACTATAGTATGAACATTGAAACATAACTTCAAAAGGCACACAAAGTTTGTATCTTTTGTGTTACATTCTGTTAGTATTGTTCAGCTGGAGAGAAAATATTTCATAATAGGAAAACAAGAAACTGTTTAAATATTTAAACATCAGACAAGATAACTTGGAAAGTTGTATCGGAACCTTTAGTAGGGTCATAAAAATCTACTGGTAAGAATGTAAGCCTTGAAAAGTAGTTACATGAAATTACTAAAGAGCAGTTGAGCAGCCTCTCCATGCCTTTCTATTTGTTGGGATTGTTGTCTCCCATATCAGTCCTGAAATGTCATCCAATTCCAGAACTTATAGTCCACACAAAGGAAAAATAAATATATAGTTAAAAGTCTTCTGAAAGTCTCTTGTATCCTTAAAGCTTACAAGAAAACTTAATAAAAGAGATATTTGTTAGACAAAAGTAGAATTCAGTTTTCAGAATTATTGTATCTTAATAGAATCTTATGAATCAGGTACCCAAGTAAAGGAAAACATCATTCCTGGGCAGCAGCACACCAGTGTGACAGAATGAATGTAAAGCTTCTTATTTCCATTATGTCTTTGGTCACAGTTTGCCCATCTGCCAAACATGATTTCCTTGTTCACTGAGGGAGAAATTAGTGTTTCATGGCTTTAGAACACAAAATACTAAGGAGGGAAAAAGCATTTAAAAAGCAACTGAAATCTCACATAGGAAGTTTAAAGTGTTGAATACTTTGAAAGTTTTTTGATATATATTTTTTCTGAAGTCAAGAGTATGAAACTGAAGAATAATCTGTATGTGCTTGTCATGAGAAAAGGGGAAGTGTCATGGGTTTGGCCAGGTGGGCTAAATTTAGGCTTTGAAGTTCAGATTAGGCCTGAAATTGTCAGGTGACTTGAGCTGGGCTGAGCTAGCTAGCAGCTGACTTCTTCTAGCCAATAGTGTTGTATTCCATACCATGCTGCATCATCTCAAAGGGTGTAAAATGCAGTGT
>JAWWEV010000115.1:74315289-74334601 GCA_035583235.1 Hafferia zeledoni
TGTATTAATTGGGGAGTGGGAAGATATTTCTTGTTATACATAACTTGTGTAAGTGTGTGTTGTATTGTAGTTTTAATGTTCTCTTTTCTGTATAAATACATATAGTTAGTTTTCAGCATAAACCTGGGTTTTAGAGGTTTTTTTTTTCCTTTCCCCCTTTTCTCAGCCGGAGACTAACTCTGTCTTTGGGCAGTTGGCGTTTTGCCAGCTCAACCCAAGACAGGAGGTTTACTCAAACTGTTAATGTTGATTACTCTGTCAGCACCCCAGGAAAGTCAAGACCCTTGTGCCCAACCAGTCTGTCAGTGTCACATTATGAGGACCCTTCACTGAACAATTCACTAGATTGCAAGATGGTTCAACTGACTTGTTCAGGGTCACAGGACAAACAGAAACCTCCTCTTGGGTCTCCAAGTGAGCACCTTTACCCACTGCCAACAACTGCCAGTGTCCTTGAAGGATTCACATTAACAGTTTACAGAATAACACTCTTTATTAATAAAATTGTGACATGTTAAGGTTCGAGAATTGACAATGATAGTATCTGACTGCAAAAATATATTTAAAGCGAAACATTATTTCAAAGCTGTCCTAGTTACAGTGGCCAGGATCAGTTTATCACTGTGTGGGTGTAACCAAAACTGTATATTCTACACCCTCTAAGTCATTTCTCAAGAATGTTGATAATGAATCATTTGAAGCTGCTGCCCAGGGCACACCTGACACCTCAGGCTACAAGCTGAAGTGTTAGAGAACCCTGGAAAACAGGGCAGTGTTTCCTTGTTTTCACACCAATGTGTGATAACTCCCCTCTAAGGCAGCATTAGAACCTTCACACCCAGCCTGAGGGGTCATGTCTGCTAATGGGCCATCAAAGATTCCAAAATTATCCCATGACTCACAGAGTTAAATCACCCATTGTGAAACTCCTGGCCCTGGGGGAAGTATTGGGCATTCTCAGTTGAACCTGAGCATATATAACTTTTGGGTTTTGGACGTAGGGTACCATTTGTCAGATCTAGAGGAGGACCAGAACCTCAACAGGACTATGACTGCCACTCTTGACCAGACTGTGACCATCATCCTCACCAACAGGTTTTCCTTTCCTTTTAATTTGCATTCAGGGGGACCACGTGGTGCTGAGCACAGGGGCTAATGAACACCATTCTGTTTGTGCCCCAGGGTGCAGGGTTATACATTTGATTGTTGTGGATTAAAACCAATTTTTCTCTTTATCATTGTATTTATTGTAATCTTTTTAGTAAATTGTAGCTCTGACTTGCAATCTCTTTTTGAGTCAGGTTCTTTTCTCCTGCCAGTTTACCTTTAAACCAGCACAAAAGCAAAATACTAACAAGCTCTAATTCTCAATAAAAGCTAGGCCAAGATAATTCAGCACATAGAGAACACTGTTCTTACCTAGTAGGCATCACTATGGGACAGAAGATGGGTTCAGCCCATTGGCTGATCTCAGAAGTTACAATGGAGTCTTCCTTCTAATTTCTCCCTGTTTTTAACTCACTTTTATACTATTTCTTTATTTTTAGGTGGAGCTTGAGTGATTTTAGTTATATATCCTACCCTGTGAATGGTTGTGGTAGCTTGGGGCTGGATGTCTCAGAATAGTACCTGGGATAACCTTGGATGGGGACATGCATCAGTCCAAGGAGAATGATTTCACCACAGCTGCTGGTTCAAGAACAGGACATCTTCCTTTATTGCTCTTGGTTTTCAGCTGCTGTGGGGCTTATTGGATAGGAAGTACCACCAAGTTCCCTCCTCTGCAAGGGTTTTGACAGAGTCTGGCTGCAGTGTTCCACTCTGCTCCACCCTCCATTTAGTCCCTCTTAAACAGTATTGTGTGGGGGAGGTCAGATATGCTGACCACTTTCCATCCAGGGATCAGCAACCATATCTTCCCCTATAATTTCCATACTGTTATCTTTTTACCTTCATCATCTTCCCGCAGTGTTGGAGAGCCATGTATTCTAAAAACTATTTTCATCAGAATAGTGAAGCTATAATTATGTTAAAGTTTTATCATCAGTATTCCAGGCAAAAATCACCTCAAATAAATCTTATAAAATGATAAAAATATTCACTGGTAATGTTTAGAGACATAAACAGTGACATTTTTATATGATCATTAAAATGTGAAGAAACAAAATTAAAAATAATCCCATTATTTAAGCAAACAGTTTCAATAGTTCTAAATATATGGAAAATATTAAAATTTTCAAGAAGAACTCAAAGTTTTATTCAACTGTAGTCCTTGCCTCTTTTAAAGTGCTTTTTTGCTGCCCTGTGTAAGCTGCAAGCACCCAGGTTTGTAAGCCAGGTTGCCACTTGGCTTCTGTTCAGGCCCTTTCTGTTCGACTTTTAGCAGCTTCTAATAGAGGATTTATACTCTCAAAGCTTTCCACCTTCCCAGGAACATAGTTAACTTTTAACAGATGTAGTGGCATAAACAGGTTTACCAAAGAGCAGCTGGTACACCCATATAAGAAAGCAAACCAGGAAGTCATGCACAGAGGGTATGAGGACAACAAGTTGCCTGTCAGGCTTCTCGAATATTTTTCCTTTTTATTCCTCAAACACTGCTGTCTCTTCTGTGTCTGTTCTCCTTCCTTTGATTGTCTTAGGCCCAGACAGGAAGGTGAATAGGCATGGCACACCTCAGGCACTTAGCTGAAGCTTTTGAAACTGTCTAAAGTTAAATTTCATAGTGATAGGGAAACATATAGTACTAACCTGTATTGTGTAATGGTCCTACAAGCAGATGTAAACTTCCCACAACTGCTGAGAAAGGGAGCTCACCCCACTACCAGCACCCACGAACTCTGTGTGAAACTTACTTCAAAATACCAGTTTTTGATTCACTGGCATACTGGCTGGTTGAGGTTTTTTTCTGGTTCACATCAGAATTTCAGGAATCACTTTGCAGTTTTTCCTGATTGTCCCCATATACATGTTCTTCTGAAGCTGAGATTTTCCATTTTCTCAGGCAGTGTTGCTTGTGTCTTCCAGAAAGCTGCAAAACTCTAAAGCCCACTCTAGTGCACGGTCATCCTAGCATGCTGGTCCGAGGCTGAATGCAGGACCCCTTGGACCAGCCTATGCTTTGCATTTGACAGGGGTTCCTTGCTGGACTTCTTGGATGAGTCCATAGCCTTTGAGCATGTGCCAAAATGGTTGTGGTCCTCCACCATTCTGGTGCCAGCCTCCATCCTACTCATGAACTTTTCCCCACCACAACATGTCAAGGCCTGTTCATCAGCTTTGCAAAATGAGAGACATCAAACTTGCCTTATACCTTTTATGTATTTTCTTTCTATTCACATTAAAATTTTACCTATTAATTTCATTAGCTATTGTTAAAGGAAGTTTTGTACATCATATACCTACATTTTCAGGTACATATATTTTAATGTTATGTACTTGTGTATATATGCTATATATACACACACATTAAGTGCATTAATAAATAAACAATATCTATGCATATATCTGCACTCTTTTATACTCAAAGTTCTAAAGATAAATAAATATTTATTTATAAATGTAGATTTTTCTCTGTGTAGGCATTTTATGTTCCAAATAGGCAGCCAATCACAGGGTCACGACCTTGTCAGAAATGGCAGTTCCCTGACATACAACAGCAGCTGAAACAACATTGCAGCCCAGTGTACTTAGTGAAAGGAGAATGGATAATGATGCAACATCATTTCAGTGTAGACAAATAAGGGGCTTTGTCCTGACGGTCAATCACAGTGTTACCTGAAAATACATGGGGTATCATACTGTCACAAAAAGCCATCAGCAAAACACAAAGCAGTATGAAAACATACAGGTTACAACACCTTACAAAATAACAGCTGTGCAAGCAGTGGGAAGGAGACTGTTGTGAAGCACTTCTGGATAAAGAGGGTGGAGCAGATGGTCCTACCAGCCAGCCACAGGGCACTGTGTCAACAAGTGGGCTACGACATTTTACACAATAGAGGCCCCACAGGGCAGAAAGAGACGGAGTAAATAAAGCATGTGACTGGAAGAGGGGAAGGACTTCTGTTGGAGATCATGTGATGGACAGCTGGGGCAGGGCTTCCAGGAGACGTTTTTGGCAGGAGTGTGTGCATCTCTCACTTCATCTAGACTGTCCATATGTTACTTAGGTCACGCATGACAATTATTTCCTATTTCTCAGTTCTCAGACTAAAAATAAAGTAGATCTGGGTGGGATAGCTTAGGAACAGAAGGATAGAATTTAGGAAAAAGAGCTCCAAATATCACAGAAGTAAAAATGCAGGAAAGTAGAAAATGTGAACATTTTGTTCCTCCATGTTAAAGTCATGACACAGTGAGGGGCTTATTTCAGCAGAAATTAGGAACACACTGAACATTATCTTACTATAGGACTCAAAACTATTTTGTATCAAAGTCTTAGTTTAATATTAACACTGTCTGGTCAAATGGGACACATATTGCAAATGCCTCTTTTCAGAAGCTAGAATCCAATTCCTGAAATGCATCTATCACACCTTGTCTTCTTATAGCATTTCTTAGTAAATTAGGAACATCTAGTTCTGGGGTGGTTTTCTTTTACTCCAAGAAAACAATTTATTTTCTGAAAAGTAGATCAGACTTTTTAACTTAACAGAAGTACACTCTTTTTATTTTCCTTTCTAACCAATGAAAAGGGACTACATTAGCATATTTGTTGGAATTTTATATGGTATTTGACCTAAAAAGAAAGATGTATGCTGAACGTGCCTATGTGATTTAAGTGATGTAGCTTTAAGAACTAATTAATGAGATCAGAGACTGCTGCCACCTTCTCAGCAGATGTGTGTAATTAGCCAATTAGAACAGGCTTTGTAATGTAAACAGCATTGTTAACCAATAGTCAATGCCAAGGTGGCACAGCCGCGGAAGAATACAGTTTTAAAGTGTATAAGAGTTTCTGTGCGTATGAATAAAGTTGCCTGTTGCTGCTAACTCCCATGGAGTCGTCTCGTCAGGCCATAAACCTGTCTCCCCCAGTTACACATATTAACAAGTAATACAGTAAATTCTATGTTTCAGTGTACATATAGTTAAAATCACTTCCATATAGCAAAATTAATCAGACAGTATAATGGAATAAACTGAAATTTAGGTGAAGTCCAAGCAATAGCTAATTTCCTGTAAGTGACAGAAAAAGTTATAATACAGTAATCACAACAGTTGCACAAAAATTCCTTACATTTATCTTAAAATAAATCTATGTTAGCCTTTACTAATTTGAGTACCTCTACTAGTGTAGTTCTTATCTAGCTGCACTATCTATTACCATCTGGAAAGTAAAGGAATTCTTTGTACAGTGACTTCAAGCCTATGTATTTAAGACTGAGACGTGGAATACAGCATATTTTGGTAAGCTGAAACCAAAATTATTGATTATTTTGAAACCAAACCTGAAAATCTCTGAACAGGTTTTTCAATTTCATTACGTACCAAAATAACGGATCTTGCGTCAGTTTTATTTGATGCTGTATCAGGCCATACTGACACCAGACCAGCCATTACCAGCATTTGTCTACACAAGGAAAAGGCAACACTGATTTCTGTTTTCAAGAACTTTATTGTCAATCCTTAACTTCCTGATTATGGCTGTGAAACTGACAACTTGTATGTATATTGCAATATACAAATACTCTATTTCAGTGTAAAATCCTATATTCACATACTTATCAGTGAACAAAAGTGCCTTTATGTGATTTTATAAGTTCTGTGTTTTCTACAGATTACCTACTTATAGGCCTCATTTTTTTTCCTCACTTCAAAGCCTGCCTGCAAAAATTATCCTTTGAAAACAATGGAAATTCCTTAGAATCACATAATACTTCAGAAAGTTTGACTTAAAGCTATAACATAGTTGAGAGTCTTTGATCAAAGAATTTCACAACCTAAGCTTGTAAAATATTCAGACCAATCTTTTTGTTTCTCCAGCGCATTCATTAAGTAGTCTTCTAGTACTGTTTGAAATTTAGATTTAAGCGTGCTGGTGATTCAAAAACAATTATTTTTTTTTCTTTAAGTAATCATAGTAATCACAAACATGAAATTTTGAATAGGAAAATTGTAATATTGTCCACATTATAAGGTTGGTCAGTAGCTAATAACTCCTTTAAGAGGTCTAAACTAATGATTTACTAGTACTCAATTTTCTGCAAGTATTTTAGCAGTGATTTTTTTTATATTTTTGGTCTTAGCATTTGGTCAAAATGATTTGGATTTTGGAATTTTTATAGAGCCTATTTTCCATTGTGTATACATACCAAAGAAAGGTACTATTTTTCCTTAGTATGTTCCTAGTAAAGTGCTTAAACCTGAAACTTCACAGCTAACCAAATTGTTGAAATACCCAACCACAAAAACAATCTGGAATGGATAAACATTTATTTTTAACATTTTAATTTGTCTATGGATAAATTTTCGCCATAGGTCCAGCCCAGTATATTGAAAAAATAATTAAATGTCTCCCAGATTAAATTCAGTTTAAGGAGCAATAATAGCAGAAAACATATCTAAGACAGAAAAATAGAATAAAGCTTCTGGCCCCTGAGAAATCAATTTCTAGGACAATTTCCAAGAAAGATATCATGAGAAATGGAGCTAAAATGCCTTACTATAATTATTGGGTGTCATACAGAAGTGATTCTTTGGCAAAATTGGAATTAGAATAAATAGAAAATTAAGCTAATTAGTGAAGTTATTGTGTTTAGGTATTGATTCAGCCTGACTAGGGTCACCCATAACCTTTAGCAAAACATGTAGTAATAGGACATACCAATTTTGTTCTTTTCTGTTTTTCTTTCATTGACAGAGCATCGTTATGGATTTCTTTTTGTTTTATTATCATCCTTATGTTTGGTAAATATTGCTAGAGCAGATGACACAGCTTTGGCAGGATAGGACCATGTGAAACAGATGATCTGTATAATTACTCCAACAACATCCTAGACTCAACCATCCAAGCAGACATCATTCCCGTCTTCTGTTCCCCAGTTCTCAGCACAGACTGCGTTAACACTTCAGACACTGTTCTGTCTGTTACGAGAGTTTCCTTGGAGAAAGAATTGGGAATGTTGAGAAGCAGCAACAAAATATAACATTATGCCACTACCAACTTCACAGGGTACCCATGTCTGTAATGCTGTATGGAAATACCTCATAGCCAAAAGTTTCAAGGGAGCAAAAATGATCCAAAACATAAAAAGTTTCCCATAAAGAAAGAAAATTATTTTAAACCATTATCCACTTTTTTCTCATTGAAGAAATACACGGCAACAAATGTCTCCATCAGACAGTAGGCTAAAACTATTCAAAAAGCAATGTTTCTTCACTCAGTTTATAGCTATATATTATATGTCATCATTAAACTCATGTAGGCAGCTAAGCACCACATAGCTGCTCACTCACTTCCCCAAAGTGGCATGGGGAAGAGAGTCAAAAGGGTAAAAATGTGAAAACTTGTGGGTTGACATAAATACTGATTAATAAATAAAATAAAGGGTGTGTGCACAAACAAAGAAAAATGAAGAATTCATTCACCATTTCCCATGTGCAGGCAGGTAGGTGTTCGACCATTTCCAGGGTTCCGACATGTGTAACAGTTACTTGGGAAGACAAATGCCATAACTCCAAACATGCCCATTTTCTCCTTCTTCCCCCTTGCAGCATTTATTGCTACGCACACCACCATATGGTATGGGATACCCCTCTATTCAGCAGGGATCAGCTATCCTGGCTATGTTCCCTCCTAGCCTCTTGTCCACCCTCACCCTACTTGTAGATGAGGCAGTATGAGCAGTAGAAAAGGCCTTTACACTGATCAACACTGTTCTGGTGACAAATCCAAAACAGAGCATCATATGAAGCTTTGAAGGAAATGAACTCTTTCCCAGCCAAAGGCAGGAACAGTATAGTATGCAGACTCTATAGCACAGTGTGCGGTAAATGGTGGTGTCAGAGGAGTCGCACCTGGGCTGGACAAGTTCACGAGGGGGCCACCAGAGGCTTTAAATATCTACCAACCATTTCTAGTGGCAGAAACTGCTCGACGATAGGACAGAACTCCAAGGAAGGATCACAAATGCTCTCCCTCTTCTCCCCTTGAAGTAGATAGCCACTGATGGAGAGAAGTGAGCCTGATTGGCCTTTAGTCTGATACAGTCATTAATATTTTTGCAAACCTGTACAAAACATTTACAAGCAAATCAGTCTTACACATTAACATAATATAATAATTATCTCTGCTTAGTTCTTTATTCCTAATAAATCCCAGCACAAATGACATCTTAATTACCACACTTCATTACAACTCATAGATAATTCTTCTCCTTTTTCCCAACTGAGTTCAAAATGTGGCTTAAAGCACTTCTCATAAAGAAGTAATTTTTTTTTCACAGTTGGATGGCTCAAGGGACAGTTTGAGATCCAGTTAAAAAAGAAAGTTGTTACTAATAACAAATGCTTTAATTAAGTAAGATCTGTTTCTTTTGCTTCCTGGCACTATTATTATGTTCTTCAATATTACAAACTTTTATTAGAACAAGCACGCCTCTCTAATCCTTGCAGATAAAACAAGGTCAGAACATGGACAGTTGTAACATCTGCATGAGTTAGCACTCAGGGCTCTGGGATGTGTGAATTGCTTAATGGGTTGTTAACTCAGATGTGCATTGATAATAACTGAAAGATCAACTTGTCAACATTACTTATTTGGCCACTGATCAAAGAACTATAAGAGGATGAGGGAGATAATATGAAGGTCAGAGTAATTTTCTGGGGGAATTTCACTTTGGCATATGAATATTGTTACTCTCTAATGTACTGAGGAAAAAAAACCGAACAAGAAACTCAGGGTGAGCCAATTCACCCATTCCAAGCAGGGAACCGCTCTGAGCCCATGCTGCATTTAAAACTCACTGGTGAGCCCAAAGAGTCAAAATGCACAAGATAAAATCTTGTTCAGGGCTCCGAACAGGTTCTCATTTTGCTGTCTCATATGTGTGAAACCTAATTTACAATTCCTAGAGTTTCTCTGAGTTCAAGAACTACTATCCTGGTAACATTCACTAGAGAAATCCCTATGGCCTAGTTATGCAAGGTACTCTGCAATAGAATAAAACAATGGCTGCCTGGGAGAGTTTCATCTCAGGCAGGCATAGAGCAAAGAAGAAAGACAGTTTCATTTAGTTTCAGTATTCCAATGAAATTACTTAAATGTTACCAGCTGAATGTTTTTGTTCTATTAAGTATGTTCCTATTTTCATGATTTTTTTTTCCATTCTTTTAATTAGAATTTTCTTCTGAAAAGAGCTTGTTGAAAAGAAACTACAGACTACAGGTGCCAGCCTTGGGGCAAAATTATCAACAAGAATCTATGAACTGAATGTGACAATGGCTAAAACAGGTAGAACATTTGCATGAAATAGTTCTTTCTCCCTCAAGTTTTCATTATCATTTTATTAACAGAACTTTACAGTTTTTACAGTGAAAAAGATCAAAAGTGCACAACCTTTGCAATGCATGCAGAACCCAAGTAAGCCCTCTTATACTCTGTCCAATAAAGGAAAAGAGAAAACTAAAGCCACTATACTAACAACCACAAAACTTGACCAAAATAAAAAAAAAAAAAAAGTTCTTCTTCAGTGTGTCAGTGGGTTCTGTCAGTTATCTTTAGAGAAAGGAGAAAATAAGGCACATGTGAATGACAGCAGCTCATCTATAGTGTTGTATCGGTAAAGGAGGTGTCGTATTTCATCAGTTACTCTCACTAGAAAGACACCTTAATTCTCCTGTATTAGTGGTTTGGTTAGTCTTAAACAGCTTTGCCAGAAGATACTGCAATTCTGCTCAAGCAGAATCAAATCCGTTTTTTTGGCAAAAGAAAAATTATATATTCAATGTGTCAACAGTGATTTGTGGAGCCATAACTGAGCAGGTACAAGTTTTCTAGGAAGACTTAGGGTATGTGGTATTAAGTTGCACCTGTCGCCCTGAATTCCTGCAGCACCAGAAATGTTAAAACAAAGCTCCTGTCCTGCTACATGGTGAGTTCAGTTATATCTGAACAAATAAATCACTGTAATATACAAGAGCATCTACAAAATATGGTTGACACCTACTGACATTTATTAAGCAAAAAACTGGCAGCAAAAATACATGAAACTGATGCCAATCATTGGGAATATGAACTATTTATATTTATAAAGACATGTATGTCAAAACAGAAAACACAGTGTGACCTGGAATCTCATTACCTATCACAACTTAAGGAAAATAATGCAACATTTATGTCTAATGAGAAACAATATTTTTAAACATTTGGAATTACAAGGCATGATTTCATCATCAAAAGATTTCTTTTATGGTAAGAGTAAATTAATGAAAAATAGAAAACAAATTCTTTAATATCCAGAAGACCACCAGATTATTCCTGCTGAAAAGGATTTTTCCAGGAAAAAAAAAAATCAGGTCAGTCTAAAACTGTTGGCTACCCACTCTTCCATTAGCTCATAGTACTGTCCTGTGGATGCAACCACAGCGCTAAAAATGAAGATACTCAGGGTGCTCTTCCATCAGCATTTTAGTTCCGAAAATGAGTGTCTTTTGTTTCTGATCATCCCTGCTTACATTCATATTGCGGAGCTATCTTGGAGCATACAAATTTTATTGTTTTCAGATGAAACAAAACCAGAAGCTGTGTGCCCCAAAGTGACATACACAGTGCATTCAGACCAGGAACTGGCTTTCAGTGCAGTATAAAGGGAGTCTGAAGCAACACAACAGCATACAGATAAATATGATGTCGATATTGGGTCCTTATCTTCATCTGGTTTTGTTTTGTTTTGTTTTGTTTTTTATCTGATCTTCTCCAATTACACTATTTGTTCATACTGGTACACTGCAAAATTTAAAAACTAAGAACATTAGCAACATGATAGGATAGAAAGCCTATCTCCTTTTGTTCTCACTTCTGCAAATAATGCTAATGATTCTACTGGAATGACCTATTTAATATAGTCATCTCCTTACAAAGTTGGAATTGCAGCATTTTTCACATCTTAGACTTGCTAAAGTATTTTACAGTCTATGTTACAAAGTGAGAACAAATCAGTTTTCTTTCATACAAACTAATCCTGGGGAAGATTCTTGCATACAGATGCCATTTCAATGCACATGCTCCTAGAGGTCATTATCATTCTGCAATGCTATCACCCTGCCTCAGTTTCCTTGCAGGGTTCACTAGAGGTAGGAATTATCCCTCCACTTTAAGTGTTACAGTCTTCTTCAGATGGACAGTGGACTCTTGGTCCAAATAGAAGTCCTTGATCAAGACTTTGATCCAGCAGAGATTTTAACCCACTCAGTAACAGAGAAGCCAATTGCTATAGCTCACAGGTCCCCTACTCTTGAAGAGAATGAAAAGCAGTTACCTAGGTCATATATAATTTGTCTTAGCAAGTAGGCCAGACTTCCCACATGCAAAGTGCTTCCATTCAAAGACAGGTTACGCAACCTTTGGTAATCAGGATTCCTTTCTTTTAAGCCTACTACCCAGCCCAAACGTAGCTAATTTTATCTAGCTGAGTTCTACAATTTTAACTCCTTGGAAATGATTAAAGGTTTGAAAAATGCCACAGTGTGTGGGGGGAAAAAAAAAAAAAAAAAAAAAAAAAGACATAAGAATTAATGGATAATGGACTTCCAGATTACCGAGTTCTTCTAAATAATACTCTGAAATCATAAGCACTAAGGAGTCTGAGGATTGTGAATAATATCTTCCCTCAAACCACTGTTTTACTTAATACAAAATCATTAAAATAGATACCTGGGATTTAATTTAGTATGGATTCAGAAGTAAGAGTGCCACCTAGTGAGGCACTATTACCACACTCTGTAGCTCTTTGTTAATTTATGGGAAATCCCCCACTTGTAACTTTGAAGTGGGGGGACAGTGTTTGGAAGACATTTTTCTTTATGCTGTAGCATATACCACAAATAGAAGTTAAGAGCTTGATGCAGAAATCAGTGTGGGGAGATTCTATAGGCTATGTTATTCAGGAGGGCAGACCAGGTAATCAGTAACCATTATGGTCTTTAAAGTCTGTTAAGGTAATTCATTTCAGCTGGCAAGATCTGACAGGCTGGAGAAAAAGGATATTCAGCAGTGATGTTAACATAGACTCTGTTTCTCTTATACACATGCTGGTATAACTTCATCTTGTGAAATTCAAATAGTCCTTGAGGACAGACAGGCTCTGTCTTTCTCCATAAATGCACCTAACTCAGTTAGTAAGTCATTCACTCAGAGCACAGATGGGAGGGATGCAGATGCTCTCTGGTCTAATTTTTGTTGAATCTTATCAATGTGCAACACAAGAAACAATGTGAACTACAGTTCATTATTCATCAGACAACTACAATCAGTAAAGCAAAATGCTCCAAAGTCTGACTAATATTTGTAAAGAAATTTATACTAAGACAACAGCAGTATATACTCTGTTCCTAAGGAACAACATAATCCTTGATTTGTCTGTTCCATCACCTAATGCGTGCTGTTATAATTTTTTTTTTTAATTTCTACATACTAATTTACTAATCTCCACATTAACTATTCTGGAGATGTCTTAAGGCTTTTCAACCAGTCAGCAAAATCTTACAATGACAGATTAAGTGACATGGGGGTAAACAGAAAAAATAAGGAAAGTAGGAAAGGGGCAGCCAGGGATGCTCCACATGATTGCCTTTCCTCCCCTACTCTGCTGACTTCATTTCCCTGACCGTTCCCTTCCTCATTCAGCCACTTCCCCATTGCAGTTTACATCTACCACTTATATAACCCTTCTAAGCCTCCCAGATGCCCCACAGAGCCATGCCAAAAGCTGTAGAATACACTGGAAGGAACCTGTCTTGATCTTTATGAAGGTGGCAAACCCAAGCTACTTCTGAGGGAGGAGCAGTCCCTTCCATAATTCTCAACCTTGCCCTTAGCAGGAGGTGTAGTCTGTGGAGGTAGCAGATGGGGATGGATTAACTCTTCAAAAACCCATCCAAAGGACAGGCAGACCACTACTCTCTGCATATTGCTACCCTAGTCAGCAGACAAATTTCCTTAAGTCTCCTGTGAGCTTTGAATTTTTCCTTCCTATAACTACACACGTTTTTCAAATCAGTTCTAATAAGCCTATATCACATTCATTTTTCTCCTAGAAATAGTTGCATTTTCTATGTGCTTATGTGCATTTGTGCCCCTGTCATCCATTTGGATTTATTCCCAAAGCGGCTTTTCATTTGACAGCCACTGTTTTCTGTAATTTTTATACCTTGTACCCATGTTTATGGGAGTGTTATTTTGCACCGTTGTATGCCCAGAAGGGTCATTTACAAAAGAAGAAAAATATCATTATCTTTGTTTAACAGCTAGTGAGACTCAGACATGGAGGTTAAGTGACTTACCAAGAAGTTATTGGCAAAGCTGAAAATAAGTCCGTTATCTTTCCTCTTTGAACATATTACCTTCTAGACTGAAGAAAACCTACTGCTGATTGCAAAGGGAAAGATAAAATGATAAATATTGCTGGCTCCAATTCTATTACACTATTAAGTAAATCTTCACTTGTCAGGTAAAGCCATTGGTAACTCACAGTCATTAGTTTCAGCTCAGTGCTCATAGCCTGTAGGAACAAAGATACTACACTGAACATCTATTTAAAAAGCAATTCCATAACTTTAAAATGCCACTGGTTTGCCATCACCAATTTTGTAATTATTTCAGATCATTTCATAATATTTAGGAAAAATTGTATAAACGTAATAGTATCACATATAAGTTCATTTGTGAAAAAGAGCTTTACTTTACTTTTCTTTACTACATTGGCTCTTCTATGCATAATTTTTAAATGGTCCTGGTCAGAAAGATATTCAACATAAACTCTGAAACTAAACAATATAAAAAGGTACAGTAAAGGCCACAAATCTCAAAGCAATTCAAGCAGAGAATAATAAATCACAGACCTAGTGGTTACATTAGTTACTTGTGTCATATGTAAGAAATATTAATACAAGTGTAGACTTTTAAATGGGTTAAAAACTCCCTAAATGAATTGAACAGACAAAAATCCACTTCTGGAATGTGATGAATCAGACAGCTTCTGAACCTGATGACTTTTTTTGATCATTAGTAGCAGATGTCACAGAAATTACATTTGGGCATTGGGAAAAGGAACCAGTATCCACAGATGTATTTTGCAGCTTTTCTGGGGTTTAGGTTTGTTTGGGTTTGTTTTTGTTTTTCCCCCAGCACTCTAAAGGTAAAAACTAGAGATGTTCTTCTTTTCCCTAAATTCAGGTTGGTCTCCTGTTGGAAAGGATGCCCAGCAGTAACCAGAAGACAATAAATTCATATTACTGAAACATTGCTCTGCGAAGAACTAGACAAAGAGTTGTTCCCACATTTTTTTCTTAAGTTAGTGGTTAGTAGCCTGTTCACTTCTTCCTTCCTCTGCTGAACTTAATGTTTTCTGTATTTTGAACTTCAAAGCTGTGGTAAATCCACTGAAGGTGCCCTAGGAAAATCACCTTTAAGGTGAAATGGAGGGGAGCATGCCCTGGCTGGAATACATTACCACAAATAATTGATGTGTTTTCCTGATCTCTCAGAAACACAGATCTAGACAGGAAAGGGGAAATGAAATCAAGGAACATTAGAGGTTCAGTACTGTAAGATTAAGAAGAAAGTCTTGGTGAGGAATGTAGTCAGAAGCAAGACAAAAAATTACCACTGTATTTATTTTTGTAAGCTAAGCTTTTATTCTCAGTGTTGATCTTGTACTGAAGAAATTGATATTTTTAGGAAAAAAGAAATTAAACTATTATTGTCAGACAGAAAAATTGATTTAAATTTGAAGTTTATTTTTGCTATTGTAGTGGTGTTTTATATCAATGATTTCTTAGGGTTAGACACCAATATTAAATAAGATACTCACACTTAGTTGTTCCTAAAAGTAGTTAAAAGAGGGAAACATTACTGCACTCATTCAATTCTGTTCAGCTCATTAGGACAGATAAAAATCAAAACTTTGCTTCCAAGGTGGTAATCATAGCTTGATACACTTCCAAATGGACCATATAAGAAAAAAAACATTGTTCTATAATAAATATGTATGAGCCTCACTATACCTCTTTTCCCTCTGAAAAAAGGGAGGTGTTTACTACTTCCCATTATGTTATTAGTTTTACTTAGTAAGATCATTATCCAAGAAAGCTGACTTTTGAAAGAATATTGAGTAACTGACAAAAAATGTTTCAACTGCAAAGTTCACATGATACTATATAAGCCTGGCAAATCCAGGGTCAAGCTGAATGTAGGTCAAAAAGGAACCAAATGCTTTACAATATGAAAAGTACTTGATTGAACTGAGCTGTTCCCAAAGTCAACTACTTAAAATTGCATAATTGTTACAAATTTATATGTTCTATTACAAATATTATTATAGGAATCTTGCAATATTTCTGTTCCAAGTTCAGACATCTAACTTCAGGTGTCTCAAAGGTAGGTGTTGACATGTGAAGTGCCTATGCTTCCATTATAGTGAATGTGGACCTAATCTATATAGGCCTTCAAGCATCAGGAGGACCCAAGGGCAGAATTCAGTTCCTTAAACACATGTGCTCATGGTCGTTGGAAGTGTTCTAGCAGACCCAAAACACAATGCTGGAAGATATTCAAGGGACTTGCATCTTTTGGACTGGCAGCAGTAGAACATTCTAAGGCATGCTGAGTGATGCTGAAGGTACAGGTTTAGAGGCAGAGTCCTGCCCAGATTCTCAACAGTGGGGTATTCCCCCAGTGCGGTGTGCCTGATCTGCAGGTTGTGGACATGTAAGGCACTGCTCAGTCCAAAGTCCTAGGGAATTTTTATAGAAGGTTCTTGACCTGTCCACACAAACTGTTATGATGGAATGACAGACTTCTGGCCTGATGGATAGAAACCAGTTGATTGTTAATGATCCAGGGGTTTTATACTAATCACTTTCAGCTGGGAGTGGTTAAGCAAATCAAGGCAGGACACAACTGCACACACACACACACACACACACACGCCGGCCAGCACACACACTATTCATTCACATCCCTACGCATAGCTCTGTCCCTGGACAGTAAATCAAAGACTTTAGGTACAACAATAATACAAGGTCATTGTGACAATTCCCAGGCCTCCTTGATTTTCCTCTTTCTTGTTCTCATGGTGGCTCACTACAAAATTTCCCAGTCCTTACTGACCCAGAGCCTGTCACACAGAAAGAATCCAGTGTCCTGTTTTTTTCTTGAAGGGTAGCCAAATACACCAGCCATACCTCAGTGTACTGCCAGCTATTTGTCCCGTGTGAACCCATACAGACTTTGTCTAGGGAATGGAGTATCTGTATGTGGAAGAAGTTCAGAAGATCAGACAATTATTGTCTTCCAGTGCCTTGAATGAATTCTACACCTTAAGCATAGTCCAAGGTCAAGAGAAAACCACACAAAGGATGTGCTACTGGGGAGGAGTGGAATGAAAAGAAATGGAGACTGCAGCTGGTATTTTACCAGCTTCATGCCATGCAAGAATGATAAACTGCAGTCCTGCCAGAGCTGTTTCAGATAATACCCACGGTGTGGGATGCATTCACTAAACGCAGTGTATCATTTTTCTGTCAAAACTGTACTTGGTTTCGACTGAGGGAAGGGAGGGGGAAGCCATGTGCATGCTCTGATAAAGATATCTAGGAAGGACAAACTTCATCACATGGCACATGTTCATTTCTTGCTCAAAATTATGATCATTTACGTGGTGAATGGACAGCAGTCTTATAATTCTTTTGCTAGCAACAAAAACTTTGGAAATGGTAGCAGCAGCAGAGAACAGCCTGCTAACCAAAACCATAAGCATATTTGCTTGCCAGATCCTATAACAACTCCAACTTTATATTTGATTTAAAAAAAAAATACTGATGCTGCCTTGAGCCCTTAAAAATAACTTACATTTGCTAAGATTCCTCTTAGTCATTTATTCCTATAAATTTTTGTATTTGTAGAGATATTTATTAGCATTTTTTTAAAGAAAATTATAGGAATAGTATGGTGGACTGATTTTGATTTGTCAGAATCACTTGTAAAACATCCCCATATTTAAAAATTACATATATTTAAATGATATATGTGAGGATTTTTTAATATGGGAGATTACATTTAAAACATTATGGCATTATCTTGTATAAAGTAAATATCCAGCCAATGAAAATTTATATCAATTTCTATCTAAAGTAAAAATTCTGCTGTAGTCCCACAGAGCCCATATTAGTCCAGTATTCACATTGGTGTATTTTAGAGAAGAATGCGAGGGTAGTTTCAGCTTCATATCTGTAGGCAAACCCTGTGCTCAAACATAACAGTACACAGATCAAACTATAGTATATAAGTTGACAGAGAAGCAGAAAAAACATGGCAGAACTATCAATATAGGAGCACCAGAAAAATATTTTCCATTTACATTTTTCTTCTTTCTGTATTTGAATGTAAAAAAAAATAAAAATACATAAATAGATACAAGAGTTCATTGGAACCTTCTGTAACATGGAAGAAACATACCCTGAATAAAATGACAGGCTTTGATATATACAGTGATAGATAAAAATGAATAAATACTTAAGAGCTATGCACCTAATGAAGAAGGTCCAGCAAAGGGCCAAGATGATAATTCAGGGGCCAGAGCACCTCTTATGAAAAGGCTGAGAGCTGGGATTGTTTGGCCTAGACAGGAGAAGGCTCAGGGGGAAATCTTATAAATACCTGAAGGGAAAGTGCAAAGACAGAATGAGGCTTGTCCCTGGTGTTAGGAAAAGAAGCAATGGGCACAAAGTGAAACACGGGAGGTTCCCTTTGATCAACAGCAAGAACTTTTTTATTGTGAGAGTGACCAAGCACTGGCACAGGTTGTCCAGAGAGGTGGAGTCTCCACCCTCAGGTATATTCAAAAGCCAGCTTGACATGATCCAGGGCAACAGGTCTAGGTGACCCTGCTTGATGAAGGGTGTTGGATCAGATGACCTCCACATTCTGCGATTTTGTGAACATTTCTTGCAAGAATATTTTTTCATCTTATGCCATATAAATTTTAGAGTAAGCTGTAGGAAAACAGCCTAAACTAACCATAAGCTATATTACACTTTCAAGTTATGTAATCAATTCCTTCAGTCTGAAAGACTAAAGTTAATCAATACTTTTTGCTATGGGACATTTGCATTCAGGTGGAACCTTTCGGGTGTGAAAAGATGTTTTCTTCCTACAGGTTTAATACCACAATCATACATTGATCAGTCAGTATGCAGTGAATTAAGCAGTGCTCAAACCAGTGAAGATGCATTTCTTTCACTATACATCATCTGTCTGGGGTATTAAGGATCTATTCATGCAATCCACCTTCGTATAGAATTTTCTCTAAACATACACTGTGTTCCTAGAGAAACCATATGTTTTTATCCTCTATTTTGCTCTTTTTTTTTTCTTCCACAAAAAGTTAATTATGTAAACCAGGCCAACAAAATTTCTTCCCAGCAGATATCACTTTGTAAATACTGAGCAAATGATAAAGCCCCTTAACTTGTATATAACTAAACTGCTTAGAAAATCGTATATCTAAACCTACAACTATATTTGTTTCTATCTTAGTGCTTTAGAGGTCTAAAATGGGGGGATACATTTCATATACAAGTACTAAATAGAAAACAGAAAATTACCTTATTTTTTAACTGTAATTAAGTTTCCCATAATCATGCATTGTATTTTCAATACAAAAATTCCACTTAATTAAAAAAAAAAAAAACAAACCAAAAACAAAAACAACATTATACTTCATTGAAACAGTTCTAGTTTGAAGTATAAAGCAACTGTTATGTATATGAAAAACTTGTTCTTGAACTCCTGAAGTATAGGTCTTTAGCATACAACATGCAGAGAATTCATTGGTCACAGCAAAACTAGAGGGCATTTTTATTTTGTCTGGTTAGCATCTGAGTAGGTGTATTTCCCTTTGACATAAGGAGAAGACTACGTTGAAACTAACAGCATTTGAAAAGAAAGGGAAATCCTCTACTTGCAGGGCTTCCACTGAGCCAAAAAAAAAAAAAAAAAAAAAAGGGGAGGAAAAGAAAGAAAAGAAAAGAAAAGAAAAGAAAAGAAAAGAAAAGAAAGGAAAAGAAAAGAAAAGAAAAGAAAAGAAAA
>JAWWEV010000115.1:74334701-74344996 GCA_035583235.1 Hafferia zeledoni
AAAAGAAAAGAAAAGAAAAGAAAAGAAAAGAAAAGAAAAGAAAAGAAAAGAAAAGAAAAGAAAAGAAAAGAAAAATCTGTACAGAACAGATTTACAGGGCTTGGTTCTTTCAGAACCTGAATTTGAGAAGAAAGTTTTGAAAGTGACACTCCTAATACAAATATGCAACTCGTTAGTCATTCCTTTTGTCAGTTGCCATTGTCTTCTCATTTTTACTGCACTTTGCTTGAAAATCTTTCTTCTGTTGGCCAGCAGCTTTACCAATTCATGGTGTTCAGAAAACTGATCAGAATGTTTCAGGGTTTCATGTAAACCCAACTTGATTATTAAAAAAAAAAAAAAAAAATAAGATGGTTTAAAATTGACAGATTCCCACTCTAGTTTTATGCTTTCAAAACAGTTTTTTTGGAAGCAGGACTCAGCTATGGAACAAAGAATATCAATTATTTACATGATTATCCAATTAGTGACTGTCAAATCCAGTGCCTTGGCACTGCAGGGCCACTGACTCACTGGGGAGAGCAAGCAAATTATTTCATCTGCACAAAGATATTGACAGAAGAAGCTGTGACATCTACTCCCTGCACAGACAGATACACTGAAGCCAAGATCAGACAAAGTGAAATAGAATTATATATTACCTGAATGAAGTGGGTAAAAAAACCCCACATAGAGTGAATTTCTACTTTAAAGTCATAAACCAAATAGGAATAGAAATCTACAGAGAGAAAAATTAAGGAAGTTATGTTGATTGAGAACATCTTTATAGTCAAATAGTGCTAACACTTTTTTATAGATAGATGATTGCCATCACATGACTGAAATAAGCAAGACTTAAATAGCATATAAGTAAATAAAAAGGTGGGCAATACATTTATCTTACATGCTGAACAGATAGTTTTACCATTTCTAGAGGAATAATGACAGTTTCTCTACATTCATAATTTTTTTTGAACCGGGTTCTTCTGAAAAAGAAAAGGAAAAATGGAAGAAGTCATAAATCATGTGAATATAAGATTCTCTAATCTAAAATAAAATTTCCAGTAAAAATGGCAGGTGCAATATAAATTTTGAATGAGTAAATGTTATCTGAACTGAAACAGCACTGATTAATTCCAAAAGCAGCTTGGGGAGTGGCTTTTATATTTGTTACACCAGCTACTTGCTCTTGAACATTAGAAGTACAAACTCAGAAAAATCTCCAATGATCGTCTGTTCAGAGACTTAATTTTGCATTTCCAAAGCTTCTGTGGATTGAAATACAGAGTTATGAGCATCTCTGGCCTTCACATTTAACTTGCATTTGAATTGCCTCTGGGCTGTATGCCTGCTGCAGGCATGTGCCACACAGTTACTTGAAGCACAAGTCTACACTTTCAATCAGAGCTTCCCATCAAGGCAGCTCTGAAAATCTTAACATTGTACTGTATGTCAGCTCACTGCAGCACTGTGGTGCAGAGAGAAAAGAGGACAAAGTGACAGAGTTGAGTCCATCACTGAGGAAAATAGAGATACCTAGAGGTATTAGAGATTCACCTGTAGACTATTAGCAAAAGTGGCTCAAACACTTGGAAAATTTTCAAATGCCACCAAACTGATGTTGTAGCACTTCCCATTTATTATTTTGGCAAAGCTGAGAGTGAAAAATAGGTAAAGGTGGTCGATGAAGGTCAAGGTGGGAAGGGAAAAAATAGCATTTCCAACCCATAGATGATAACCCACATACTAACAAAATGTTTGCCAGTAACATGAAAGAAAGTATGACTGCCTTAAACCATATGGGATGAAGCTGTTTGCTGGATCTTGTCCCCATCGTGCAACCATCCAGTCCTGCTATGAGTTGTTAGTATGAAAAACTCTATGCATGAACACTCTATGCATGAGTTTTCAGAGGCTGGAAAGTAGAAGCTTAGGCTCTGATAATCCCTATATGAGAAATGCAATAATCCAGTACTTATGTCATGTAGTATAGGTTCAATTTCTCTATGCTGCTATTGCTACTTTTGTTTTTTTTTGAGGAAAAGGAAAAGGGTAATGGCTTACCTATTACAGAGCAACATCAATGAAAATCAGGGCATTCAGGAATTATGCAATTCTGTAATTTGAGATAGGAATTCTTAGGCTCTCTGTGAGCTCAGGTTTCTTGATCCCATCACACATTATCCATGGTCTCAATGTCAGACAGAAAGTATCTAGAATAGGTTCTCCTCTATCTGGACAGAAAAGTTCTGCCAGACCTTGAATCAGTGGGACACAACCTAATGTGTTGTCAGACCTGCAGCTGTCACCACATATTAGATGTAAACAAGCAGCTTAAAAGTTCTGTGATTATAGTGACATATACAGTCCATGCAAATTATATACTGAGAAAAAAAAGAGGCTTTCCTTTCCATTATCATAAAGATAACAGAGAGTACAAAAATTGTGTTGAATTCATCAGCAATGAAAGAAAAATTCAGTGAGTTCCAGCTAAATCACTGAGCTAGTGCTCTGACTGTTCTTCCTAATAAGGAAAGCATGAAAATCCACATGATGAAATGATAAAATGCTGAAATGATTCATTATCACTGATTTGTCTAGCTGAACATACCTAAGCCAATTCTTAATTACAAGCTGATTGCTTGTGATGTCAAATGCATTACGTGGACACAATCCCCTATATAGTTGAGTACCAGTCCTATGAAGGTCCTCAGCTGCTGCTTCTATCCAAACTTACAATCATATTTAGGACACACTACAATGCAAGAATTGTCAGTATCCTCACTAATTTCTGAAAACAGAGAGCAGGTACAGTGTCCTGAAAACACGTATATCCTTCTTTAGAACTGGCCAGGCTCATACTGAGATAATGGGGTTTTTTTCCTGTATGCTCATCATGCATAGAACCAACTTGGTATCTTTGAACCTGAGGTTTACACAAGCCCACTCTGTGCACAAATGACTAGATATGTTACCAGCAAAACATATAATTTCAAGTAGATACTAAATCACCTTTCAAACAATGTATTGTCACACAGCATTGCTGAAGAAGCTGATAATAATTAAATGATAGAGAGTTTATAATACTGAAAAATAGTCTGTATGTTCAGTATGCATATTCTCTTTGAACTGTTATTCCTATTAACAGGTCACTATGATCAATTCTGCATCACATTGAGGAAGGAAGATTGAAACCATGAACATTTCAGTGAAATACTATCAGTATTATTTCATTATATTAATACGATTGTTACATCTCATCCTGAGACTGACAAATGGAAATTATTAGCAGAGGTCTATGACTGCCCAACAGAAAGAAAAATCTGAGTGTGGGATGAGAAACTGTACCTCCTTTGCAAATATCCAGCTCATTCTAATTGACTGTCACGAAAATTGCCAAGAATAGCCCTTATGACCCCAGTCATCTTCCAGGGTAATAGGTGAATGGAAAGTTGAGGCTTACTCTAGGCAGATGACCAACATCTCCTTTGAGAGAAAATTGATCACCCATTCTAAAACATGCAGGAGTCTATCTAGGACTAAATAAATCTTTAGCAGACACTAGCAACTTCATCAACTACTGTCAGCATCTAATCTTCTGTAACCTAGCTAATCAAGAAACAAGCAATCAGTGTCTCCTGTCACCTGCTATTATTCTGGATAGATATCAGGAATGCTGCAGGCCAGAGACTGCATAGAAGCAACAGTCTTTGCTTTGAGAGCTCATCTCCTACAAGACAGAAACAGAGGTAACCATTCATAGTTATTCTAAATCATTCATCACTGAATTTTGAGCAAGTTCATTGCTACTCCAGGGAGATGCAGTAATACATAGATATTCCTACAAAATAATTAACTAAATCCTTCATTTCATACTCAATTTTTTAGTTCAGTGTTTAATAAAATAAAAAGAAAACATGAAAAACATTTTCAGCACCTGTTAAATTGTGTGTGTGTTGATAGTATCCACAAAAAAAGGTATGGAGAAAACTGTAACACATTGTCACACTTACTCATTAATGCCTCTGTGACCAAATTACTTTTCCCAAACATAAAAATTCTGCTTTCTTGGTAAAAAGTGCCAGGACCTAGTTTAGTTTTACATTTGCAAGAAGCTTTAATCTTTAAAGACATTCTTTTTAATGTCTTATACCTTACATCAATAATTTTATTCCATTGGAAAAGAAAAATCTTCACATTCCAGTGACATGTAGAGCCATGAGCCTCCAGTCTTGCCTCTTGTCTCCTCTATTATGCTTGAAATCGACATATTGCTACGGAGAGAAAATCAGTTTGAACCATTTCTAAAAGTAATTTTTTGTTATTTAGATTCTATTGACTGTAACTCCTCAATCACTTAAGACCTGAAACAGCTGGTATCATGAGAGCAAAGACAAAATTATGTGAAGAAGTCTGACCAGAGGAATCAAAGTTTAAACTAAAATTGTTATGTTTGTCTTGTAAGCGAAAATAGCAATCAATTGGGGTGTGTGTGTGTGTGTGTGCACACAGGCAGAAAAAGGCCATTTTTATGTGCTCTCCACACTTTCTGAAAGAAAAGCTTCTGCTCAGATATCTCATTTTGCATTCCATGCATTTACAGAAAAGGAAACTTCTTGCAGAAGATAGGGGATGAAACAAAAAATGACACTAGAGGAATGGGAACCACGATATGATGTTGTTGTGGTTGTTGTTGTCATTGTTCTGTAAACAGTGACAGGAAATAATGTTTAACATTTTCCTTACATAAAAAGTCTCTAAAATTAAAGGAATATGTATACAAATGTTGTTATAATAAAAGCACATTTGAATACTACATGTTCAAAGGAGAATGAAAGGAGAATGAATGTATCAGTGCTGAAGAGCAGTCAACATAAGCTATTATTTACATATTAGCAACATTAACATGTAAATTTTAATTTACATATAGAAATTCCTTCAGAGTCAGGAGAATGTTGTCTAGAGAGCCAAAGAACATCAGATTTTTGCTTAGGAGTATCCATCCTGCTTACTATAGTTGCTAGGGATTTTGTCTAAGCTCATATCTACAATGGCACTTTGTATATGAAAGATACATAAGACATTTGGATTTGCAGTTTGGAAAAGGACAGGAGAATTGTAATTGTCACGTCCAGGTAATTCGAAAGAATTGTAGTTCCCCTGACAACATCAGAGAATTGCACTGCTGTTGGTTTTCAGGCTCAGACATGAGTAGCACAAGACAGTGGCAGAAATGCCATACTGCCCCCAGCTTTTCCATAACCTTTTGTAATCAGATGTATCAGATGTAACTCAGACATGATAGCTAAAGCAATATGGAAGAAGATACATAAGCAAAAATTTGAGTGAGGAATATACACAAAAAAATGGGGAACTTATTTGTAACACTTGTGATCCATAAAGCCTGACACAAGTGATCCAAGAAAGAAAACTAAAATGCTGTAAAGCAGTTTGCTCAGATGGTCTTTAAAATCCTAACCCATTTAGGCTACAGTACTAAACTGTAGAAGGTGTTTATCCCTGTATGCAAACAACAAAGGAATCCCAATGCAGGAAGAAGAAAAAGTGTAGTCTTATAAAATCTATGTAAGGCACTTTCTGTGCTGAACAATCTCTGATCACCTGTGTTCTTGGTAAGTCCAGTTCAATTGCAGAAAAGCATATAAGCCCCAGGCAAACCTTGGGCCACGAAAAGATCCACAGCTACACCAGGCACCCAGAGTCCTCCTTGCTGTCTGTAAGGGCACATTCTAAAGTACAAGCTTGAGGAGGTACAACCCAAAAGACACAGCATGAGGCCACCTCTTAAGGCAGTGCCCAGGATGTAAGTGTAGATGCTGAGAGGTTAAAGCAGGCAGGAGTTCTGCAGACAAAGCAGGCTTGCCAGAAGATATTATTTCAGTGGGGTAAAAAACAATGGGATGCCTCGTAAGCCTAAAGAAGATAGTACAGGTACAGCCAGCAGTTATATATTTCAACGTAATTGATAGTCTGACTTTCATTTCTGCAAAACCAGCAATGAATGAAACATACTGGAGCACTGTTATTTGAATTCCCCCCCCCTCCCCCCCCTCCCCCATTGGTTTTCAGACATTTAGCGAGCAATTAAAACAAGTGTATTTCTTGTTCTGAAAAGTGCTTCCTTTATTCCAAGAATCTTGTGCTAAATCAGAAAGGAAAACTGACTTTCCTATCTGCACATTCAGTTGCTTCAAATATACAGGCTGGGAGGGTTTGAAACTTGGAAGTATACCTTTGTAATGTCTTTCCTTATGCCTTTAATATTCCTGCCACAATTCTGAATTCAGTGCATGCATTCTTTTTTCAGGCATTAATAAAGATCTATCCATGATAGAATGCAAAGACTCCACCTAAGTAGAAATTTAAACAGGACAGTTGCAAATGGGCTGCTTGGACTCTCGACATGAGAGTGGGAGTGGGAGAATTTTGCCCTTTGCAAGAGGGTGCCAGGCATAGTCAGCTCACGGTATTGCTGTCTTTATCTGCCACTAAAGTCTTTGTCATTTTGCCAGGCTTCCCAGTAATACTGCCAGATCTTTCCACATTTCTAAGACTGAGAATCAGCAAATGAGCAGGCACTTCAGTGCCAGTATCTGAAGGACAAACTGCAGTGTAGTGAACAATATCTCCATTTTATACTAGAAACTGTATAAAAGACATGATAGTGTGACCCCACTTCCTTTTCAGAAGTAAAAATAAAAGGCTATTTACAATAATGCAAACACAGAAATTGGAATTTCTTATGGAACTCAAGAGTAAATTAATTATCTACATCTCGGTTCTTAAATATGAAGCAACATATTTATTTTCATTTTTATATCTGATCTGTAGAAACTTTTCTCTTTTCAGTGTTTGGCTAAATGAGGTACCAAAAAGAAATAGTCAATCCTATCAACAGCAATCGGAAGCTTAATGTATCCATTAATGAGAGATACCTGCACTGATTAGCTGATCACTTCAGGAATGCTTGTTACATTTATAATGAAGCAAATCAAATAACACAGTTTGTATTTGGGAAGCTGGAAAAGCTGAGCTAAATAGCCACTGATACGACCTGGCAAAAATCAATAGTGCTAAATTTGCACTTCTATTCCTCAGTGGCAGTAGGTGGTCATTTGGTTAAAGTCAATTATGTTAGTTAAACTGATCTACTGCACCAGTGACAACAAAAGTCAGAACCTGCTGATTTCTAAGTTATGCTGGATTTCACAAATCACTATGTGGAGTCAGCAGCAAGCATGTGTGAATTGAAGGTGATGGTAATACTTCTAGTCCTTCTGACTGGCAAGCACCAGTCTACAGTAAGGTTTTTTGTTATTTAGATGTCAACAATCATTTTCATGGCTATTGCTACATTGAGTTCTGTCATATTTAAAAGTTTATGCTGACAGCTTAGTAGTTGTGCAGGAAAATCAGGTGGCACGCTATGACAAGAACAAGCAAGGATAATGAACAGCTGTATCAGTTAAAACAAAAAGTCTGATGATGAAGATCTGGGATTGTAATGATGACAATACTGCTACTGAATGTGAAAATGTATACAGCCATTTAATCCCCATGACTATGGCAACAGGTAGAAAGAACTATGTCCCTGGATATCCATGATTTATATTACCAATGAAACATAATGTGAGCTGTAGAAAAAGAAGTGATTTGCCAACAGAAAAAAAAGAGACAACGAAAGGTAACAGCTGATAGCATTTTATACATACACTAAAGAAAATGTTTCTGAATGACAAGACAAAATTACCATGGCTTGATTTATCATATGACAGGAGTTTGGATAAATAAAACAGTTAAAACCTCTGAACATAATATTCAGAGACATTTAAAGAATGACAGGGATGGCATCTCAGCTTAATGACCTTATTGCTCAGAAAAAAACTGCATGAAAATGGGTTTTTTATGTGTTTTCTCCTCTTCTGTAGTGAATAAAGCAAGCTGTAAAAAATTAGGTGCATAGAATCTGAATGCATAATAAAACCAAAAGTATATTTCTTCTTTCAAGACAGATGGATGAACAGAAAAAGAACATTAAATCTATGTTGATTTTTTGTTGTTGTTCTCTTTAATCGCTCAATATATACTTTAATGAAATCTTGTGGGGGCTTGGGGTTTTGATTGGTTGGTTGGTTGGTTGGTTGACTTTTGCTTGGGTTTTTTGTTTGGTTTTTTTGGTGTGTTTTTTTTAATTTTCAGTATTTGTTGTGCTTCGACCCCAGCCAGAAACTAAATGCCATGCAGCTGCTTGCTCTTCCCCCACCAGTGGAATCCAGGAGAAAATTGGATGATTAAAAGTGAGAAAACTCAGGGGTTTGGGTAAAGACAGATTAACAGGTAAAGCAAAAGCCACACAGACAAACAAAGTGAAGGAAGGAATTAATTCACCACTTCCCATAGGCGGACAGTTCTTCAATCAGCCCCAGGAAAGAAGGGGTCTGTAACATGTACTGGTGAAATGAAAAGAAAAAATACCATCATCCTGAATGTCCCACCTTTCCTCCTTCTTCCCCCAGCTTTATATACTAAGCATGATGCCATATGTTATGAAATATCCCTGGGGTCAGCTGGGGTCAGCTGTTCCAGCTGTGTCCCCTGCCAGCTTCTTGAGTACCCCAGCCCTCCAGCTAGTGGGGTAGGGTATAAGGCAGAAAAAGCCTTGATGCAGCACAAGAGCTTCTCAGCTTTAACTAAAACACCCTTGTGTTATCAACAGTTTCCAGCACAAAGCCAAAACATAGGTCCATACTAGCTACTATGAAGAAAATTAACTGTTCCCACTCAAAACCAGCACATAAGTTTTATCACTTATTTTACACTCCTGGATAATGTTTAAGTATAGTTATTAATGGTCATTTGACTCCTAGAATTGCTGCTGAAAGCTTGAATTTGTTACTACTCAGATACAAGCAGGTGTGCCTGATTCTCCAAAAGATGCCAGTATTAAATCAGCTTTTAGAAGAGATTGTATCAGTTGCACAGTTTAATAACAATAACTGACATACTGCTTTTTCACACAGTGATTCTTGAAATAAGTTCACTCAACTGACACTAGAAGGGAAAATAACACCCAGAATTAAGGAACATTTTCAGATACTGTTATTCCACCAATGAAATCTGACAGTATTTAACTATTTCTTATGTACCAACGTACTGCAGAATGAAAAACTGTGACAGCTGTGGCCACCACACTCCAAAGAACTAGAGAAGTAATGTTCAAATCCAACACCTTGACTGCACACAAACATAAACCAGAGAACACACTGTTACAATAGTCAAAAAAAGTTGATGTTTGGAACTTATCTGTTTCAGTAACACCCATGTAATCACTGACAACTGACTTGAAGACATTTCATGGTAAATTTCTCTTTAGATGATTTAAAATCATGCTATACTGACTTCAGCCAAGCCATTAGGCAACAATATTGGGGTTTTTCTGTTTTCACAGAACTAAACAGAGCGTTTTTAATGTTGCCATGGAAATATTAGACAATGTATTCAAAAGGACGGGGGGGGGGTTTTGTTTGCTTGCTTGCTTTTTACAGAAGAAAGCATTCCAAGACAAAAGGCAGCAATATCTCAATCTATCAAGAAGAAAACCTCTCCATTAAATTACTTTTAAAATTACTATTATTAGACTCAGTCAAATAGAACCTAATATGAAATGTGAAATATGAAATAATAATAGAATGGTTTGGTTTGGAAGGGACCTTAAAGATCATTCAGTTCTGACCACCCTGTAATGGGCAGGGGCACTTTGCACTAGACCAGGCTGCTCCAAGCCCCGTTCAACCCAGCCTTGAGCACTTCCAGGGATGGGGCATCCACTACTTCTCTGGAAAACCTGTTCCAGCGTCTCACCACCCTAACAGTAAAGCCGTCTTGTAGGCCCTCTTTAGGTACTGGAAGATTGTGGTAAGGTCTCACCAGAGCCTTCTCCAGGCTGAATAACCCCAACTCTATCTGAACATAAACCCTAATACTGAATTGTAAATAGTTTTCCCTTGCAATTTCTAGCACAATATTGCAGCCCAGTAAGGGCTTGTAACATTGCTTGCAACAGACAACAGGCTTAGGGTTAATAACACAGGCACCAGGGTGGGTCATCCTTTGTGTAGACTAGTCCTGGCCTGCCTGGTGATTTGTTCCAGAATATAACCAAAATTACTCAATGACCAGGTCACTACTACATGTGAGAAAAATTCTCGGCTCAGAAAATTTAGAAAGGGACGAGTTAAAAGAGCAAAGCAAAAATGAGGTTTAATGGCCAATACCGTGCGCACGGGGTGCTTCAC